>WTXE01000162.1:0-68717 GCA_022496225.1 Russula aff. rugulosa BPL654
CGTTTGCGCGCCGTCCTGCGTGTGTAGGGAACAAACGTAAACTTGATGAAAGTATTCCGATCTTCCAGACCTTCTAGCGTGTTTACAGAAGTTGACAAGTCGTTACGGATCTAGGCACCTAGGTCCGTCGGAAGCCGCCACAAACTTACAACCATACGCAAGCGCCATAAGCGCCCCAATTACAGTGTACTCGTCCTGTGACATTGCATCATCGGCGCTACCGGAGTAGGTCGTTCCTTGAGGTGCCCACTCCGGGGTGTGTTGTCAAACTCCGTGTTACGAGCGCCCCGGTGGCTCAATCGACGTATCAACCCTGATACTACTGAATAATGGCTAACTGTGAACTCACTGCGAATGTCTACATACGGGATATGAATACACAACTTTGAACGGTAAGCCTCAATCTCCGAATTAGGACACATTCACGAATTTAACAGCGTAAATGCTGTCAGTACTACACCAGCTGCTTACTAAGGTCTCTGGGAGTATCACTTATCCGGAATACAGCGTGCACGCATTCAAGCGCTGAGGCAGTATTACTGACCAAGTGGTCGGACTGAACAGCATCTCCAAATTTGGGAAGGAAACCACCAATTATGGTATCAGTGATCCGTTTCATGTAACTGATGATTTGACGAAACTGCTTACGCTCTCCGCTGCGGCTAACTTAGACTCCGTTGAACTTGACTTGGATTATTTCCCGGGCGCTCGGTCGACTAGTTTTTGCAGCAGTAAGTATGGCGGCACAAGGATTCAGCGTCTTTCAAACAACAGTACTTGTTTCATATTAGAGAAGCGACGGGGCTGCAGCAGTATATTAAGCCCAGGAAGCATGGCCAGAGTTCCTCACAATCAACTCCTTGGCAATCGCACACTCCTGTACCTACTATACCACCTTCGCTTCATATCCATCTCTCTTATTCTACCAAACCGACATGGCCATCGTCGATACCTTCAAGGCTAACACAACCAGTGTCGAGGTACTACCTTCTCGTCATCCATCCTTCACAGGAGTCCCTAATAACCTCGTCTACAGTTCTCCTGGCCCGCTGATCTAAGCGGTCTTGAACGCATCATGCTGTCAGCCCATGGCGATCTCCAACGCCTTCTCAGGTTGGGTTTTGCTCTCCTTATCTGTCTTCAAATCCTCAAATGATCTCTTGTTCTAGCGCCTTCTTTTCAAACAGCATTAACATCAAGACCATCTACGCTCACACCTCGCCCCGCACGCACACAGCATCGCCAGAGGAACCCATAACCCAGGGCCGCGAAGTCCACCTCATATGCAACGGCAAGACGGCATGTATCGCGACGAGCACCGTCACGATCACGACGCCGGAGGTGGAACGACTGTTCCTGGACGAGAAGTTCGCGATCGGACAGATGTTCCGCAAAATGCAGACGCCTCCGAAATTCGCACTCCTCGAATGCGGCAGTAAATTCGAAGCCGGAAAGCGCGTTCTCTGGCGGCGGTACACGCTGTCGACGGATGGCTTCTTGTGCGATATCGTCGAGGTGTTCCCGGACCGGGATATGTTTGTGCAGGGTGAGCAGTGGCTCAGCGAAAGCGAGGAACCGGTCAGCTCTCAAGAGAGCACTCGTGGTGCGGAAGAGACCAAGCGGAGATATTCTACCAGCACCGTCCTCCTCACTGTTTAATGGTCTGCAACGCGAGCCATCATGCATTATGCATCACGTGCCGTGCGCTGAGCTCCACGTGAATCATATCCATTCTTTTCAAATCCGTCCATCCCTTTATATATACTGTACACATCCTGTAATTCCTTGCATTTGAATTATTTATTAAATCCACATTCTTCCATTTCCAATATCGCATTCGCAATCTTCTCGATAACAGGGTCCAATGGATTCTGAGGGCCGAAGGCTGAGTGTGAGTTCACACCCGGACGTTGCTGCCTCGAGCTGATTTAAAGGTTCCTCCCCTTCCTGCGCGCTTCTCGGTTCTTCCGATTCAGTACAAGCAAGAATGGCCGGTTCGTGCTTCACTTTTAGGAATTTTATTTTGCACTGCGATGCATGTGGGATTTCAGGCTCAAAAGTTCTAGATAGTTTGTGGGAAAGGCTATGGTATAGGTGTATGGATTCCTGAGTCGCGCTCGGAATGGAATGGATCATCTGTGTCGGAGCGCCCGCATATGCCATTTTCAACATCTAATCGGCGAGCGATCGTGTGTTCTGTGGCATTCGCTAGGGGGGTCAAAGCGTTAAGTCAACTCTTCTCCACTGGCATAACCGTACTGTACTGTTTCGCTTCAACGATCGCGAACCTTATCCTTCCCGAGCGAGCCACGCGGCGATGCCGTCAGATCGGTGCGCGATATTGTTACCCCCAGGGACGGAATAGGCGGGAGGCTCGGAAATGGACGGAGAGGTTCGGAGCAAGGCGAAGAGGGTAGTATCTTGGCAATGATCTTTACGAGCACGCGTGCAAAGTTGGAATATAGTAAGTTGAAATCCATTATATGGCCAGTGACCCCGAGTCCTTGTACGCAGGATATGCCCTGTACGTTTTGGCAAAGGATGAGTTGATCTACAGCTCAAAAGAATGTGCAAGACGCTAGATGATGCATAGATGATGATCAAGTAAGCGGATACTGTCAGATCAGAGAGGATGACTCGAATCTTTCAATTGGTCATTCCTCAGCTATCTCACTATTGGTAGAGTATGAATGTGCGGTGCGGGTAGTAGCACTGATTTATTGACTCTAATTAAGCCTGCATATAAGGAATGAGGAATCTACAGAGTGCGCAAACTGCCTGCCAGTGGCGCTTTCTGGACGGGGGAGGGGAAAGGAAACGAGTGAGCGGCAGAGTGGCAAGAAGAGAAACCGATGCTGCAACCGTGACGCTCTATCACATAATTTTCTCACGCTGACTCGCTGAGTCATTACCCAGGCAAGGTCCGTCAGGGCCGAGGCCACCACAAAATTACTATCATAACTTACTCCGCAAGGCATGATAAGTGCCTCGGTACAGATACTCGCCCTGTGACATTGCATTATTGGCGCCATGGTGGAGAATTACACATGGCCAGCTTGTCAACAGAATCTAGATACCTCCGAGAAACCTCTCGGAGCCGTCGTTCCTTGAGGTGCCGTCGTGCCGAATCCGGAGTGTCTGTCAACTCCATTACGAGTGCCAGTGACCCTGATACTACTGAATAAGGCTAACATGAATCACTGTGAATGTACTACGGATATGAACGCACAACCGTGGCGGTGCCGCGGTAGGTCTCAATTTCCCAACCACTGGGCGGCCCGGCGGCGGCAGAGCACATTCATGAATTTAACTGCACGAATACTGTCAGTGCTACTAAATCGTTGCGAGGTCCAGACAGTACCCGGATCCTTACTAAGGTCTCTAGGGGTATCACTTATCCGGAATACAGTATGCACGCATCCAAGCGTTGAGGCGGTATTAATGACCAAGTGATCGGACTGAACAGGCATTTCCGAATTTGGGAAGGAAACCACCAATTATGGGGATCAGTGATCCGTTTCATGTAACTGATGATTTGACGAAACTGCTTACGCTCTCCGCTGCGGCTAACTTAGACTCCGTTGAACTTGACTTGGATCATTTCCCGGGCGCTCGGTCGGCTACTAGTAGCGTTTTGCAACAGTATGGCGGCACAAGGATTCAGCGTCCTTCAACCAACAGTACTTGTTTCATATTAGAGAAGCGACGGGAATGCAGCAGTATATTAAGCCCAGGAAGCATGGCTCAGAGTTCCTCACAATCAACTCCTTGGCAATCGCACGCCCCTGCACCTTCTACAACCACCTTCGCTTCATATTCATCTCTCTTATTCTACCAAACCGACATGGCCATTATTGATACCTTCAAGGCTAACACAACCAGTGTCGAGGTACTACCTTCTCGTCATCCATCCTTCACAGGAGTCCCTAAATAACTTCGTCTACAGTTCTCCTGGCCCGCTGATCTGAGCGGCCTTGAACGCATCATGCTGTCAGCCCATGGCGATCTCCAACGCCTTCTCAGGTTAGGCTTTGCTCTCATCTTATCTGTCTCCAAATCCTCAAACGATCTCTTGTACTAGCGCCTTCTTTTCAAACAGCATTAACATCAAGACCATCTACGCTCACACCTCGCCCCGCACGCACACAGCATCGCCAGAGGAACCCATAACCCAGGGCCGCGAAGTCCACCTCATATGCAACGGCAAGACGGCATGTATCGCGACGAGCACCGTCACGATCACGACGCCGGAGGTGGAACGACTGTTCCTGGACGAGAAGTTCGCGATCGGGCAGATGTTCCGCAAAATGCAAACACCTCCGAAATTCGCGCTCCTCGAGTGTGGCAGTAAATTCGAAGCAGGAAAGCGCGTTCTCTGGCGGCGGTACACGCTGTCGACGGATGGCTTCTTGTGCGATATCGTCGAGGTGTTCCCGGACCGGGATATGTTTGTGCAGGGTGAGCAGTGGCTCAGCGAAAGCAGGAACCGGTCAGCTCTCAAGAGGGCAATCGTGGTGCGGAAGAGAGCAAGCGGAGATATTCTACCAGCACCGTTCTCCTCACTGTTTAATCAGCAACGCGAGCCACCACCGTGATGCCGTGCGTTGAGCTCCACGTGACCTAACCGCCTAAATCAAGTCCATTCTTTACATGAAACCCATACCTTTACATTAAATATATACTTAGTACATCCACATCCTGTAATTCCCTGCATTTGCGTTATTTATTATTTCTTCCAATTATGTGGGATGTTCTGCGTACCAAGTGTCACACTTTGTACATCCATCCCAGCATTTGTCTGCCTTGTCACGTCAACTTCACAACAACTCGCTCTTTGGAGCCATATTTCTCACGGCTAGAGCTGCAGGAACTATGGCTCCAAAGGATCACCGGCAGCGGTAAACTCGACAAATGCAAGAATGACATCCCAAGGGTTTTTCACGTGTCCTGTAAAGCAGGTGGTGTATACGGTCAAGCTCTTTTCAAAACCGTGCAATAGATGGTCTAGGAGAGGACCCTACTTCTCCACTACAAGTCAGAGATACACGGATTAAAGAGAGAATATGCAGGAATAGTTTACCGTATGTAGAAAACAAGGACAGCAAGATCATCCATCGGGCATGATAAATGGCACCAACCTCCTCGACAGAAATAAGGTTTCCACTGCGATAAACGGGCGGAGATATTCCAACCATTGCTCTCTATCAACATTAACCTGCCCATTCGATCCTCCTCAACCCACGCAGATTTCGAGCCGTTCTGCGCCAGAGATGATAGGCATGAGGGGCGAAGCCTGGCCGTCGCACATATTCTGCAAAGCCGAAAACTGCCAGTGAGAAGGTTTAGTGAGTGATTCGAGGTCGGCCAACGAGGACTGGCACGTGACCATCGTCTCGGGTAAAATATACCCGGATTGCGGCACCGACCGAAAGATGAGGCGGACAAGGTCAGTTGCGGACAAAAGTAGTTTGGGCAGCGCAGGAAATACGATGCTATGAAACTCAAGAGCTTGCAAACGCGGAGCATGTCCGCCTAGGAACCGAACGGGAAGAGCCGGAGCCGGAGGCCTGTGGAAAGGATTATAGTCAAGCATCAGGTATGTCAGCGCCGGAAATTGCTCCTGCATCGCTGAGACCAATCGTTCCAATTGGTAAATTCTTGAATAACGGAGGTGAATTGCGCATATGCGGTCACGGAGCATGAGTACGGAATCGAAGTTATAATCAGACTCGCGGGGATGATCGAAGTTCCTTATGACGGTAGGTAAGGGTGGCCAGATATCAAGGAGCTCTACGTGTGTCAAAGGTTCGAAGGAAAGTTTCAGATTGAGAATGTTTGACTTTGACGATGCAAAGATAACGGATCGCCACCTTTGGCAAACATGGACCAGCCAATGCCAAGGCCACTGGTGTCACAGGTGGGGAAGTCATACATTCGAACGAGATCGAATATATGTAGGAGAACACTGTCAGGAATATTGTTGATTACTTCACGGCCTAAAGCACATAGTCAGCACTGCCAAAAAATACACGCATGGCAAGACGACACGTAAGACGTACACTTGTAACGAGAGCCTCCACGATGCAGTTATCGTACAATAGAGGCATCGAGGTCATGGATGTCCCGCAGTGTCCCAGTTAAGATCCCATATACTATACCATGCAGTGCTTCTGCATGGTTTAGTATATGGGATCATAACTGTGACGTTTGTGCAGTTTTAGAATGGCCATCTATCGGGGTCGGAGAGTTGTTAGGGAAAATACGTGGAGTGACTCTGCTGGGGAGAACTGTGAAGGGGAAATGCCGACTGTATGGGAAGCCTGGTTAGCTAAGGATAATCGATAACCATTAACTAACGTAAGTTAGTCCTTAAGACGGACCAACGGAAGCCCAATTGGCGGAGAGTCGGTTGAGGGACAAGATCAGCCTGAGCATAGTGAGCGAGCATTGGGTTCGACTCGGAGTACAGTTGTACAAATAAATGACAACAAGGATTCTGTTCCTGTTGACTCTGACCGGCCGCGTCCGTGTCTTGTCTGCAGGTATCCACACGAATTCATGGTGATATTCATAAGAGATGCCATTTTGACCCTATTTCCCCTCAATGTCCAAATTTGCCCCGGTGATGCAGGCGGCTACCATCAATCAGAAGGACAACCTCTAATAAGTAACAACTTCAAGAATCAAGTTAATCAAGTTCCGGTGGTTGGCCGATCTTATGGCATCGTCTCCCCCTGTGTCTCTCACAGATATACAGCAACTTGAGATATCTGGGCATGATGCCTTCGAAAATGACGTGTTGCGGTTCCCCAATGCGTTTCCAGGAGGTTTGCAAAATCGGGTCTCCCGTCCCGAAAGAGTCGGATCATTCGGATGTCGTCGATAGGCTGGTGCGTCTCCGGTAGATTCTACTGCATATTTGTTCGTCATATGAATCATTGCTTGATGTTCACTCCAAGTTCGAGCTCCTCACCAGCCCTCGGGCCTCGGGCTTTTACGGCATTTTCGTAAAAATTTCTGACAATTTTATTGGAGACGTAAATGAGTACCTTCCGTTGTATGCTACCATAGACGATCGTTTCTTCTTTATGATGTTTCCTATGCGTTATCTTCTGCAGTTTCTTACATCTCCTAGCAGTACAGGCTCAGTTAGGCCATGTCCACGCCGGGCGTCCGTTATCCCCATATCGGTCATCATGCATGATGCATGATCAGATCCCCTCTGCCCTTCACTCTCACCCGCGTCTTCTCGCCCCCTCTTCCAAATAATGTCACAGATTTACTCCAATGCGTCCTGCTCCTCCTCAAACTTTCAATCGATCTTCAATGCCGCCCTAGAAGCATATGAGAAGAAGACAAAATGCAAACTTTTCACTCATCCCCTCGCCTCCCGGCTACAGTCCTGCGACTCGCCCTCCGCCATTTTACCTGTCCTTCAAGACCTGATCCAGCAATTTGATCGCCGTCGTAGCAGTGATGCGAGATTAACAAATTGGCTTAATCCTACCGTGAACGTTCTACATGCGTTCTCTGACATTATTGGCCAGGGTGTTGGTCTCGTTAGTCTCCATTTCGCTGACTTCCTATAATCGGTGATCCATCGTCATTCCTCAGGTACTTTCACCTGCGAACGTGGTGTTTTCCGGTATCGGTATCCTTCTTTCGGTGTGTATCATGCTTGATCTCTCGGAACTGGCCATCATGACACTGGCATTCATTAGGCGGCTAAAGATATGGACGCGAGCCAAGATGTTCTCATTGACATCTTTGTGCGCATCGAGAGTTTTTTCAAGCGTCTCGAGTCACACACGCAAGTGCCGCCAACGGCTGCTATGACTGATGTGATTGTGAAGATTCTCATCGAAGTACTTTCTATTCTTGCCATGGCCACGAAAGAGATAAAGCAAGGGCGGTCGAGTAAGTAAATTGATCTACTAGTACGTATATTATTGCTCTCGACTTACGTTCCTTAGAGAGATTCGTGAAGAAGCTACTCGGCCGGAGCGATATTGAAGATGCGTTAAAGCGGCTAGATACGCTTACGATGGAGGAGGCCCAAATGGCGATTGCGGAAACCTTAAATATCACGCACAAGGTGGACGACAAAGTGGCGGTGCTCATTGATGGTGGGAAAGATACTTTTGCGGGCCATTCACGCATTCCTGAAGGATATGACTAGATGTGAAAGAAACAAACGCAGTCATACATCAATCTGTGAACGCCGCAGATGAAGAAAGGCGTTCGTATTCTTGTCTCACTGCCGTCGATTCTTGAAAATGACTTATCTCACAGGGAACCAGTTACGGGATAAAATGCAAACGTGGCTCTCTCCTCCGGATCCCTCTATGAATCACAATATCGCACGGAAGGCCCACCACAAGGGAACAGCATCTTGGTTTTTCCAAGGTGGTATCTTCGAGGAGTGGAAACTGTCCCCTTCAAGTTCTCTCTTGTGGATTCACGGCAAACGTACGATCCTTCCCCTTCACTGCTCGATGTCTCTCTGACTCCTGTCCTTGTAGCGGGATCGGGCAAAAGTGTATTATGGTTCGTTATCTTTTGATGTTTTGTCTGCATCGACTCAAATCATCTCCAGCTCTGGGATAATTGAAGACATCAAATCGCGACACGACGTAGGATCGGCGATCACGACTTACTTTTACTGCGACTTCCGCGATGAAGATAAGCAGAACTGCCGTAACCTCGTCCTTTCCATCATCTCGCAGTTATGCGCCCAGTCAAATCTTTGTTGCGACACACTCTCTCCCATTTTTGCGGAGCATGCCAAAGGCACCCAAAAACCCAGTGACGAGACTTTGACAAAATGCCTGATAGAGATGGTTTCACTTCCGATTCAAGTCCCCATTTACCTCATCGTGGACGGTCTTGATGAATGTCCCAACAATTCCGGCATGCCAGCCCCGAGAGAAGAGGTTCTCGATCTTTTCAATACGCTTATTGGTTTGCGCATCCCAAATCTGCACATTTGTGTCACGAGTCGACCCGAGGTCGACATACAAGCTACTCTGGAACCTTTAACATCACTCCGCGTGTCCCTGCATAACCAAAGCGGACAATTGAAAGACATCGTGGATTACATCAGTTCTGTTGTTCATTCAGACACGAAGATGCGGAGATGGCGCGAGGAGGATAGAGAGCTTGTCATCGAGTCGCTCTCCGAGAAAGCCGACGGCATGTGAGGTGTCCTCTTCCGTGCACTGATAACTTCTCAAATCTTGTCAAATAGGTTCAGGTGGGCGTACTGCCAGCTGGAAGCCCTGCGACACAGTCTTCCGCCAAGTGTGCGGGTGATTCTTGAAGAATTGCCCGAAACGCTGGACGAGACATACGAACGGGTGTTAAGGGATATCAATAAGGCGAATCGGGGGTACGCCTGTCGTCTCCTGCAATGCCTCACTGTCGCCTCACGGCCTTTGCGTATTGAAGAGCTTGCGGAGGTCCTCGCGATTGACTTTCCTGCGCTGGCCCGCGGAGGAGTTCCGCAACTAAATCCGAATTGGCGATGGACAGATCACCACCAAGCGGTGCTGTCTACGTGCTCAAGTCTGATTACAATCGTCGACGATGGGGGTTCCCAAGTGGTGCAGTTTTCTCACTTTTCGGTCAAGGAGTTCCTCACCTCGGATCGGCTGGCGCATTCAAGTCGGGATGTTTCCCCTTATCACATCTCCCTCGAGCCTGCACACACAATCCTCGCCCAGGCCTGCTTGGGCGTTTTGCTTCATTTGGACAATGGCGTTGACCGGCGAAATTCCAGTGGCATTCCTCTTGTCAAATACGCCGCTCGACACTTGTTCGACCATGCAGGGTTTGAAGACGTGGCGTCACACATACGAGTTGCGATGGAATATTTTTTCGATGCGGACAAACTACATTGGGCAGCTTGGACCCGGATTCAAGAGATAGACGTATCGTGGGAACGGTTTTCACTGAACCGGAGGGCAAAGGGCGCATTCCCCTTATACTATGCCTCTCTTGGCGGATTCTATGACTTGGCAAGATACATCGTTGGCAAGAATCCGGAGCATATAAATGCAAGGGGTGGTCGGATGGTGACACCGTTGATGGCCGCCTTGTACGAGAAACATTTCCAAATAGCGGAGTTACTGCATCAGCATGGTGCGGACGTCAATGTTCGAGGCCAGTCGAATGCCACGTCACTGCTCGTAGCGTGCATTGATGGAACTCTGGAGATTGTGCAGTGGTTGCTCAATCACGGGGCGGATATAAATGCGCATCCAATGAATGCTGCGCTCCAATTCACTCGGCGATCGGCTGGGGACGCCTCCAAGTCGTCCGGATGCTGGTTGAACACAATGCCGATGTTGACGTCCGGGGTCGCGACGAAATGGTTCCGTTGCACTTCGCAGCAAGACATGAAGAAAGTTGTTACGTCGATATCATGCAGTTATTGTTGGACCATGGTGCAAATCCAAACGCACGGGACAAAGATGATTCTACACCACTTCATTATTCCTGCTTGTGGGAAAAAGAAGATTATCTGTCTTCCCAGGGGACAGTCGAAGGTACCCGCTTGCTGCTAAAGCATGGCGCGATTATAGATGCGGAGGATAGCAAGGGTAGGACCCCATTGCAACTCGCGTCGCAATATCGCCGCCACGACATCGAGGCGTGCCTGTTAGAGCACGGTGCTACGCGGTGAAATGAAGCATCCATAGGATTTTTTGACGAGTAAAGAATCTCATATGTATCTAATCCATCAACGCCATACACGACAGTAGATAGATATCCGCACCGGTATTTTGAACATAGTTGTGTGCAAGTATGGGATGGGCATGCGTGAGACGACCTTTTTTTGGCAGGTAATATGGACACAGGCTGGCGTCGATCCCAGTCTAGACAATGTGTCGAAAGTAGCTCTATCCGAGTGAGATTCATCGTTGGGCATCTGCACAAGAGGCCGATGTCAGGTGAGCACTGCCAGCGAACGAGCACGAGACGGCCCTTCCTAAGTTCGGCATGAAAGGGGATAGATAGTAAGGGCCGAATTCAATTGAATGGTGGGGGAACGATTGCGCTTCGACGCATATGCGGGAACTTCTATAGTGGTAGCATGGTGTTGGGCTCCGTGATATCTGTGGCGGAGATGTCCAAATTACGTCCTTAGTTTGTGAGATGTGAGACGGAGACGGGTTGGGCTGGTAGGACGGCTCGGCACTTGCCGGTGCCCAGATTTAGCGGGACCTTCACAGTCTGGTCTCATCATCTCTCTAGATACCTTCAAACGATGCCTCGTCAACTCATGGACGCACATCTCACTTTCTTTGGTTCTTCTATCATTTCCTCCTCCTGTTTTCCGTCTCTACCTTTCCGCGCCCCACTCCATCCATGTCCCACCCCAATCTTCCACGCACAAAACTCACACACACAAGTCGATCTGCATTTTTAGGCAAATTTATAGGAGGTCCATACGAGGTATAAAGGAGACTCTGGCGCTGTACGAATATAAGATATACCTTCCCTGAGTACAGTGTACAAATACGGGCGCGGAGATACGTGGCACTGCCTGTGCCTAGACCCTGGAGCACGTGACCGCGAGCAGTGTGTGTTGAGGAAGACGGCGCAAGACTGGGCGCAACTGGCAGATAATTCTCATTCTCATTCTCATTATCTCTGCCACGTCGTCTCCATGTGCCGGTAGAACGTCTTATCCCCCACAGATACAGGTCTCTTCAAGCCTTTGTTCCCACCTGTCACATAAAATACACATCTCCAAACGGCCTTTCTCCAAGCGTTAAGCGACCATGACCCGCAGCGGACCGCAAAAGGACGACCCACCCCCATTCGAGCCCCTCCCGGACAACAAGTTCAGCCGCCAGACCCACCCTTCCTGGCACGATGCCTATGCGCGTTGTACCCGGCTCTTTTTCTGGGCAGTCGGCCGGCAGCCCCCACCCGGCGCTGCCTCATACGACATGTGCTCCCGGGTACTCGGACACCTCGTCCTGGAGGCGCCCACGGAACGCGGACGAGACTGGGTGTGCAAGAGAATCCTCAGCTGTCCAGATGAGCACGCGCTCGCGCTCCTGGCGCAGAAATACATCTTCACCTTTATCGGCGCCTGTGCGTCCTCCGCTTACCATTTGGCCCATGCCTCACCAACTCTTTATCCTTTTTTATATTCTCTTTCGATGAAATAACGATAATTTTTTAAAAACCATAAAAAATATAAAGTCAAGGCATCCGCAGGACAATCGTTCTCAAGTGGTCGGGGCTCATCGTGCCTCTCAACGCCTGGTGGCTTTGGTGGCGCCGGCGGGGCGGACTCGGAGAAGGAGGTACCCATGCGGATTATCAGGAGAAGAGAATTCTCGTGCGTTCCTTTACACACACTCTCAACTACAACGCTGATTTGTTAACACCCTCGCTCTTTTCAGGTGTTGGAGCGCGACGCATACAAATGTACAATTACCGGCATGTCAGGCGCAGACTCGGCTTCCGGTGTTCTGCTCGATGTGACGCCCATCATCCCTCCATCAATCGATATCCGGACGCTCTCCCGGTACGCTGGTCTCCCAAGCGACGACCCGCTCTGCGAGCCCACACTGCGTTTCTACCGTCTCGAGAACATGCTCACTCTGGATGACGACGCGTCAGACGCGTTCAGGAGTCTGAACGTCTGGCTTGAAGAGACCGTGCGTTCCATTCATTGCTTGACACTTTGACCCCACACGTCTCCCTTAATTTCCGACTTTTTGCTTCTCTTTTTTTTCCCTTGTACTTTTCTTGTTCATTGTATTTCATTGTCCCTTTGGCGCTGAAGCCGTCTCTTGAATTAATTTGACATCAGGAACGTAACGGAGAGTTTCAAATTGTCACGTGGCAATCAAGCACCGTCCCGGATTCGCCGCGATATACGACCACATTTACGACATGGATCTCAAGACGCGGCCCGTCCCCTCCAAGCATTATCTCCGCTTGCACGCTGCGTGCGCACGTGTGGCACACAAATCTGGCGGCGCGACCTATATCGAAGACCTCGCCAGGGACATCGCCAGGCTAACGGTCCTCGCGGAAGACGGCTCATCTGCAGGGGTGCTAGCCGCGGCGTTAGCCAGAGCAGCATCCACGTAATGAGTCGGTCAGAAGTGACGTGGGTGAGAGACGTTTCGTTTGTGTTCGTTTGGTTTTGTAGAGATTCATCTGGCTTTCGTGTTTGTTGCGTGCGTGATATACGGTTTGGTGGTTGTTGTTTTCTTTAGATGGCTATTTCGTTACCCCGGCGGCGGCGGGCGTCTCTCTGTTGTTTAGTTATAATGCTTATCTCATAACCGGATAACCCACAATACCCTATGGCATTTTTTTGCTTTTTGTTGCAAATCTCGGATATGAACGCGTGGTTAGTACCGTCGTTATCAGATCCACAGGGTCCTCCTAATCAGGCTATGCAATGCCTGAGATGATTTCTCTTACAGTAATAACCCTCCCCGATATCCTCCGGCAGTTGCTGTAGTTCTCCCTATCCCGAATACCAAAAGGCCATACTCTGTGAACTTCCAGGTGCAGAATTTGGACTGGTTTTTTGCTCTTACGGGTCTTACCCTGGCTCCATGGCAGGAACACTTGGCCACACTCGACTTAAACCCGACACAACCGTGGCACATCCGTCTCTAGTTCTTTTTTTTGAGTCAGCACGTAATACAGAGCACAGTGACAGTGAGAGGGGAGGAGGTACAAACAACGAGGGTCGTGCCCTTGGCGGAGCTCTCGCAACACTTCACGCTCAGGGGTGTTTTGGGGTGCCGTGGGGGATCTGGCGCTCATCAATCATCCAGGGGTCCCTCGATAATATATCTCAATAGGCGTAGCTCAAAGACATGACTCATTTGGGGCAGTTGTAAGTCTGCCTACGGCAGTCATTCAGTCCTTGCCTGGTGGCTCAAGCGCTCACGGATAGAGATTCGGGTGGTTTCGGTTGTCGAATTTGGTATAAACTATAGTACGATAGAAAATTCAAATTCGTGTCTGATTTTTCTACCATCTTTGTCAAGATCTTTGTAAAATGAAGCCGTGTACCTTCGGCTTACGTCATCGTATGCTTTTCCTTTTTTTTCATCGAACACGTTCGATCGAGACCTGACCGGCCTGAGGTGCTAAGCTTGCCCTGAGATCGCAATGACATATGAATATATGATGTACAAAATACCCGTTTAGATTTAGAAAAGAACAATAAATGCCTTTCTCAGCACTTAAGAGGAGGAAAGTCAGACGTACCTTGAGTCCAATTGCCGAATCTTCCCCACATGGGGTTAGTAAGCGATAGTCTAGCTGTTGTTGTTCATTTTTCAGTTTTCTTCATAGTTACAAATAACAATACTACAGTGGGTTCGCGCATTTAGAGTTTTCAGTTTGCTCCATGGACCATGGTGATGTTGTTTTTTTGAAATCGATCGCTACGTACTGCGGACCTTGTTGCGAACGTGAGACGACTCAGTCGCGCGTAGAACAAACGTCGTTTGTATGGATGGATTTGCCCCCTTTTTACGTTCAAGTCCTGGCTTAAGAAAGGAGTCTCTCAAGACAAAGTTTGGACAAGTTGCGTGCCTCTATAGGAACGGTTTGTGGAGGGCAGACTTGTCACTGGGTATCATCAACGTGTTAACTTGAACGAGACGTTTATCATTGTCTAATACGTGAAAGGGGAGGGCTACATCGAAGTTAGGTGAAACAAGACGGCGATTAAGGTAAACGAAGTGGTAAAAGAGGTATGTACGTCATGAAATAACGCTACAGCTCCAAAAAAAAATAATCAAAAAATCCGCCCATCGTCGGAAAAGCGTCATCCTGGGGTATTGCAAAACATGTTATAGTTACAAATAAATGAGTGTCAAGTTTATGGTGTATCCTAGTTGGGCTAAAGATGTCCAAACGAAATGCGAAAATGCAACGAGAGTGAAGCTGAGTTGAATACAGCAGCCTCTTCAGACCGCTTCAGCGCCGGTGTGTGGGCGCGCAAGCGGAAACGATACACGGCGAGAATTTGGCTGAGACCCTGCCGGCAGGGCAGGCAGCTGGTCCTGCATCGCGGGCTCAATAAAGCTTTCCACAGAGTCCTTTGCCATGCTGTTCGAAGGTGAAAACTCGTCGATCTTGAGATCGTTCTTATAGTCGGTGGTAAGGCAATAGATGGTACCGTTGAAGGTTGATCGGCGAATGAGACGCTGGATCTCCGCCTGTCTGCCAGGTCGCCCGTTGTGACTACAGAGACAGTAATGCCACCCTTGCTCTTCACGTAAGGGACTGACGATGTACTGCAAGACCAGATGACGATGGAGCTTCAATGAGCCTGGCCGGGCAGAACATAATGAATAGACTACGTACGCATGCGATGATCCTTGGAGAGTGAAAGTTGAGTAGCCGATACGACTGGCGAGCGTCGTGTAGACGCGACGATAATGTTGGCGCGCTTCATCCGCAAAGCCGAAGAACGCGAAGAAGATGAATGAGCAAAAGATAAGCGACCAGCGGTATAACTCGAGGCCGGTGACAAATGCAGGGTCGTTCTTCCACTCGAAGGCCGCGACCTGGAGGACCGAGGAATAGTGGCTGTGGATGTTGGCCCAGCTTACATAAGGTGTTACACCTTGCTTCGAATTGTACACGATGTAGTATGTGGCCAACGGAATGGTTAAGAACAGCTCGGTGGAAGAAAGGATCATCAGGCGAATGTACCGGCTACGACTGAGACCAGGGCTAGACGATGTTATCTCCTTAAACTGGCGATGGCGCTTGTAGAACGTGCAAACAGTCGTGACTGTGACCAATGAGACAGGCTACCAAAAGCCGATGGCAAGCCAAAACACTCACTGCAAAAGAAGGAGGACACACAACCGATCGCCAAGGGCCACGCGTAGAAGAGGACGAAGGTTGGCGGGGTAAGCGCAGTAGCGAAGTAAGGGCCAAAATCCTCAAAAATATCGTAACGATTTGTCGAAACAATGAGGTCTGAATCGCATCCTTGTGAACGACTGGTTGACAGGCGAACGGCTAAGCACACTCACGGGCAAATATCTGGAGAATCGGAAGGCCGACACCAATGAGCAAATCACCAATGATAGCTCGGCGCCTCTCAGCACGTGTGATCATCACGGCCTTCGCCGTTGCAATCTTGTAGAGGCGGCGGTTGATGCAAAGCGAACAAGCAGGGATTGCAACATTGAGCGCAACTTGAATACGGGTTGCTGTGGAATAACGGAAAGTGAGTGAACGCTCGAGAACAATGCATCAAGGGACTTACCAATATCACAGTAAATCGGAGCCCTATTGATCATGTTGTTGTTCCATACAATCGAATCAATACATTGTATCAGGCATCCAAGACCCGTCCAGAACATATACAAGCAAGTCCCTGTATTCCAAGCTGCGCGGCACAATCTTAGAAAGTGTACTCCAAATCACGTGATTACGGTCCTCGTACCTTCAAGATGCCAATAGAAGGGAATGACACTCAACAGGAAGCCAATGAAAGAGAAGGCAGTGTAAACCTGGTTCGGAGGGGGAGGGGAGGCATTGTGGCTCTTGAATGCGGTGTAATGGACAAGAACGACGGGAATGGGAACGCTCTTGAGCTTATAACTTGCCAGAGGGTAGAATTAGGCCTGAGAGAATCTCGAAATGTATCCATGGAGAGCTTTAAGAGTAAAACCGACCCAGCCAACTACGGTACAAGGGTTGACATGTTAACAGATCCTTGTATTCACACCACCTGTAACTTACATCGTAGCGTTTCGCTGAGATAGGACGCTTATTTTACTTTCCTAAACGGGAGCGTAGTCACCTTGGCCGCGTTGTCGCCAGAAAAGGAAATCCTTGACGATTCCGCGGCGGCGCGAACTCATTTCTGAGGCAGTGTAGTAGCCTTCAATACTTCATCCTAAATGCCGTCAGAACCAAGTTGATCCAGCTTTGGGGGGAAAATGGAATCCCAGGTGACAGCGTGTTGCGGCAAATGTTCCCACCCCCATTCAAAAATGGGAAAGGATTCCCAAGTTAGCAGGACTAGGCCAAGTAGTGTGTTCTCACTTCTCAGAAGACTTGAGAAATGCCGTATAGGCTATTATGGTCCATATGGCACGCTGTTTGTCCGGATGATAGTTCCGCATGTGACGGCGGACACAAAGTAAATGAATTTGAACTGAAGCGAAGGTGCCTGAGCCTTGGCTATAATAGAGCGCTTGTTTGGCACGTCTGGCACGGCGGCGCCGCACCATACCAAGTTACAGACGTGCCTAATCACCAGGGCAGGTAGTGGGGACAGATTAGTGTGGGATTTTCGCCTTGTAGGCGGGTATGATAGTGTGGGTAGAGTAAGTTGGACTGTCTGCAGAAAAAACTTGGGACCTTCGGAACGTGCCGGCCCTTGACCTAATTGGGTAAAGCGCCGTTGCAACTGCAAGCTCATCCGTCGTCCTTTCAGTTCGCCCGCCGTTGTTCGCTTTCATGGACCTCCCGACTCCTCCGTGGTCAGGGGAGGTAGTAGTACTATAGCACAGTGTGCAGTAGATGCCGTGTCTAGTTTCAACCACGGGCAGTTCAGGCCCATTTCCAAGCAGGTGGTATGTAAGAGGCACTGGGATAAGCGAACAATATTGAATATTCTCGCACTTGAGTTGAGCTCTCGTCTACTGTAACTTACACTGGGATGACACTAGATCCGAATAATGCACGCGCCGGGTTTGCAAGGCACCTCCTCCTGCCCCTCAAGACCTTGTCCTAGCTCATCTACATGGAGCTCTCGATGGAGGAGCCTTTGAGCACCCATGGCCCGGGAATCGTCTTCAGGCCACACCCCTAGAAAATCCGGGCCCTGTGCAAGGTGCTACGCCTTCCATCGGGGGACATGGAGTCACCCAATGTACCCAAGCAGCCGCGCAACTTGACGATTAATATTAATTAGGAGCTGTTTCTCGGCTGGTTGGATATAGCGATAGTTTGACATGATGATGGTGCGAATGGGTAGGCAAACATCTTGCAGGGCGACGTGTTGCCTGCATCCGGGTCTTGCCCGTTTTGACTAGGTTATCGGCAGTGTTGTGTGATATTGATACGGAACATGTGCGAAATATCTGGGAAACGTTTACGATTTTCGAATCAGCTGGAAAAGTCATTGAGGGCTTACATGCGCTTACAGCTCACAGGCTCACAAACTCCCTGGGTGCACACCCTTTTCATGCAGCCACTAGCTTGCGGATGATGTGATACATTCGTTAAATCACATCTTGTGAGTACAACTAGCGACGTCCATGGGTAGCGGAATGAGGGCCAACGGCTAGCAGAGTATTCCGGACGCACAGGATAACTGCAATTGGCGGTGCAATTTTCATCACTACATCATCATATATCAAGTGCGTATGTACGTACATCAAGTGGTCAGACCGGTCTTGTTTGATGGATCACCAGAAGTCTGTACCATCGGCGCCAATTATTTTCCTTTTTGACACCAGCACATACGTCAGTCCGTTTGCCACCCAATATCACAAAAGTCAGTGGCACAAATAACACAACCACCAGGTTTTATGGCGCGCCGTGCCTTGGACAGTGAGGTGAATATACGTCATATACAGAAGGTGGTGAGGATGCGAGAGAGGAGGCGGCTATAGCGCGCACACTGAGTTGGAGCAAAAGCGGAAGAACTGCCAGGGCCCAGAGGTCCGATCCGGGAACGCGACAGGAGCAGCGGAAGGCCTCGCTCCTTGACTGAGGACGCGAACACGCAAGGGGGTGGGGATAGAGACACACTTGTGTTCACGCACAACGCACGCTATCATATACTAGTACCAACAAATCAAGTGAGACATCGAAGTGGAACACATGTACAGGTGAAAGCGAAATAAATCACGACCGAGGAAGATAGCACGTAGGGAAGAACAAAATATGGGGGATGAGCGTCGACATGGGGTTGCGAAGGGAGAAGTGAAACCCCCAAAAAATCATACGTGAAATAAATACAGTGCCTGATGAGGCGTTAGAATATGAAAATACCGATCTCTCCTGCAGCGCAGCCCCACATCCTCCCCAGGAGCCCCCTATATCCTCCAATTCCACCAGAAATATGACCGCACCCAAGTACATATCCGCATACCCACCATATTGATTGACTGCCGGGACGGTCGACCTTCATGAATCGCATCTTGACAACGCGGGTCGACTGTGTGGAGGGTTTTGTTCCCGTATTTCGGAACCGGAAAGCCCAATGATCCAGTGACCTCGACCTCGACCATGTCCTCAACAATCCACCATACGGTGCGCACCATATTCCGACAGTAATCGCATAATCGTCCTGTGTCCACGCATCGCTGCGATTTGGAATGCCGTCCGGCCGTCATCATTCCGTTCGTTAACAGTTGCCCCCTGATCAAGTAGAGCTTTGGCGATATCGAACAAGTCAAAGTGCGACGCGTAGTGCAACGCAGTGAAGTGGTCCATCTTCATCGCATCAACGTCGGCACCATGATCGAGCAACATGCGGACAATGTCTATATGTCCACCATACGTTGCGACGTGTAACGGTGTCCATCCAACACCGTCTGCGCAATTCACTTCTGCCCCGTGCTTGATTAATAATTGCGCAACTTGGAACTTCCCATGCCGCGATGCCAAAAGCAACGGGGTCCGGTGAAACTTATCCCGATCGTTGACATCCCCGCCGCCTTCGAGTAATGACCGCACAATTCGATCTTCCCCTCGTTCGATGCGGTATGCAGCAAAGTACTCCAGTCAGGAATAAATAAGTCTTCTCCGTGTCCAACTGATGACTGCTCGACGTTGAGAGAAAATCCTCGGCTGTGATGACGAGGCCAAGGGGGTTGAATTGATACGATCCTGAGGATCCACATCCTCCGTCCATTCCTCTAGAAGCCTTTCCGCATCGAGCCTTTCATTATCGCGCGCCACGTCTAGGGCGGTCTTCTCGTTCCTATTCCGAATGGTGACATCTGCACCGGAGCTGAGCAATAGTCTCACAACGTCGAGATGCCCATTTTTCACTGCCATGTGCAAAGGGGTCGAATCATCGTTATCTTGACCGTCTACGATGGAACCTGACTTAGCAATAGGTTCGCAATATCGAGCCGCCCACGGCCTGATGCAAGACTCAAAGGGGTTTCTCCGTCCTGGTTGGGCTTGTTAACTTCTGCGCCTCGCTGGACGAGTAATTCAGCCACGTCAAGATGGCCATTGGCGGATGCAAGGTGGAGAGCAGTACAGAAGCCCTGTTCGTCTGGATATATATATTAGTTTTCCTCTCATGAGATAGCATGGCCATCAGGACGAATATGGTGACTCACCGTTACGAAAGTCCACCGCTGCGCCACTCTGAAGTAACAATACACCACGTCTGTATGTCCTTGTCCGATGCTAGCATCAATGAGGTCATGCCGTCGTCGGTGTGGGCTTCCAAGGTTGCGCCAGTTTGGAGCATCAGGTGCACGATATCCACGTGCCCATGTGATGATGCAACAGTCAATGCGGTCGCACCATTGTTGCTACGTGAGTTCACAACTGCGTCACGCTCGAGTAATAGTCGGATGATATCAAAGTGTCCGCCGAGAGATGCTATCATCAATGGGGTTCGGCCGTCACTGTCACGGGATCCCACAGCTGCGCCACTCTGAAGCAACAAACGGGCGACATCCAAATGCCCATTTTGTGATGCCAGCATCAGCGGTGTCGAGCCATCGTTTTTGGAGGCATCCGCGACTGCTCCGTTCTGAAGTAACAAGTTCACAGTGTCTGCATGACCTCGTTCCGATGCTAACATCAGTGGGGTCGAGCCGTCGTTCTTGCGGGCTTCCACGGCTGCGCCACTCTGGAGTAACAGGCGAACGGCGTCCGAACGTCCATGGAAGGATGCTGCCATTAATGGGGTCGAACCGCTGTCGTCACGTGATTCAACGGGTACGTCACTTTGAAGCAACAAATGCATGACGTCCAAATGTCCATTTTGCGACGCTAACATCAACGAGGTTGCGCAGTCGTTTATGTGGACATCCGCGGTTGCGCCGCTCCGGAGGAATAGGCGAATGATATTCCGGAGGAATGCTATCACCAACAAGATCACGGACGCGATCCAGCCACGTGATTTCACAGCAGCGCCATTCTTCTGAAGCAATAAACGGACGACGTCTAAGTGTCCATTTTGCGACGCGAAAATCAACGGTGTCTTTCCATCGTTTTGAGGAGTTTCCGTAGCGGCGCCGCTCTCGAGTAAGAGGCGGACAATCTCCAGGTGTCCATCGTGGGATGCTGTCATCAGTGGGGTCTTGCCGTCGTTGTCACGGGAGTCCACGGCTGCGCCACTCTCGAGTAAAAGTCGCACTACATCTAGATATCCACCCTTCGATGCTGATAACAAAGGCGTCCAGCCTTTATTATCGTGCAACTCCGCTGACGCGCCGTGCCGTAGTAATGCCCGTGCAACGTTCAGGTCTCCGTTGGACGATGCCATGTTTAATGGGGTAATACCGCGCGCATCGCGAGCATCAACATTTACGTGGTGTTCTAGTAATAACTCCACAATGTCAAGATGTCTCTTGTCTGACGCTCTGTGAAGTGGAGTCGCGGAGACGTAGTCCTGGCCGGCCATATCTGCGCCGTGCTCAAGGAGCAGCATCGCCACGCCAGCGTTTCCCATGGTGAGAGCAGCTTGTAACGGAGTAGTGAAGTATCCGCCACTGGAACTGATGTCCTGCGGACAGGTATCGATAAGGTGCTTCGTAAGATCGCGGAAGCCACATAATGCGGCATAGTATAATGGAACGGCCCTCGGTCGTGTTGGGCGCGGCGCGAACAGGATATCCCGGAATGGAAGGTCGATATCATATACCCAGACCCACATGGCGAAATATGGCTTGGCGGGGTCAAAAAGTCGTTGCATTGCACCTTCGATGCTTGACAAGACGTCATCAAATCGGGCGTGGTCGATCCAATATCGAGCGGCATAGGTAGTGAGGGGATAATTCGCTACAGTCTCTTTATCGATTTGACTGTCCAATGCGAGGAGGACGCTGAGGGAAGCCTGCGCGAGGATTGTATGTGCGGAATGGGAATAATGTAGTGACGGGAAAGGTGCTCGTTCGCATTGGCGAGGCGCGTTGATGTTAAATATTCTTTGACCGAAAAGTGGGCGAACTGAACCACTCGCGACCCGTCCACATCGACGACGGTGATTAAACTCGAGCATGAGAACAACACCGCCTCTTCGGGGTTCTCCGGGCGCCAATTCACGTCGTAATGGGGAAGTGAGTTTGCCTCGAATTTGATTGCGAGGATATCCGCGAGCTCTTCGACACGAAGAGGCCGGATGGACACGGAAAGGCAGTGAAGGAGACGTTGGGTATATTCCTGTCTCTCCTCGGCGATACCCAGCAATATGCGTTCGTAGGTCTCGTCCAAACTCGTCGGCAAGCCATCCAGAGCGCGACGAATTGTTGACGGAAAGCAGTTGCGCAGGACCTCCAGTTGGCAGACGATCCACCTAAACCTGCGTGAATGAGTCAGGTGTGTGTAACTTGGTATAATAGTGACGACATACATGCCATTACCTCTCTGAGAGAGGCTATCGATGACAATTTCCTTATCTTCTACTTTCCATCCCCGCATACGCCTATCCGAGTAGACGATATGCCTGACATAGTCGCAAATATCCTTTTTCTGTCCGTGTTCTTCGTGAAGAGTGACTGTATGAGACGCCAGAGGTGCCAAGGAAGCTTGGATATCCGCCTCGGGCCGACTAGTTACGCAGATACGAACATTTGAGAAGCGAAATTCGACCAATTTCTCTATCAGCTCAAGGACCCGTTCCCGAGGTGGTGCCAGACCAGAGATATCTGGGCATTCGTCGAGGCCGTCTATAATAATAAAAATCGTTTGCAACACTTCGATGTTGAGCATCTTTTCCAAACAATCCAACAACACGTCGTCGCCGGGTTGCCGTGATCCGGCGTCGCAATTGGAATATAGGTCGGAGAGAATGTTACAGCAGGATCAGATTTGGCGGCGAGCTGAATAATGAGGGAAGATAACAAGCCGCTAGCGTCCTGCTTTTTGAGGTCCCTGAAATCGCAATAGAAATATGCGATCAATGCTAATCCCATATCACATAGGCCATTGATTTCTTCAATAATGCTGGAGCTATTTGGTCTAGTTGTCGAATGGGTCGGATGAAATTTTTTGGGTGCCACATACCATAAGATACTCTTTCCTGCACCAGCTACAACACCGCGAGATAAGTCGTAGTAATCAGGACATACGATAGAATAAAAGTGGAAGAAACGCGTACGTTTCCCATAGATCCATAAAAATGATCTTGTCGCTTTCCATTCCCTGGATATGTCACTTTGGATGAACCATGAAGCCGTTCCATCGAGGTAGCCTCTGCGTGCAATGTTGTGGTTCGTTGAGGGATCCGGGGGTGAAAGCCACCTTCGGATGTCCTTTTGAAGTATGTTCCCTGTAGAAATATTCAGCCTGGATAATTTCTTGAGAAAAGGTCACGGTACTGACGCTCTATCTGATTGATTCTGCTTGTCGTCTCTTGCATGATCGCTAACACGCGCCGTTCGTTTCAGGAAGATTCGATGTTCCAAGGAGCTTGACATACCTAGAGCCTGCCGTATGCCAGCCGTCGAAGCCTTGCCGTCTGATCAAACGAATATGATCAATCGTTGAAGAACCCTTAAAAGAAGACCTGAGGCGCACCGTTCATGACTTCCTTCAAGTTGTTGAAGAGTTCGTGGATAACTTCTAACGAGTTGGCTGCAGTCATCCGAACTTCTTCCTGGGTAAGTCGGTCCAATCTTCGGAGGACAGCCTCAATGTCGCTCTCTCCAATTAACTTCTTGGCAAATTTCTCTGTAACACGCTCTGTCAGGGAAGCCATTTAGGTAGCTGTCCACTTACTTAACCGCCCCTGTTTGATTTGCTTCGTGGCAAGCGCAAGCACGGCAATTACTTCACCCATGATCTTTACCACTACATGTGACATCATGGGAGACAACGGGATCTTGTCGGTATAGATATGAAGGCGATTAAGAAAACTCGCAACACATTCAAAGAGGTCGAGAAGTGCGTCATAACTTGACCTGACGCCTTTAGCTGCCTAGTGTATAAATGTTATCTGAAGATCTGATGGAAAATAAAAGCAATACGTACTGAGAGGAGAACATCGATTCCGACAAATATCGCTTTCGTCGGCTGGAATGGTACCTAGGACAGGGGAAGCGTAAATAATCAAATTACGCAATCCAGAGCCTCGGAGCATACTAGGCTAGTTACTTCGCCAAGGACATTAGATAATGCATGTACGACTCGGACAGCGGGGCAAATGCGATTTATCAGGTCGCAAAATTTTGTGTCCCGATAGTCTTTGAAAGCTGTCTCTCTTTCCAAGAGTAATTGGATGATGTCCTCGGGTGAGTGACAGTTCTGCAGTTTGTCTGCGGAGGGATGTTTGGTGATATCTACTCCAGTTTCCGCAGCATAACTATCCAATGCGCCATCGAGGATGGCTTGAAAGTTTCCAGTAGACGCTGTGGGAAGGGACATCGAAGAGAGGAGAGGGGAAGACGGAGCACTGCGAGCGGGTGGGATATTCGAGTGGGGGGAACGAGGCGATAGGGATCTGGCTTAAGTTGGGTTTACTAGCGCCCGCGGTGGACCTCGTGGAAAAACCCATCACATCGACATGGGAGAACTGGAACGGCGTAACACGAGACCCAACTGCGCATTAAGTCTCGGCGGCATGCGCACCAGTCTGAGCGCCTCTGTAAATTAACAGCCGATTGAACCTTGCTATATTAACGTGACAGCTTATTCACCTGATCGCCATATCCTTCGTTGCTTTCCGTTCTTCACAACACGGCTGCACGCGCGTTGACCCATTGGAGACCATGATGCTTGCCAGTTGGCGGTCTCTCGACTCCAGGGATGCCGAGCCCTTCGGCTTTTTGTGAGTGAGCACGGTCAGTGCGCATGACCCGACATTTGTTCCATTGACATCAGCCCAGATCCACGGGCTTAGATGAGTCTATGATGGATGAGTGTAATCACTCATGCTGGGGAACCACATCGACGGTGCCCAACGCGGACCGTCGAAATCGGGAAGTCCAGGGCGCGGCCAATCATTGTGAGCTGTATGTATCGTACTCGTATTTACTGCTCAGTAGGACGTTGTTCTGGATGAGAGTGAAGAGGCTAGACGCGAGAGCACAAGATTACAAAATTTAGCAGGATGCTGAGTCACATGATGTTCAAACACGTGACGGAAGCAAAGCTTAAAGACTTCGATTCGAAGTTGAAGACAACGTGTCGCATTGAAGGACATGGGATTCAGGGTGCTGGGGTACAACAATAAGGTTCCTCGGAAGATGGTGAATGCTTAGACTCTTAGAGAACGAAGGTGATCAACATCAACATGAGGTAGGGAACGACGGCAAATTGAAGCGGAACTGTCGGAACACAATAAAATGAAACGAGCCTGTTAAGGAATGTGACGAGGAAGCAGAGCGTGTCAGGCTGTCAGCCCACTCCAATTCAGGGTGCTACAACAATGAAGGTGAACGGAAGCAAGTCGACTTCGATCAAGTATGTTCATTGAACGTTAAGTGAAAACGTTGGCCAACAGGAGGCCATGGAAGGTGGCAGATTTTTGCTGCGTCCGTGACTCGAGGCTCGTGCATCATCACAAACCCAATGCACTGTGCTCTCAGGCTCCCTTTCACATTGTCCTCCTGTCTTCATCTTATACAGTAACAGGAACCTTTTATTGTGACCACCTCGTTCCCTACAGTACCTCCTGTTGCTGTCGATCACCTAGCGATCACCGTCTTCCAAAGAACCTTCAGTTGTCTCCCACCCTGATTCCCATGTCCGTCAATGCGACCGTGACACGTTGTCTCGATTTGCGCTTCCATTCAGTTTGAACATCATGTGACCCCTTTTTTTCGAAGCCCGCGGCCGTGTTGGATAGCGGTGTTTTTGCTTTGGGACGCGCGGGCGGGCGGGCAGTGTGCCGCTTAACGGCCGCATAATGAGGGTACTCCGCTGTGCGTCCTCGCGTGGCCCATCCCCCACTCCCTACCGTCCTCGGACGACCTCAGTCGCCGTACCTGTAATTCGCATTCGTTACGTTACTCTCACTTCGACCGCCTCAGACCGACGCCTGAGTACGTCCACCTCGCAGGTAACGCGACTTGACTAGTTGGTCTAGTTCCATCGTCACATAGGTGCAGCTGTGACGACCACCTGCAGCCGCGCTGCTCACCTCCTCTCCTTGTAGGAGACAGGCCCACTCCCGGTCGCGTTCCGGAAGCGATGCGGCTGTCAGTGAAGATCGAGAGACAGTGGCCAATGCACGGTTTGGTGGGAGAAAGCGCGGAGCTCCCGCCTTATCTCACCAGGCAAAGACGGGACGCGAGTGAAAGGAGAGCGCCCGCTCCGCTTTTACATGCTGCCACAAATAACACTCACGCGCTCTCGCGCCATACCAACCAGACGGAGCCCCCCGACACAGCGGCGCATCGGGTGTGCAGGTGCACGAGCCACGGCGCAGCAAGAATCCGCCAGTGCCTTGCAGAGTGAAGTATATATACTGTACATCACATACAGAAGGATGATCGCACCTCATGTACACCTGCGCATGCCCACTGTGTTAATTGGCTGTCAGGACGGTCAACCTTTATGGTCGCATCTTGAGCACGAAGGTCAACTGTGCCTAGGTAGCTGAGCTAGGCGCTGCGAATGTGAGAGAGTCGCCCAAATAGGGAAAGAGAGAGGGAGAGGAAAACGACAGAGAAAAGATATTATCAGCCGAGATCGTCTGGACAGCGATTCCACCGGGCGATCGCCGAGAGCAGAAAGGCACACTAGTAAAAGAAAAGGGGAAGGAAAGACGGGGAAAGCTTCTAGATTAGAGTCGATCAGAGTTGATGCTCTCCTCGATGAGTAGGAGGGCCGTCTTATATACATATGCACTGCCTATAAGATCTGTATCATAGGGGCGACCGCAGGGGTGCTGGTGATGGTGATTGAATAGAGAGTATAAGCGCACAAAGGGAAGGATAAATGAGGGTAAATGAGAGAGCGTACGGATGCCGCATGGTAGCAGCTTGGTGTCAGTGAGTGGTGTTCAAGAGCGCGAGATAGGAACTAGGAAGGAAAGGAAAAAGAAAGGAGCGAGCAGTGAGGCAAGCACGAGGCAATATGATGAAAAGAAAACAATTCAACAGAGCACGTGATGCCGGGCGCTCCGACGCAGAAGTCCGTTCCGTTCCACGCGTAGCCCCGACGCACTCCTTACACTAGGGTTTTGCTCCCACATTTCCGATCTGGAATGCCCAATGATCCGGTGACCTTGTCTGTCTCCTCAACAATCCACTATACGGTGCGGTGCGCACCATATTCCGACAATAATCGCATAATCGTCCTGTGTCCACGCATCGCTGCGATTTGGAATGCCGTCCGGCCGTCATCATTCCGTTCGTTAACAGTTGCCCCTTGATCAAGTAGAGCTTTGGCAATATCGAACAAGTCAAAGTACGACGCGTAGTGTAACGCAGTGAAGTGGTCCATCTTCATCGCATCAACGTCGGCGCCATGATCGAGCAACATGCGGACAATGTCTATATGTCCACCATACGTTGCGACGTGTAACGGTGTCCATCCAACACCGTCTGTGCAATTCACTTCTGCCCCGTGCTGGATTAATAATTGTGCAACTTGGAACTTCCCATGCCGCGATGCCAAAAGTAACGAGGTCCGGTGAAACGCATCCCGATCGTTGACATCTCCGCCGCCTTCAAGTAATGACTGTACAATTTCGATTTTCCCTTCGTTTGATGCGGTATGCAGCAAAGTACTCCAGTCAGGAACAAATATATCTTCTCCGTGTCCAACTGATGGCTGCTCGACGTCGGGAGAGGGGTCCTGTGATGATGAGGCCAAGAGGGTTGGATTGATACGATCCTGGGAATCCACGTCCCCCGTCCATTCCTCTAGAAGCCTTTCCGCATCGAGCCTTTCGTTATCGCGCGCCACGTCTAAGGCGGTCTTCTGGTTCTTATTCCGAATGGTGATATCTGCACCGGAGCTGAGTAATAGTCTCATGATCTCGAGATGCCCATTTTTCACTGCCTTGTGCAAAGGGGTCGAATCATCGTTATCTCGACCGTCTACGACGGAACCTGACTTGAGCAATAAGTTCGCAATATTGAGCCGCCCATGGCCTGATGCAAGATTCAAAGGGGTTTCTCCATCCTGGCTCGGCTTGTTAACGTCTGCGCCTCGCTGGATGAGCAATTCAGCGACATCAAGATGGCCATTGGCGGATGCAAGGTGAAGAGCAGTACAAAAGCCCTGTTCGTCTGGATATATATATTAGTTTTCCTCTCATGAGATAGCATGGCCATCAGGACGAATATGGTGACTCACCGTTACGAAAGTCCACCACTGCGCCACTCTGAAGTAACAAATACACCACGTCTGTATGTCCTTGTCCCGATGCTAGCATCAATGAGGTCATGCCTTCGTCGGTGTGGGTTTCCAAGGTTGCGCCAGTTTGGAGAATCAGGCGCACGATATCCACGTGACCATGTGATGATGCAACAGTCAATGCGGTCGCACCATCGTTGCTACGTGAATCCACAACTGCGCCACTCTGGAGCAACAAACGGGCGACATCCAAATGCCCATTTTGTGATGCCAGCATCAGTGGGGTCGAGCCATCGTTTTTGGCGGCATCAGCGGCTGCTCCGCTCTGAAGTAACAAATTCACGATGTCCGCATGACCTCGTTCCGATGCTAGCATCAGTGGGGTCGAGCCGTCGTTTTTGCGGGTGTCCACGGCTGCGCCACTCTGGAGTAACAGGCGAACGGCGTCCGATCGTCCATGGAAGGATGCTGCCATCAATGAGGTCCAGCCGTCGTTGTCACGTGATTCCACGGCTACGCCGCTTTCAAGCAACAAACGGATGACGTCCAAATGTCCATTTTGCGATGCTAACATCAACGGGGTGGAGTCATAGTTTATGTGGTCCGCGGCTGTGCCGCTCTGAAGGAATAGGCGAACGATCTCTAAGTGTCCATGGAGGGATGACATTATCAATGCGTCCTGGCCATCACCGTCACGTGATTCCACAGCAGCGCCATTCTGCAGCAATAATCGGACGACGTCTAAGTGTCCATTTTGCGACGCTAACATCAACGGTGTCTTGCCATCGGTTTGGGGGGTGTCCGCAGTGGCGCCGCTCTGGAGTAACAGGCGAACAATCTCCAGGTGTCCATCGTGGGATGCTGTCATCAACGGGGTCATGCCGTCGTTGTCATGGGAATCCACGGCTGCGCCACTCTCGAGTAAGAGTCGCACTACATCTAAGTATCCACCCTTCGATGCTGATAACAAAGGCGTCCAGCCTTTATTATCGTGCGACTCCACTGACGCGCCATGCCGTAGTAATACCCGTGCAATGTTCAAGTCTCCGTTGGACGATACCATGTTTAACGGGGTAATACCGCGCATATCGCGAGCATCAACATTTACGTGGTGTTCGAGTAAGAACTCCACAATGTCAAGGTGTCCCTTGTCTGACGCCCTGTGAAGTGGAGTCCCGGAAACATAGTCCAGGGCGTCCATATCCGCACCGTGCTCAAGGAGTAGCATCGCAACA
Organism: Russula aff. rugulosa BPL654; assembly: GCA_022496225.1. Classification (NCBI taxonomy): domain Eukaryota; kingdom Fungi; phylum Basidiomycota; class Agaricomycetes; order Russulales; family Russulaceae; genus Russula; species Russula aff. rugulosa BPL654. The sequence continues at coordinate 29,703 of WTXE01000162.1, forward strand.
CCAACGTTTCCCATTGTGAGAGCAGCATGTAACGGGGTAGTGAAGTAACCGCCACTGGAACTGATGTCCTGCGGACATGTATCGATAAGGTGCTTTGTAAGGCCGCGGAAACCACATAATGCGGCATAGTATAGTGGAACGGCCCTCGGTCGTGTTGGGCGCGGCGCGAACAGGATATCCCGGAATGGAAGGTCGATATCGCATACCCAGACCCACGTGGCGAAATGTGGCTTGGTGGGGTCAAAAAGTCGCCGCATTGCACCTTCGATGCTTGACGAGACGTCATCAAATCGGGCGTGGTTGATCCAATACCGAGCGGCATAGATAGTGAGGGGGTAATTCGCCACGGTCTCTTTATCGATTTGACTGTCTAATGCGAGGAGGACGCTCAGGGAAGCCTGCGCGAGGACTGTATGTGCGGAATGGGGAAGAATGTAGTGACGGGATAGGTGCTCGCTCGCATTGGAGAGGCGCGTTGATGTTAAGTATTCTTTGACCGAAAAGTGGGCGAACTGAACCACTCGCCACCCGTCCACATTGACGACGATGACTAAACTCGAGCACGCGAGCATACCGCCTGTTCGGGGTTCTCCGGGCGCCAATTCACGTCGTAATGGGGAAGTGAGTTTGCCTCGAATTTGATTGCGAGGATATCCGCGAGCTCTTCGACACGAAGCGGTCGGATGGACACGGAAAGGCAGTGAAGGAGACGTTGGGCGTATTCCTGTCTCTCCTCGGCGATACCCAACAATATGCGTTCGTAGGTCTCGTCCAAACTCTTCGGTAAGTCATCCAGAGTGCGACGAATTGTTGACGGAAAGCAGTTGCGTAGGACCTCCATTTGGCAGACGATCCACCGAAACCTGCGTGAATTCATCAGGGATGTGGTAACTTGGCACAATAGTGATGACTTACATGCCGCCACCTCTCCGAGAGAGGCTGTTGACGACCATTTCCTTGTCTTCTACTTTCCATCTCCGCATACACCTATCTGAGTTGACGATATACCTTACATAGTCGCAAATATCTTTTTCTGTCCGTGTTCTTCGTGAAGAGTGACTGTATGAGACGCCAGAGGTGCCAAGGAAGCTTGGATATCTGCCTCGGGCCGACTAGTCACGCAGATACGAACATTTGGAAGGTGGAATCCGACCAATTTCTCTATCAGCTCAAGGACTCGTTCCCGAGGTGGTGCCAGACCAGAGACACCTGGACATTCGTCGAGGCCGTCTATGATAATGTAAATCGTTGGCAACCCTTCGACGTTGAGCATCTTTTCCAAACAGTCCAGCAACACGTCGTCGCCGGGTTGCCGTGATCCTGCGTCGCAATTGGAATATAGGTCGGAGAGAATGTTACAACAGGGATCAGATTTTGCGGCGAGCTGAATAATGAGGGAAGATAGCAAGCCGCTAGCGTCCTGCTTTTTTGGGTCCCTGAAATCGCAATAAAAATATGCGATCAATGCTAATCCCATATCACATAGGGCATTGATTTCTTCAATAATGCTGGAGCTATAAGGTCCAGTTGTTGGATGGCCCGGATGAAAGATTTTGGATACCACGTACCATAAGACACTCTTTCCTGCACCAGCTACAACACCACGCGATAAAAAGCAATCAGGATATACGACGGAATGAAGGTGGAAGAAATGCGCACGTTTACCACGGATCCATAAAAATGAACTTGTCGCTTTCCACTCCTTGAATATGTCGCTTTGGGTGAACCATGAAGCCGTTCCATCGAGGTAGCCTCTGCGTGCAATATTGTGGTTCGTTGAAGGATCCTGGGGTGAAAGCCACCTTTGGATGTCCTTTTGAAGCAGGTTCCCTGTACAGTGCATTCAGCCTGGATAATTTTCTTGAGAAAAGTTACTGACGCTCAATCTGATTGATTCTGCTTGTCGTCTCTTGCATGATCGCTAACATGCGCCGTTCATTTCAGTCAGATTCGATATTCCAAGGAGTTTGGACATACCTAGAGCCTGCCGTATGCCAGCCATCGATGCCTTGCCGTCTATTCCAACAAGTATAATCAGACTTTCAATAGCCCCCGAAGAAGACCCGCGGCGCACCACTCATAGCTTCCTTCAAGTTGTTGAAGAGTTCATGGACAACTTCTAGCGTGTTGGCTCCAGTCATCTGAGCTTCTTCCTGGGTAAGTCGGTCTAGTCTTTGTAGAATGGCCCCAACGTCACTATCTCCAAGGAATTTCTTGACAAATGTTTCTGCAATACTGGTAAGGGACGTTCTGAAGTCGGTGGGCCCACTTACTGAGGTGCCCCTGTTTGATCTGCTTCGTGGCAAGCGCAAGAACCGCGAGAACTTCACCCATAATCTTTACCACCATATCTAACATCATGGGAGACAACGGGATCCTCTCTGTATAAATATGGAGGCGTTTAAGGAGATTCGAGACGCATTCAAAGAGGTCGAGAAGCGCGTCATTGCTAGTACTGATCCCAATAGCTGCCTGAAGTAATGTCATCTAAAGGTGTGATAGACAGAGATGCCAGTGGCTGAAACGTACTGAGAGGAGAACATTAATTCCTACAAATATCGCTTTCGTCGGCTGGAATGCTTCGCCGAGTATGCCCGAAAACGCATGGACGATTTGGATTACCGGACGAAGGTGGTCAATCAGGTTTCGATATTCGTCCCGATAGTCCTTAAATTCGGACTCTCCTTCTGAAAGTAATTGGATGACGTCCTCAGCAGAATGGCAGTTTTTGAGTTTTTCTGCGGATGGATGTTTGGTAATGTCAACTCCAGTATGCTGGACATAGCTGTCCAATGCGGCATCTAGCACGGATTGGAAATTCGTGGAGGAAGCTGTCAGAAGAGACATGATAGTTGCGAGTTAGCGGGACGTTCGAGGACTCGAGGGAAGAAAAGATGAAGAACCAATGCTTTGGTTCTATCGATCTCCCACGATTTACGGGCGCTGTGTAGATAGCGCCCGGTCCCCTGATATGAAACAGATTAACGCCCTTGGGAGGCCACGTGGACGGTGGACACTGATATACAAAACCAGGTCCACCGGATATGATCCGAAAGGTACGACATGTTATGAATCTGGATTATAATACTGTAACAGTAAGTTAGATGCGAAGTTGCTCTTTAGGCGACTTGCTCGCCTGATTGCCATCCTTCTATGCTGCGCCGTTCTCGTTGCAAACTATATGGGTAAATTTTGTGCGTGGGGCACCTACGTCTGAGCTCTTGCCTCCAAGCTTGCCTCGTCGCTCGTTGCCGCAAGCATCTTCCGAGTCGGTGTAGCCTCGGAGTTACGCTATCTGTGCTCGGATCGATGCGTTGATGCCTGGAGATTGGTAGATTTCTGTACTATGCCTATAGATAGCTTTGACTCGAGATGAACTTTTCGCAAGGCGGCTTCAGCAGGGCAGGAGAGCATGGTGGTTGCCACCGTAATTGAATTGGACAAGATTTGGAATAATTATTGTGACCCGTACGCAACGTATTGTATTCGCATTTACTGCTCAGCAGGACAGGACTAGAGTGAAGAGTCAAGATGCGAGAACGCAAGATTACGAAAGGTGGGGGCCCCGGGAGATGAGATGCTCTCAGCAGCCTGAGGAGGAGAGTGCGCGGAGGGCCGGCGAGCGCAGGCCGCTGAGCGCTTACGCGCTTACTAGCGAAGCGAAGCAATTAATCGGCCACACACGTGATCCTCTACTTGTAGGTGAACCTCAACACTTGTTTTCCTCCACTCATGGGTACTCGCGGATACACGGTCTATCGCCACAAGGGCCGCTATTACGTTTATTACAACCATTTCGACTCTTATTCTGATGGTCTTGGGTTACAAGTCCTCCATGAAATCCCCCGTAATGTGTCAAAAGAGGAGTTCGAAGAGTGGGTCGAGCACACACGACGCAATTTGCTAGAGCTGGACGATCCGGACGATTCGTCAAACTTCGTGTCAGACAAGCAACCAGAGAACGACTTATTTATCGAATGGATCTACGAAATCGACTTGGACAATCTCGTCTTCCATGTCGACAGCCAACCCCTATTTCGTTTAGACAACATGCCGCCAGATAACATATTCGTGGAATCCATTTCATACGATCATTTCGGCCATCGTGCATTGTACGAACATACACCTGCCCAGTATCGTTACGACTGGCGTTCACTACCCCATCACCCCTTCCGGAGTCGTTGGCCGCTTATAACTCCTGCCATATTCGATCATCCACGAGTTCTGTCCACGATCTGCTGGATGTACCCGTGGCATTATCATCAATTGAACGTGTTCGCACGACACTCGTGGAGGTTCTGGTAGCAAAGTGTATGGTTGAAGGTGGTGTTGGTCATGATGTTCGCGTCCTCGAAAATGTCCCCGACCGTGATCATATCCCGCAAAGTATGCTCCAGCTGGCGTTGTCATTCGTCAATTTTGCGGTTGGACCACCAATCCCTTCATTGCCGCGTACTCCATATGACAATACCCGCGATTTCATCTGGATCCGCGAGGATGTGTGTTTGCGTATCACCACCCATCTCGACGATGAGGACAATCTCCGGGCTTCTATTGGCGATTTGGTCCATCATATCAATACAACACCGGGAAAAGTGGGCACCATTTATGGCGTTGCGTGCTCTATCTTCCACTGTGCCATTGTTAGAGTGGACAAAGATGACCTGGCTACATCAGTCGCTCATACGCCAGCATTTCAATTCCTGCCTTCCTTCTACGCGAGGACGATGTTTACGCCGGGTATAGAAGCTCTGTCAAGGCTAGGTTCGCAAGACAGTGGAGTAGAGTTCCTCAATGCGATCTCTGACGCGAGCAATCGCCCACATTTTACACATTTCACACACGAGGGGTTGTTGACCACAGACTCTGTGGCAGCAAAAGTCCCAGTCGAAGTGTGGACTAGGATTGGAGGCTTTATTACATCGCCAGCTGACTTGGTTACTCTTGCTTCTGTCTCACCACGGGCAAAGTCAGCTGCGGTTGACCTCACCCGCTACCCCTGGGTCAAAGAGTTTCGTTTGGTCGACGTTATTTCCAGTGGTCCAGTTGAACCCATTCCGGAGACTACGAAGAATACTGATCCCGAAGATTTACGGTGTTATTTTTATAAATTGGGCCGCGCAATATTTACAGCCGTCAGAGGTGGTCGCCGTATCAAGGTTGAGTTGGGTCAAGAGTATGGCGTGGAATACGCTGACCGTCGAGATAAATCATTCAAAGTTCAGACTTACTTGAGCGGTCCGGTTGTCATAACGAATAATCGGTTGTATATTTTGGAAGAACTGAACGACGATAACACCACTAGTTAGGCTTTTCTGGTTTTGTTGTCCGTCGTCGTACTGTGCTTGTACCATTGTACTCATCCCCAAAATGGGCCCAAATGAATTGTCATACGTCATCCCCACTGGCACTGCACGGACCACAACCTCCCTCCCAAGCCGTATCTCTCCAAGCTCAAAGTTCCCGTCGCTTCAAACCGCGTTCTTTTCGATGGCCCTGAGGATGAACCGGATGGTTACATCGCGCCCGGCCGCCACCTTTGCTGCACCCGTCCCAAGAGCCTGTTGCTGCCACCACGGCCGATTTAGCGGCCAACATCCGAGTCGGCGCCACTGGCACAAGAGTCAAGCGCCGCTGCTCTTAGCCCGCGTAATATTGCTCCCTCACAGGCCTCAGGCTGTTATGCACACCCCATTGACCGATTCAACCGAGGGTTGTAGGACGTCTGGGCATTGGCCGTGCCGAAAAGTCCACGATAACTTCGAATAAGGCTCTGCTCTTTGTCGAGAATGATTTTTTGATATCTGGTCATCTTCTAGTCAGTCTGATATCTGTAGCCTACGTTACATCAGGAAAAATGACTTGTCTATGAGTGCTACTAATGGCTACCATAGCTCTATGTAGCCGTCAGTAGCCGTCAGTAGCACTTGTAGACAAGTCATTTTTCCCTGATGACTAGACACTGTAGACAGAGGCGGTAACTTGCCTTTTTCGTGAGCCTGGGGCATTATGGCCTCCACAGTCAACTAGTCAACGCTGAAGAATCCCTCTAGCGCTAGAGAATCGGCCACACACGTGATCCTCTACTCCCCAGAACAAACAAGTACAAATGGATTTGCACCCCTGACCAAAAAAAAGAGCCCTCAAAAACCCCGTAAATCGCCCCCACAACTCATGGACGACTTTTAACATCACATTTGCTTGTGCGAGAATACATACACCTGTACCCAAAAAAAGGGATTCTAACGTCGGTCAGAACATGGTCGACAGGGTGTGTTTGCCCGTGTTTGCAATTCTCAAACAGGCAACTCCATCTAAATCGGGCACTGCCAGCCACTGACACAAATACGTCCAGTGCTCTGACGCTAACCCATAACACGACTAAGCCCCTCAAAAACCCAGTAAATCGCACTTCTCGATTGCCAATCATTAATCGACCGCAACTCTGTAAATCTCAAACAGGCAACTCCATCCTGCTAACGCTTTCAGAATTTCAGGCCCACGGCTCTGAATGAGAGGTAACCTAGTAACCCCTTCTCGCGCGCGGTAAACCATTCAAGTTATTAATACTCTCCCCTCATTTGCCCCCTAAATACCCCACAAGTCGTGCACGATGATGCCTTCCTCGAGCCATCCTTAACTTCACACGTCCATTACTAGGGCCAAAATATACGTATATCCACGCAGGAGAGCGGCTCTTTGTGCGTGGCGATTCGGGTAAGAGTCCGGTGAGAGTCAGCCGTGAATAGACGGCGACAGAGGGACCTAAGCCGTGAAGAGACATCGCCATCTGACAAGCGAGCCACCGCAGCTTTATCTGCGTCCATGTTATAGCATGGCACGTACTCGCCTGCTATTTAAACCCGCCCTCCACTGGCTCGCGCACTCCCCCGGCCGTATCTGAAATTCACATTCGTTAGTACGCTCATGATACAACTCTCACTTTGATCACCTCAGACCGACGCCTGAGCACACCACCTTGCAGGGAACGCGACCTGGTCTGGTAGTGGTGGTCTGGTGCCAAAATCGCTCGGGAAAGGGGCGACTGCGACCCCATCACCCCGGGCCACCGCCCTACTCACCTCCTCTCCTACTCCCGCAAGCCCACTCCCGGTCGCGTTCGAGAAGCACTCCGCGCTTTTGCGCACCAAACTGTGCATTGGCCATGCCCCCTCGAATTTCACCGACAGCCGCAACCCTCCCTACTCATCTCACCAAGCCCGGACAAGCGTCTGCCAAAGGCGGGACGCGAGTGAAGGGAGAGCGCCCGCTCCGCTCTTATATTGACACCTTCGCGCTCTTGCTCCATCACATTAATACAGGAGCCTCGCCCTGTCGCGCTTGATCTGTGCGAACGATAAGGCATCACAAATAGATAAAGGATCAGTCAAAAGGGTGGAAGGGTCAATTCTGCGGTTTTTTGTTAGATTTCTGGTCAATTCTTGTGAACGCTTTTTGAAACCGGCAACTTCCGGCTGCCATGTCCATTTTTTTTGCTCTCTGTTTTTGACCGACAACTAAATTATCAGTACTCGGCGGCAGCGGCAGCGCCGGGACACCATCATCCTTGATAACTTCATACCCTATCTGCCCGGCACAACACGAGGTGTCCCCGTAGTTTGCAGCCCGACATATTATAAGGGAGTCATACAAAAAGCAGATAAAATTAAGATAAATAAGCGAGAAATTTGGTGAGTAAAAAAGGAACAGTTACTGTAGACCCAGCGGAAATGATCAGAAATCATTTGCAGTCAAGCGAGAAAAGATGTCCGCTGAACGTTGAATCCCATGGACTCGGAACTCTGCCTAATCTTCAAGGTACAACTGACCCTGATGATGGTCTTCAGTCTTGTGTCAATCGGTAGGCGCATTGCAGTTGAATGGTGTATGTTTTTTTGGAAAGCGCTTTATTCCGTAATTCCGTGACATTCTTCCACCGGCGTGACTAAGCCACATTACAGGCGCATTGTTATTACTTCGAGTCAGCGGTCAAGTAAGTCTGTACAGTGATCGCATATTTCTCAACTACCCACTACATCATACGCGCCATACGCCAACAATAGTCGCGTGATCTCTTGATGTCCAAATATTACAGCCAGTTGACATGGTGTCTGGCCTTGATCATTCCGTCCATGGACATTCGCTCCCCGTTCAAGCAAAGCCTTGACAACGTCGAAGTAATCGAGGCATGAAGCGAGATGTAATGCAGTCCAGTCGTCCATCTTCTTCGCATTCACATCAGCGCCATGATCGAGCAACACGTGGACGATTTCAGAATTTCCATCTTGTGCTGCAACTTGTAGCGGTGTCCAGCCAACCCCGTTCGGGAAATTCACGTCCGCCCCGTACTTGATTAACAACCGCGCGACTTCGAATTTCTTTTCCCACAACGCCATAAGTAACGCTGTCTGGTGAAACTCGTTCCGATCGTTGACATCCGCGCCGCCGTCAAGTAATGACTGCACAATTTCGATGTTCCCTTCCGCCGATGCGGTATGAAGTGAGGTACTTCCGACAGGGGTACTCGTATCTTCCCCATGTACGAGTGGTGATTCTACAGCGTTTGGGAGGGTATCCTGTGACGATGTGTTCAAAAGGGTTTGGTTGATGTGGTACTGAGAGTCTGCGGCCCCCTTCCATTCCACTAATAGCCTTTCCACATCGAGTTTTTCATTGTCGCGCGCTACGTCTGAGGGCACCTTCTGATTGGCATTCCGAATGTTGACAACTGCACCCGAGTTGAGTAACAGTACCACGATGTCGAGATGACCACTTTGCGCTGCATGGTGCAAAGGGGTTGAATCGTCGTTATTTTGAGAGTTGACATCGGAACCTGACTTGAGAAGGAGGCGCGCAATTTTGAGCCACCCATGGCGCGATGCGAGGCCCAAAGGGGTTTCTCCGTCCTGGTCCGGCTTATAACATCTGCGCCTCGCTGGATGAGTAGCTCAGCGACGACAAGATGGCCGTTGACGGATGCAAGGTGGAGAGGAGTACAAAAGTTCGAATCTACGGTATTTTGCCATCATTAAACTGTTAGACGAGCATCAGGACGAAAATGATGACTCACTGCTCGATGTGGTCCTGCCGCGTTGGTCATAGAAGTCTACTGCTGCGCCATTTTGAAGTAACGAAAGCACGATGTCAGAGTGTCCTTGTTGCGATGCTAACATTAACGGCGTCCAGCCATCGTTGGTGTGGGGTTCTAAGGCTGCGCCGTTCTCGAGCATCAAGCGCACGATGTCCATGTATCCATGGAACGATGCTATCGCCAATGCGGTCGCACCATCGTTGTCACGGGAATCCACATCTACGCCATTCTGGAGTAGTAAGCGTACGATATCCATGTGCCCGTGTGACGATGCTACTGCTAATGCGGTGGCACCATCGTCGCTATAGGAGCTACAGTTGCACCACTCTGGAGTAGGAGGCGAACAACATCAAGGTGTCCGTCGAAGGATGCTACCATCAAGGGGGTCCAGCCATCGTTGTCCGAGGAGTCCGCGGCCGCACCGCCCTGAAGTAATGAACGCACGATGTCCACGTGTCCTCTTCGCGAGGCGAACATCAATGAGGTTCTGCCATTATTTTCGTGGGCGTCCGCGGCTGCGCCATTCTGGAGTAACAGGCGAACGATGTCCGAGTACCCATGGAGAGATGATGTCATCAATGGGGTCCAGCCTTCGCCGTCATGGGATTCGATAGCTGCGCCTTTCTGAAGCAACAAATGGACGACCTCGAAGTGGTTATGTTGCGACGCCAACATCAATGGGGTCCAGCCATCGCTTTTGTAGGTGTCCGCGTCTGCGCCAGACTCGAGAAATAGGCGAACTATATCCGAGTGTCCATAGAGGGATGCTATCATCAGCGGGGTCCAGCCATCGCTGTCGTGGGATTCCACAACTGCGCCGTTCTCAAGTAACAAACGGATGACGTCCAAGTGTCCATTTTTTGATGCTAACATTAATGGTGTCATGCCACTGTCTTCGTGGGTGACCGTGGCTGCCCCCTTTGTAGTAACAGGCGAACAACGTCCAAGTGTCCATTGAAGGATGCTATCATCAACGGGGTCCAACCGTCGCTGTCACGTGATCCGACATTTGCGCCACTCTGAAGCAACAAACGGATGATATCGAAGTGACCATTTTGCGATGCTAACATTAACGGGGTCCAGCCATCGTTTTTGTGGGTGTCCGCGGATGCGCCACGCTGGTATAGGAGGTGGACGATATCGAAGTGTCCCTTGAGGGATGCTATCATCAATGAGGTCCAGCCATCGCTGTTACGGGATTCCAAGGCTGCACCACTTTGAAGCAACAGGCGGACGGCATCCACATGTCCATTTCTCGATGCTAACATCAATGGGGTCATGCCATCGTTTTTGTGGGTATCCGCGGTTGCGTCATACTCGAGTAACAGGCGAATGATATCCAAGTATCCAGCGGAGGATGCTAACATCAATGGGGTCCAACCCCCGTGGTCGTGCGAGTCCGGTGATGCCCCATGTCGTAGTAATACTTGGGCAACGTCCAGTTTTTTATTGTGTGACGCCCAGTTCAACGGGGTGGCCCCGTTCCAGTCGCGAGCGTCAACGTCTACGTGGTATTCAATCAACAATTCCACGATGTTAAGATATCCCCTTTGTGACGCCCTGTGCAGTGGTGTCCTTCCTTCGTAATCCAGGGAGGCCATATCCACACCGTGTGTAAGGAGCAACCTTATAACGTCGACATTTCCCTTGAAGACGGCAGCATGTAGCGGAGTACCGCACCATCCGCCCCTGGAATTAATGTCCTCCGCGGGACAAGTGTCGATAAGATGTTTGGCAAGGCCATGGAAGCCACATAATGCAGCATAGTATAATGGGACGGCCCCCGGTTGCGTCGGGCATGGCGCAAACAAGACTTCCCGAAACGGAAGGTCGATATTGTAAACCCAGACCCATGTCGCGAAGTGTGGCCTGGCGGGGTCGAAAAGGCGTTTCATTGCATCTTCGATACCGGATGAGATACCGTCAAATTTTGCGTGCCTGACCCAGAACCGAGCGGCGTAAATAGTAAGGGGGAATTTCGCTACGCTCTCCTTATCGATCTGGCCGTCTAATGCAAGGAGGGCGCTTAAAGATGCTTGTGCGAGGATTGTGTGTGCCGAATGGGGAAGAATGTAGTACCGGGAAAGGTGTCCGGCCGCGTTGGCAAGGCGTTCCGATGTCAGATACTCCTTGACCGAAAAATGCGAGAACTGAACCACCCGCGAGCCACGGATGTTGACAATGGTGATTAAACTTGAGCATGCCAACAACACCGCGTCTTCGGAGTTTGCCGGGCGCCAATTGACGTCATAGTGAGGGAATGCTCCCGCGTCGAATCTAATTGCGAGTATCTCCGCAAGCTCTTCGACATGAAGCGGTCGGATGGACACGGCAAGGCAGTGGAGGAGGCGTTGTGCATATTCCCGTCTTTCCTGAGGGATGCCCAGTAATATCCGGTCATAGGTCTCGTCCAAACTTTTCGGCAAGTCGTCCAGAGCGCGAAGAATCGCTGATGGAAAGCAGTTGCGGAGGACTTCTACTTGGCAGACAATCCACCGAAACCTGCATGAATTTATGAGATTGTCGTAACTTGGCAGGATAATGATGGCCAGGCTTACATCCCGCAACCTCTCTGCGAGAGGTTTCTATGACCATTTCCTTGTCTTCCTCCCTCCACTTCTGCATGTGCCTATCTGAGTAGATGATAAACCTGACGTAGTCGCCAATATCCTTCTTTTGTCCGACCTCGTCGTGGAGAGAGACTGTGTGGGATGCCAAGTGTGTCAAGGCAGCTTGGATATCTGCCTCAGGGCGACTGGTTACGCAGATACGAACATTCGCTAGGCGTAAGTGAACCACTTTTCCACCAGCTGAAGGACACGCTCCCGAGGGGGTACCACACCGGAGACATTCGGACATTCGTCGAGGCCGTCTATAATAATATAAATTGTTGGCAATCCTCCGGCTTTGAGCATCTTTTCCAAACAGCCCTGCAGCGCAAGATCGGCGGGCTGACGTGATTTGCATTGCAACTCAAATATAGGGCCGAGAGAATCCTGTAGCAGGTATCGGAATTGGCGGCGAGTTGGGAAATTAGGGAAGATAGCAAGCATTTCACGTCCTGCTTTTTGGGGTGCCTGAAATCACAATAGAAATACGCCATCAATGCCAGTCCCATATCACACAGGCCGTCAATTTCTTCAATGATGCTGGAGCTGATTGATTGTTGGAATGGATTAAATGAGATTTTCATGCATCACATACCATAAGATGCTCTTCCCAGCACCAGCTAAAACGTTGCGCAAAGAGCGGTAATCAGGACACACGATAGAAAGAAGTGGAAGGAATGCTTACGTTTACCATAGACCCATAAGAAAGTACCCGTCGTTTTCCATTCCTTGAATATGCCGCTTTGAATAAACCATGAAGCCGTTCCATCAAGGTGGTCTCTGCGTGCAGCGTTGTGGTTTGTCGAGGGATCAGGTGGAAAGAGCCAACTTTGGATATCCTTTTGAAGCAGGTTCCCTGTGAAGCACACTGAGCCTCGAGTGCCACAAGAAATGTCAGGACTAACGCTGTATTTCGTTAATTCCATTAGTCGTCTCCTGCATCGTAACTAACATATGTCGTTTAACCCAGGAAAGTCATTGACGCAGGTTGAACATACCTAGTGCCTTTTGTATGCCAGCTGTTGACGCCTTGCCGTCTACTCAATAATCAATCATTTAATAACCCCTCGAACAAGGCTGGCGCACTGTTTATGACTTCCTTCAAATTGTTGAAGAGTCCGTGGACAACTTCCAGCGTGTTGGCTGCAGTCATCCGTGCTTCCTCCTGTGTAAGTCGGTCCAATCTTTGGAGGACAGCCTCGATGTCGCGCTCTCCAAGTAACTTCTTGGCAAATTTCTCTGTAATACGCTCTGTCAGGGAAGCTCTGTAGGTAACTGTCCACTTACTTAGCCGTCCCTGTTTGACTTGCTTCGTGGCAAGCGCAAGCACCGCGAAAACTTCACCCATGATCTTTACCACTATATCTGAAATCATGGGAGACAACGGGATCTTGTCGGTATAGATATGAAGGCGATTTAAGAAATTCGCGACGCATTCAAAGAGGTCGAGAAGTGCGTCATAGCTAGCACTGATCCCAATAGCCGCCTGGAGTAACGTCATCTAAAGGTGTGATAGACAGAGATGGCTGATAAATTACGTACTGAGAGGAGAACATCGACGCCGACAAATATCGCTTTTGTCGGCCGGAATGCTTCGCCGAGTATGTCAGAAAACGCATAAACGATTTGGACTACCGGACGAAGGTGGTCAATTAGGCTTCGATACTTGTCTCGATAGCCTTAAATGCAGTCTCTCCTTCTGAAAGTAATCGGATGACGTCCTCAGGGGAATGGCAGTTCTGGAGTTGTTCTGCGGATGGATGTTTGGTAAGATCTACACCAGTCTGCTTGACATAGTTGTCCAATGCGGCGTCGAGGACGGATTGGAAATTTGTGGAGGACGCTGTCAGAAGAGACATGACAGTTGCGAGTAAATGAGAAATTCAAGGAAGAAGGAAAGATGAAGAAGCAAAGCTTGAACCAGAGCTGTAGTTGGATAGATCTCCCACGATGTACAGGCTGGGCTGGGCGGCTGTGTAGATAACCTGTACTGTAACTCATATGACCAGATTAACGCCCTTCAGTTGGACAGCCTCGTGGATACAAATATACAAGACCAGGCCACCGCCACATGATAGGGTACTAGTACGCACGTGTGTCCTCACTGTGGATTACAGTAACAGTAAGTTACAGTAGATGCGACGTTGCTGTTAACGCGACTTGCGCGCTGATTGCTATCCGCCATCCTTCGAGTCGGTGTAGCTTCGGAGTTACGCTATCTGTGGCTTGGATCGATGCGTTGATGCCAGACAATGACAGATGCCTGGAGATTGGTAGATTACTATGCCTGTAATATAACTTAGATGGCTTCGACTCGAGATGGACTTCTCGCAAGGCGGCTTTACGCGGGCAGGAGATCATTGTGGTTCCCAGTGGCACTCGCTCGGTGGTGTTAATGGGTTCGTTCAGTCATTTCAGTGCACACACCACATCGACGACGGCAAGCCAATCTGAATCATCGGATCGGGAAAATTCGGAGAACGGAACCGACCAGATTCGGCCATGGCCACAACAGTGTGGGCTGTGTAACACAGGTTGTCGGAGAGCTTTCGGACCTCTAACTTACCAGCTAACTATCCGGCAGGTGATATGAGGTGATTTTGCTATAATCTCAAACGTATTTCTCATTACGGCACTGCAAATGTATATTGTGTGTAAGTTACCAGGTTGTGACGAAAAGGGCGGATATTTCCTTATCAAAATCTCAATATCGGGAAAGATAAAGAAAATGAACCCGCTGCGGACTTGCGACCTCATACTACCAACACCCTTCAATAAAATCTACGTGGTATCGCACTTTCTCAGTACAATGGTTGTGATCATTTCCCCTCGCATCGGGGGATGATCAAAGTCCATGATTGCTGGGTACGGACCGGACGGTGGGTCCTCCTGTATTTCATCGCGGTCTGAGATTTGCATCAAGATGATCGCAGTGATGGGAGAAGAGACTGAGCCACCGCCGCCGGTTGCCGTTACCATTCCTGCGCGGCGCAACGCAAGGGCTATGGCCGCTGATTGACGGCCAAAAAAATGATGAGACGGAAACGACATTCAGTGGGAAAAAGTGAGGAGTAAAAGAGGAAACGTCAACGCCGCGTGTATTGGAGTGGGATTGTCAATCCGATGTGGAAGAAGAAAAAAGGGCCCAGTTCCGAGGCGATGAAGCGATGGCTTAGTCATGGAGGGGAAGGGGACCAGTCAAGGCACGACCGAACGAAACGACGGTCGTCAGTCAGTCGCGCCTTTTTGCTTTTGACCGCCGTCCATGCCCAGCCTATTCTCCCGTGCCCGTACAACCTCCTCTCCCCTCAAGGCACAAAGGCAGAGCACCGATCTCCTAGACGAGTTTGGCCGCGTGCCTAGCAGAGCCAACGGCACAGCAGTCCCCCCCACAAAGAAGGACAAGAATGTCGAAAAGACCCGCACTCGCACCCTGAGTGCAGCAAAGGGTCGAGCACCCGGTCCTCTTCTCCACGAAGAGGACTCCCTCATTCCAGACGGCTCGTTTTTTCCCCTCAACCTCAACCTCGATCTCTCAGGCGGTGCTGGTGACCCTGCAGCAACAGGTCATCCACCAGAGTCAGAAAGAGGTTTGTAACAAAAATCTCTCTCTCTATCACTTTTTTTTCTTTTCCTTGATCGGGGTTGTCCCTTTGCCGCCCACCGCTGTGATCTCGCGCGTTTTTCTGTGTCTGGCGATCGCCAATGCAGTGCGCCGTGGTCGCGTGTCGTTGGAGTGCCCCATCGCGCCTCGTGCTTATAAGCTTTCCGGCCAGCGGGCGCCTTGCTGACAACAACCATCACAGGACACCGAGAGCGCGAACAAGATTACGGCTATCTTTCATATCAACACAACGTCGTCCTCGGCCTCGAGGAGGTCAACCGCCTCGTCCGCACCCTCACCGATGAGCTCGGCACACGTGGGCTCACTACCCCTTTCCTCTTTTCCAGCCTCGCCCTCGACATCAGCTCGTCTCGTGTTCGTCGTCTTATCCAATCTTTTCTTCGTACTTGCGTTTCGTTTCCTGCGCCGGACGCGGAATACACATGGCGAGAAGAAGCCCGTTTTGCAGCGCCCCCAGAACTCGCGATCTGTCTTCGTTGGGGACTTGCACGTGTTTTGCGTGTCTCTGGGGGCAACGCTGTTCACGGCCTAATCTCATGGGATATGTACGTCGAGTGGAGTGAATCCGAACTTTGTAAGCATTTTTTTTCCCCTCCGCTTTGTCGTTTACTCGTAATATTGATTACCCTTTCTAGTCCAAGATTATCCTGCGACCCATTTTGAACATCTGATTGCTCCCTTACAACAACCCCTACCGTCGATCATCTTCAACGTTCTCTCGCTCCTTGCCCGCCTCACAGCCCACTCGTCGTCTTCAGGGCACACCCCTCCCACTCTTTCACCTCTTTTTGGCCCTCTTATTTTCGGCCTTGGCCCTGCTTCGCTCCCTTTCCATCACACTTACCTTCAGTATCTTCGTGTAACCCACGCTATGGAGCACGTTATACTCGCTTTCGTTCGCTGGCAAGACGCACCAAGCAACGAATCATCCAGCACGTTTGGCGGCGGACCTGGAAGTGCCGCGTCGCTAGGCGTACCGACACGTCTCAAGGATTGGATTCGTGGTTACCCCGCCATGCTCCCGGAACCGTCCACCCGCTCAAGGAAGCAAGAGAGACTTCAGCCTCGGCGCGGAGCCCGCACTGTGCGGGTCGTCAGCGTACGGCGGAATGTGCGCATGTATACACCTGATCTCGTCAAGAGTGCTGCGAGTTGGGCCTCTCGGCCTCCAAGCGGCGTAACGCACGCCCCGAATGCGTTTGCGCAATCTCGCGATTGGGAACGAGTCGCCCCGCCACCCTCAAGCTAGCGCCACGTTATGCGGACAGTTATAAGAAGCGCATGGACCTCCCCTCTAATTTCCATCCTCACCCAGGCATCGCGTCATCGAGCGCATCTATTTCTTCTTCTACTACGATATCTACTCTTGGGGATAGTCCGACCGAATATTTTGGTACCGTCGCGGGTGAAGAACGGTTCCGTAGTCTGACGGATCTCAAGTGGGGTGAGTTTGAAGCGATGGGCTTCGGAGGCTTGGAAACGGGGGAGAAGAAACTCCAATTCGACCTTACCGAGAGTGCGCGGACGGTATGTCTTTAACACTTTAAGTTGTGTTGTGACTTGTTTACCACGCCACGTTTGCAGTCCCGGGCGGCTAAACGGACCACATTGACCTGGACCGATTTTTCAAGTACTGGTTTCTCGCGGATGGATGCACCACTCAGCACAACGCTCCAATTCAGCAGTCCCCTCATAAATTCGATCTCGGCTTGGCCGGAACAGCAAACGGATATCACGCGCAAGGTGAAGAAGTTGCAAAAGTCACTCCCACCGTTCGGTTGGGATACCGAACCGGTCATGGGCGCAGAGGTTGTTATCGAGGAATCGTTCGTCGACGTGTTCTGTGACCTCATTTACGGTGGCGGTTGGATAAATATCGGAAGGGAAGAAATCGATCGTGAATGCAACTGGGCTTTGGTCAGTACAACTTTGGCAGTTTCTATGATCGTCGCTCTCAGTCTTGACGGTTTCCATTCCGCAGGTCGAGTTCAAATCGCTTCCGATGTCAAGGTCGACCATTTCTGGCAGCACAGACCCGCGCACTTCCTCCACCGTTTTCCTTTTTGAGGAGTTTGTGCCGCTCGAATACCGCCAGCAACTGTCAGCCGGTGTTCAAAGCAAGCGGACGATTACTTCTTTCTTCTCACCTGGCAAGTCAAAGCAATGGAAGCAAGCCCCGACCCTTAATGGACGACCTTACGTTGTCGGGCACGTGCCACGGGGACTTAATCATCGTGAAGCCGAGTTTGAGGGACTCCTTCAAGGCGATAATAGTTCTACAAAGGTCATCTCTTTGGGTCGTGATGGACCCGTAAAACGAGAAGTGACACACTCTGAAAGTTTTGCTCCGTCACTCACCAGACGTACAAGGGCCGAAGACATCTCTTCTCCCCTCTTTGTAGGCCCGCGTGACGACACCACACCTCGTGCATCTACCCCAGCTATCCCACCGCCTGTCCCACCGTCCCGGCTCCAGTAACTACAAGTAAGCGGCGCTTTCGCCTACCCACGGCCTGCCCCTCACCCCAAACCGCACGTCTGGCCTCACTCCTTCCCAAGCGGAGGACATCGAATTTGAGACGCGTTTGGCAAGCTATAGCGATGATGAACTTAATAGCAGCAACACCAACTCTCGCAAGATGTCCAAGGAAGAGCGCCGTCGGTCCAAGGACGATGCATGGGTGGACATTCTGGTCGCCAGCCACTCGCGCCGCGCCGGTAATCAGGACGCAGAACATCGACGCGCCCCTGGCGGTCCGCGACCACGTAACGTTGGTCGTCAAGACCCCGAAATGGCGAGTTTGGAAGTCGCGCAGGTGCTCGCGGGCGTTCGTGGCCCTTCTCCCGCCTTAGATGGAGAAAGCGTCGACATTGAACCGATGAACGTTCCGCACCGTTCCAAGATCGATAGCCGAGGGTCTCCACTGGAGGAACAATATCCCCTACGATCCCAGGGAGTCTAGACCTGATTGAACCCGTGGAAGTTCCGGGGGTAGAACTGGCGCCGCCTCGCTCACAGCGTCGGATGGGGTATTTTGACCTGCATCCCGAACGTCGTCGCTTACGCGCGGGAGGAGGCGGAGAAGAAGACATCTTTGATGAGTTTGCACGTGCTGCTGATGGAGAAGAGGACGATCCTCCGCGAAGGAGTGACGTCACAGAAAGCGTCTATTCTGAGGGCGCTACGCCGCCCGCCTCACCTCGCCCACCCGTCCATCGCCTACAACCGCAAAACGAACGGCTCAGCCCCGTGGCATTCCCCTCTTCTTCCTCTCATGCCTCTCCCCAACCCTCTCCCTCGGTGCCGACCCCGACCCAGGCCCCGGCTCTGTCTCTAATTCCGGTTCCGGTTCCGGCACCGAGCACGCAAGCACCCTCCCCGCGCGACTTGCAGCGGCAGCAGGAAGTGCGCGATAGGTTATCTGGGAAACCCGGTCCCAAAGCGAGCTCCCTCATTGAGATGTATCGTGAGAAGGAGCGTCAGGCGAGTGGCGGAAGTGGGAACTCGCCAGGCAAGTCCTCCAGTGCTACCTCTATCGTAAAACAACAACAACAGACGCAGCAGCGATTGATGACCGTGGAAAAGGAATTGACGCCTCTACCCCCCCTCCGCCCTCTCCGCCCGCGCCGCCGTCCTCTGAACTCGCTTTCTCTCCCGTTGACACGCCAGTTATGGGTCAAGGGGGAGAGTTAGAGCCGGAAGCTGAGGAAGGAGCAGACGGGTTAATAGAGCCCCCGAATCTTGATTTTGATCATGGAAGAGAGAGCCCGTATCGGTATGTACATGGGGCACCGTTGCATAATGTTGTCGAGGAGGAAGAGGAGGAATGAGGCAAGGACGCGCAAGTCATCGTCGCCTGGCAAAAGAAGCTGATTCTCGGAGTCGCTCTTCCGCGCCGCGCTTACGTCTCCTCGTTCTATGAAGTCGATCGGAAGTAGTCATTTGGGCATCGGTGTTTGCAATCCACGAACACCACATTTTCTTTTATGCCCTTGTTTTTTTTTTCTCTCATTATTCTCATACCCGCCAGCGTGCATACTCGAAGTTACCCGTACAATGTGACACGTTCAATGTGACACGACGTTATTTTTTTCTTTTTCTTGCGCATTGTCGTCAACCAAGTCATTCCCTACCTCCCTTGTTCTCGTTTCTTTTCCCCCGACCCAGAGTCTCCATCATCCATTTATATTTCCCCTCGCTCTCAGATCTCTCTCTCTCTCGTGTTGGCCCTTGGCAGATCTCGAATACACACTCCCCTTCATTTATCATCTTTACGGGCGCTCGTTACGTTCTACTGTCTAATACTATGACCCCAGCGATGCTGTTATATTCTCTCTTTCTCTTTACGCTTTCTTCTATCGATCGCCTGCGCTACCATTTATTAGTCAGTTACCCATCTGCCTCCGTCTCTCTGCCTGCTACCCAAACAAACATGCTCCTTTTTTACATACACCCTCTGCCGTCTGCCTTCCCCTAGTATTCTATTAGTCGATGATTAAATTACAGCGAATCCAAAAAGACAATCTTTCATTTACATGCATTTTGGGTGACGTCTGGCCTTTTTTTTTGAGTCAGTAACGACGGAGACCGGCAACGGCGATGCCACGTGTTTGGTTGCTATGTCCCAATCCTGTGGTGCAGTTTTGTATTTTTGATGCTCGTGGTGCTCTGGCCCTCATGAGTACTGAAACTCGTAGTAGTCGAAGTACTGTACAGTTATTCGACACGACATTACATTTGGCAGGCCCAGTGCAGGCACCGCTGCACCATGACGGTGCGGCGTTTTGACAGGAAACAAGACAGGAAACCCCGAATTACCGGCGAACCATTGGGCCCCCTACTGTAATAACGTAATATGTATGTATGGTATGACTTGGACTGCGAAATCGACTGCGGAACTGGATTTCACTACGATAAGATATGTAGATCCCGGTCCAGGTCGCTACTGTACTGTATGATAGTCGGAAACCTTTCGCGAGCCGAGCTAGCTGCAGCAGACTCCAAAGAATCAGAACCTTGATCGTATCCTACGGGTTTTGCTCAGTTCAACAACGAGACAGTTGCAAACTTCATCGTTCAGTTGTAGTACTACTCATATAATCAACAAATGGCTCTTTTGGAACTTTGGAACTACGTATAGTACGTACTGCACTCTAACTCTTTTGCTCAGATGCCATGGTCATGTGTCACTCTCTCCACGGGTGAAAAGCGTTCCGGGGATTGACGATGTCAGGGTGAGGGCTGGCTGGCGTAATCTAACCATTGATGAGATCGGGTCGGGAAGTGGCAGAGGAAGTAGGGTCTGGAATGGGCGATACGGACTGCATGGGATATGTCACAAATGGCGTGTCTTCATTTGAAGTGTGGACACCAGCATGGCTCGCCAAAGGAGGGCGGCCTGTCGAGCGCTGGTGTCTCGGGGGTCGAAAAAGAGCCCCCAGAGAGAACTTCCGGTCTCTCGGTTTCAGGGACGTTCTGTGACTCCCCGCCTTGAGTGGCACTCTCGTCGGTGGTAGTCGGAGTCCTTGACATATTCTCCCATTCCGTCATCAGTTCGCTCCCCTTCCGGCCATTGAGCAGATCAGATAGCTTTCTGCTCGAATCAGCCTCCGATCCCGACTGCTCGATTACGACAGGAGCCAAAACTGGCTGTTGCAGGCCGGGGAATAAAACCTGTGAGGACTGGGACGTGAGAAGCCCCTTTGCGCGGAGCCATGTCCTGACACCTTCTCGGGTATCAGGTAGAGGTAATTTTCCGCCAAGCCATCCGGAGTTGTTTGGAGTGGGCGGGGTACTAGTGGTATCTGGCTGGAATGTAGAGTCTGATGGTGATGATGACGTTGTCGGAGTGTTCCCAGCGTTGAACTTTTGGAAAAGGCGTGCATCTGAGGCCCGATGTGATGACTTCCCATCTCGAGTAAACTCCGGAGAGGCATGAGGTGTACGCCAGGAGGCGGAGCCGGAACTTAGTGCTGAAAATCCATCCGCTGTAGGGTGGCGTGCGATGTCAGGGGAAGATGGTCGGGAAGGGAACAATTTGGCATCGCCACCGTACTTCTGTAAAGTTTCGCTGGATGCCTGGGGTACAACAGACACGGCACTAGGGGAACTGGGGAAACATGAAGAAGGGTGGCCTGGCAAAAGTTGACTGGATCAGACTATTGCATACCACACAAAGGATCCACTCATGTACCTTGGTCTATCATGGAAGCGCCAGTCAAGCTCGCTCCGCTCTCCCAGTTGTACTAGAATCAGTGATGATGGCGCGATCCATGATGCTATTGTTTCGCGATCGTGACCCATTGCTCCTGCTCGAATCGGTCGATCTGGACTGCGGGATTATCAGAGGAACCGAAACTGGCTGCTGCAAGCCGGGCACTAATGAAGCCTGTGAAGACGGGGACATGAAAATCCCCTTTGCACGGAGCCAATTCTTGACGCCTTCTCGGTTATGTGGTATTTTCCCACCAAGCCATTCGGAAAAACGCATTGCCGATAAACTTTCGGTATGCGATTCCTGAGTTACGGGGCGGCCTGCGTTCTGCCGAGCATCAATAAATGAAGCGAATGCATTATTGGTGTTGCCGCTCCCTGAATGTATGAGCTCTTGCAATTCGGGTAAAAGCTCCAAAGGATGCTCTCCATCCTCCAATCGAAGACAACGGGAGAGTTCGTTGACGAGCCCATCCTCGATGCGAAGGGTCTTCACATTGCTAAACGACCTAAGCAGTTTGCGCCACTCGGTGCGGTCGACCTCATTGTGCTCTTCAGATGACCGACTATGAACTTTGTGCATAAGAGTGAGATGCTCCACCACGGAGAATATTTGGCTAAGCGCCTTGAAAATTTGGGCCACGGAGGATACCTGCCAGTCGAGGTGCCAGCAGTCGACATTCATGGAAAAGGAATGCATTGGCATGATATTGGTCTCAGGGGGATGGACCACCACGAAAACTCGATCGCCGAGAAACTCGAAGTCGGCACGGTCGAACCTAAGGTTTTCTGTTCTCCCCATGAATTGTAGGAGCTGTGGAACGGAGAACGTGATTTGCTTGGGGTAGCAAATTTGGAAAATCTCGAGGCGAGAAGCGGTGATCCGACTAAGAACCGCTTCTGAATAAGCGCTAACAGCTTGGAGGCCAAATGTGCGAAGGTTAGACAGCGTGACGTGCGTCGTGATGGGCGTACGCATAAGTTGCCTCTCCACATCGCGGTTGGGAACAGGGAAGCGAAAGAAGATCACGAGGATCTCCAGCTGGGGCATCAATGAAAGCGACTGGAGCAGAACGGTCGGCTGGAAGTAAGTGGATGGGTTGTGTAATCCAAGATTGAGTGTGACGAGTCCAACAGCAGTCGTAAGTAATTGGAATCGTATTGGAATGGAACAGTCGATCGCCAGGTGACGTAGATGTGGTGTTTGAAGTGTTCCCGGAAGGGTTAAGACCGTTCTCTTCTCCTCAGGAAGATCCACTAAAATTAGGTATTCCAGAATTGGGTATTCCCCATCGATGGCCATGATGAGCTTCTGCAGTTTCAGAACAGGTATATTAAACCGGATACGTCGGACACGTTCTCGCTGCTCAAGTGCAAGGATTATTGCCTCTTCGTCCTCTGCGGTGATGTCTGCACCCTGGTAATCGATGACGAGTGGAAGGGGTGGTGAGTATACCAGCATGTCTGCCACAGGCGTGCCATATGTACAAACAAGGCAGAGGCCCAGGTAGGATGTTGACCTAAGCATGAGGTTCCGCCATCTTTGACAAATGTGGGCGAGTCTGTACCACCAGCGCTCCCCGACCCAGTGCACTCCCCCCCTGAAACGGATATTGATATCCTGGTCTTCACTTAAAGGAGATGGCCGATAGAGATAAAAGATGTTGAGAAGTGAGTCATCGTCAAGGATGTGGATCGATGTAGTATATGGGCTGTTGCCCGTGGGCCGGGTTTACTCATAAAGCTGATAAGCAAAAACACGTTAAGAAGCGTACCTCTGCTGTTCGGACACGCCACTCATTGCACGTTGGCTGATTCGTTCCGTAGATTGATAAGAAGAGGTAGAAATTGCGAGATAAGACATGCTAGGAGAGTAAGTGTTGAGTATCGATGTAGATGATGTGGTTGAAGATAGGTAGATTTGCCTCGTGTTCAGCTTCCTAGGCCCGCAGTCACGTGCCACACGTGGAACGGCCACAGCTATACAGTATGTGCATAAGGCAATGGCACTGGGGGCTTGTGCACCAAAAGGGACATTTGTTTATTGGGAGACGTGCGTATCGTGCAAAGAGAATGGGAGGACGATGGGAGAGGGAAAAGATGGAGACGAGACAGAGAATAAAAATGGACCAGGATGGTATACTGTAGTAAGTGAGCGCATGCTGCGCGTCAGAGCGAAGTGGGGGGCCTAAAATGGATTTGGAGCCCCTGAAGACTCCCGGGACGCAGTGGTTCATTGGGTGTGCGTGAACGAGCCCTGGGGCGGCAAAAGTCCGCCAGAGGATACAATATCGTTTACAATGATATCACTATAATGCAAAGCGCAGGTCATACCGGCCGCCGCCAGTACTCTTGCCCGGAAAGAAACCGAGCAGCTGCAGCCGCGGCTTACTCCGAAGAACCTCGACGTTCGTGTTGTTCTACGTTTTCTTAGTCGGCAGTTGCATCTTGCATTGCGTATTGTAGAAGCTAAAAGTGAAAAACCTCGTCCACAGAACGATGTAGTAAAGGCGGACATATAGTGCCATGTATTCCATACGACGGAAAAGTCAAGTGTGCTCGGATCATATAACTGTCGCATAAGAAGGGGAATTGCACCGTGAAGAGTCAACGTGATTACTACTGTAATATAATTCAAAGCGAACTTTACCCGTCGAAAAGCGCCACCACTACTGTAGCTAGGTAGTAAGGAAGAGCTAGCTGACGGAATTGGCAGAAGCTTTAATCGGATGTATGGTTTCGGGCGAAGATTGGCAGGCCGGGGTTCCAGAAATGGCATCTCAGACCTCATAGCAGTATTTTGGGAGCGTTGAGTGCGGAGGATTTCCAATGCAGCACCCTTCTGGTCGCACTTGGTTGTCGATCACGCAGTACCCCGGTCTAGAGAAATATTTTTCAACCGAATCAGAACCTCTAAGTGCTAATGTTTAAAGGAGCATACGGAAGAGCACGGTTCCCAAGCGGGGTCGCGCCTACTATCACGGCAACGTAACTGAGCATGACGAACAAAGTAAAGTTGAAAGTACGCATGATACTGATTCTGTGGTATCAGTTTTTCGCATCGTTAGAAGTGAAGTGAACGCAGAAAGATGAATCATGAGCCCACGTACTACGAGGGGAAAGCGGGGGTTTCCAGTGGAGTGGGGGGGGGGGGGGGGTTAGTAGCAGAGCAAAAAAAACCGCGAACTTGGGAGGTGTACTAGAGACTGATTGATCCAAGTCCCTAGTTGGGGGATGGGTCAGCACGGTAGTAGAATTTGAACTCGAGTATGATTATATAGATTTTGGAAGTGCTGAGAGAAGACGAAGACGAAGTTCCTAACGTACCGTTGTAAGGTGGATTGCGTGACTGCGCTTGCCAGTGCACCGACCACTCCGGGATACTTACTCATTTCCCCAGTCTGACTTGGAATCTTGTTGATATTGCATTTGACACTTACTCGTACTCCGCTAGTGAACATTCATGGTATCGGGAAAATGTTAATTTACTTTAACCTTTCCTGAACCATATTCAATATGTGTTACCGTACATGACAGCTGTACGGCCAGATTAGTCCGAGTCTGGTACGACCCTGCACGCCGTACCATCACATCACGGCCGTCAACGATTATTCTTCTCCACAGTGTCATGAGTTACAACATTCATATCAGTGTGCATCATTCACGCACAAGAATCATTCGTTTCATCCTTCTCATCCATCTATCCGGGCTCCAGTGACCTCTCTCTCACGCTGCCATCACATCCAGCACATCCACCGCACTCGCAACACCCGAGCGCGTGAACGTCTTGCCCTTGACGATTGCCAGTCCCTCATCAGTGTACATCACAAGCGGCGAGGGATCAATCTCAACGCCCTCGCGCATCGTCGCACCGGACGCTTCAAGGAACCGTCGATGCTGCGCGAGCAAATCGCGACGGAATCATCCGTGCCAGTGCCAGGCGCTTTCTTCAACCAGGAGGACTCCTCCACGCGCGCGACCTCTAGTACGGCAAAAGCGTTCTGTGTGGGGGAACACGTCAAATTGAAACACGAATAGCTCGAGTTTCATACCAATTGGCTTCGTCGGTTTGATCGACCGACGACCACGCTGTCCAAATGCGGAATATTCTTGCGCGCGATGCGGAACGCCAGGTCTCCCAGGAGACTGCTACGCCCCGAAGGGCAGACGTCGTCAAAAGTCAGAAGTGGTTCGCAATGTTACCCGCGGAAGAGCAACTCCTCGTCGCGTCGCTTGTTCAGTCGAACTCCATCACGTCATCGGCACTTGCCGTCACACTTCGTGACAACGCGGCCGACCAACAACGCTTTGGGAACTACTTTGGCTTGCCTGCTGATGCCGTATCCAACGGGGTCGGCGACGCGGACGAGACAATTGTCGGTGCAATAGGCGTGCACGTGGAGGACCTTGTGTGATTCGAGATCGCTGAGTACTTTACTCTCCATTGTGCCCTCTCTCTACCCCTCTCTACCCCTCAGGCCCTTCTACCCGCCTTCTGCGCGCCTCATCCACCAGCTTGAAACCGCTCCCAGCACTGCCGCCATGTATGAGTAACTCGTGGCAGTCGAAGTTTCGAAGTCCAGTATTCTATACGGCATTAACCAACGGATTGTGTACTCTGTTCGTTGTCGAAATTCTTGGTCCTTGAAAGGCTTGAGGTAATGCACGACTCGAATGTGTCACCGTCGGTTTTCTCGTCGAACTCTGTCGACATCCACATTATTACCACTGGCAACACTGACCCTCACTAAAAAAACACATGGGCAGGAAATTTTTTTACAATAAAGGGACTCGGACGGACGCTTTCGGAGACTTACTGTATGTTGACTAATAAAAAGGGTTACAGTAATGGTCCTGTTTTAAAAATGCTCGATTTCTACTCAGAAACTGGACCATGTATGCTATTCGGCAGGCGCCGGTCAGAATTGATAGGGAACAGGAGCTAAGTACCGAACACTGTGGTACTGGTATGTGTCGCAGCCCCGCCGAGCCGGCTACTGTACTGCAGATGACACCGGAAACCTTTCGCGAGCAGTTTGCATCTGACTCCGAAGAACCTCGACGTTCAAGTTCCACGTTTTCTCAGTTGGCAACTTCATCGCATAGTACTCCTAGAATCTGGCTTTTTGGGTAGGACATGATCTTTTAATGTGTTTGTGGATCAATTCAAATACCACAGATCTAAAAGTGCAAAAACCTCGTAGACGACGATCTACGGAACGATGTAAAAGGCAGACACATTCCATATGACAGAAAAGTCAAGTGCACTCAGCTAAAATTACTGGATCATAATCATCATCATATAACTGTCGCATAACAAGGGGAATATGAGTGCGATCACTAATTATAGAACCCAACAACCGAACTTCATCCAATCCTCGAAAAGCGCCACCGCTAGGTCGTAAGGGAGAGTTGGCTGATGGAACTGGCAGAAAGATTTATCCAGAGGATCGGCCGCAGACTCTAGGAAAGTAACGGCAGACGGTGCAGGTCGCAGAGCTAGACTGTGCAGGGCAGTCTAGCAGTGAGCTGGAGAAATATTTTCAATTCGGTCAGAACCTCTACTTGCTGTTGTTAAAGCTTAAAGGAGCATACCTTTCGCGACGATCAATGTCTTCAGCAGCAGAAGTACGGTTCCCATTGGCAAGCGGGATCGCGCCTACTACCACGGCAACATAACCAAGCATGGCGACCAACGTAAAGTTAAAAATACGCATGATTCTGTAGTATTAGTTGGTCGCATCGTTAGAAAACGAACGCGGAAGACTGAATCATGAAGCCACGTACGAGGGGTAAGATCGGTAAGACTCAAGAGGTCAGCACGGTATTAGAACTTGAACTCGGCCATGTTTATATAGATTTTGAGTGTGCTGACGGAAGAGGAAGACGATAAAGTTTCTACCGTTGTAGGCGATAGCCTTCCAGTGGCTGCACTTTCACCGACCACTCGAGATACTCATCATGCATCATTCATCACTTTCCATCACACCACATGCCACCCGCTTGCTTATTCCTTACCCACTCAAGACACTCCCTTATTCCCGAGTCGGACTTGGCATCTTATTGATATTGCATTTGACACTTGCTCGTACGCCTCTAATGAGAATTTAGTTAATTCTTCCTGAACCGTCTTAAATGTCTTAAATGCGGTGTATGTTACCCGTACATGACCGCTGTACGGCCAGTTTAGTCCGTACATCGGTAACCAAACTCACTCCGTACGTTCGTGTACAGTACTGTATACCGTACTCTTCTCCGTGGTGTCATGAGTTTCAATATTCATATCAGTGTACATAACTCACGTTTCCCTTCCATCCATTCGGGTTCCAATGACCTCTTTTTTCATGCTACCAGCTACCAGAATCCGACTCCTCCAGCCAGTGTATAGTATCGTACAAGAGAAAAGGGAGGACGATGTGAGAGGGAAAAGATGGAGACGAGACAGGGAATAAGAATAGTATACAGTACTATTACATATTACAGTACACTGCCAGTAAGTTAGTAAGTGAGCGCATGCTGCGCGTTAGCGCGAAGCGAGGAGCCAAAAATGGATTTGGAGCCCCGGGACGCAGCGGTTCATCGCGTGTGCGTGAACGATCCCCAAAGTGGCAAAAGTCTGCCAAAGGATACTAGAGGAATATCGTTTACCATGATACTATCACTATAACTTAATGCAAAGCGCAGCTCATGCCGGCCGCCGCCAGTACTCTTGCCCGGCAACAAACCGAGTAGCTGCGGCTGGGCTGACTCCGAAGAACCCCGACGTTCGTGTTGTTCTACGGTTTCTTAGTCGGCAGTTGCATCTTGCATTGCGTACTGTAGAAGCTAAAAGTGAAAACCTCGTCCACAGAACGATGTAGTAAAGGCAGACATATAGTGCCATGTATTCCATACGACGGGAAAGTCAAGTGTGCTCGGATCATATAACAGTCGCATAAGAAGGGGAATTGCACCGTAAAGAGTCAACGTGATTACTACTGTAATATAATTCAAACCGAACTTTACCCGTCGAAACGCGCCACCACTACTGTAGCTAGGTAGTAAGGAAGAGCTAGCTGACGGAATTGGCAAAAGCTTTAATAGATGTATGGTTTCGGCGAAGATTGGCAGGCCGGGGTTCCAGAAGTGGCATCTCAGACTTCGGGCGGCCCATAGCAGTGTAACGGAGGATTTTTAATGCAGCACACATTTGGTCGCACTTCGTTGTCGACCAGGCAGTACCCCGGTCTAGAGAAATATTTTTCAACCGGGTCAGAACCTCCAAGTGCTAATGTTTAAAGGAGCATACGGAAGAGCACGGTTCCCAAGCGGGGTCGCGCCTACTATCACGGCAACGTAACTGAGCACGGCGAACAAAGTAAAGTTGAAAGCACGCATGATTCTGATTCTGTGGTATCAGTTTGTCGCATCGTTAGAAAAGAAATGAACGCGGAAAGACTGAATTATGAGACCACGTACAGTGCAGTGGAGTGGGGGTTGTAGCAGAGCAAAAAAAAATGCGAACTTGGGAGGTGTACTAGAGACTGATTGATCCGAGTCTCTCGTTGGGGGATGGGTCAGGACGGTAGTCGAATTTGAACTCGAGCATGTTTATATAGATTTTAGACTTGGAATCTTGTTGATATTGCATTTGACACTTGCTCGTACTCCGCTAGTGAACATTCATGGTATCGGGAAAATGGTAATTTACTTTAACCTTTCCTGAACCATATTCAATGTGTGTTACCGTACATGACAGCTGTACGGCCAGATTAGTTCGGGTCTGGTACAACCCTGCACAGCTGTGCCATCACATCACGGGTGGAAACGGCCGTCAACGGTTATCCTTCTCCACAATGTCATGAGTTACAACATTCATATCAGTGTGCATCATTCACGCACGGTATCATTCGTTTCATCCTTCTCTTCCATCCATTCGGGCTCCAGTGACCTCTCTCTCACGCTGCCAGCACATCCAGCACATCCATCGCACTCGCAACACCCGAGCGCGCAAACGTCTTGCCCTTAACGATTGCCAGTCCCACATCAGTGTACATCACAAGCGGCGACAGCTCATTCTCAACGCCCTCGCGCATCGTCGCACCGGACGCTTCAAGGAACCGTCGATGCTGCGCGAGCAAATCGCGACGACTCGTCTCGGAATCATCCGGGCCTGTGCCAGGCAGGCGCTTTCTTCAACCAGGAGGACTCCTCCACGCGAGCGACCTCTAGTACGGCAAACCGTTCTGTATGGGGAACACGTCAAATTGAAACACGAATAGCTCGAGTTCCATACCATTTGGCTTCGTCGGTTTGATCGACCGACGACCACGCTGTCCGAATGTGGGATCTTCTTGCGCGCGATGTGGAACGCCAGGTCTCCTTAGGAGACTGATATGCCCCGAAGGGCAGCCATCGTTAGAAGTGGTTCGCAATGTTACCCGCGGAAGAGCAACTCCTCGTCCGAGTCCGACTCGGAGTCGCTCCTCGTCGCGTCACGTGCTTCGGCTTGTTCTGTCGAACCCCACCACGTTATCGGTACTTGCCGTCGCACTTTGTGACGACGCCGACCAACTCAGTCGGGTATGCTTTGGGAACTACTTTGGCCTGCTTGCTGATGCCGTATCCAACGGGGTCGGCGACGTGGACGAGACAATTGTCGACGCAATAGGTGTGCACGTAATGCCACGTAGAGGACCTTGTGATTCGAGAGAGGGCAGCGGCAGCACAATAAATAGCAAAGTACTCAGCGATCTCGGAGCGAGCGGGTGCGTACAACACCGCCCGCGCTGACCGTGCTCTACCCTCGAAACCCCCTCACCCCCGAGTTCCCTTCAGCTCCTTCTACTCACCCTCGTGCGCGCCTCCTCCACCAGCTTGAAACCGCCCCAAGCACTGCCGTCATGTAACTCGTGGCAGTCGAAGTCTAGTATTCGACACGGCATTAACCAACGGATTGCGTACTCTGTTCGTTCTTGGTTCTTGAAAGGCTTGAGTGACCTTACTGTAATGCACGACTCGAATGCGTCGCTGTCGATTTTCTCGTTGAAGTCTGTCGATATTTTCATTATTACCTCCGACAACGCTGACTCTCAATGAAAAAACTCACAAGGGCAGGAAATTTTTACAATAAGGGGACTTGGACGGGCGCTTTCAGACAAGACTTACTGTTTTTTGACTAATAAAAAGGGCTACAGTAATGGTCCAGTTTTGAAATGCTGGATTTCGACTCAGAAACTGAACCATGCATGCTATTTGGCAGGCGCCGGTCAGAATTGACAGGGAACCGGAGCTAAGTACCGAACACTGGTACTGGTATGTGTCGAAGCCCGCCCGAGCCGTCTACTGTATTGCAGATGACACCGGAAACCTTTCGCGAACAGTTTGCATCCGACTCCGAAGAACTCCGACGTTCGCGTTCCACGTTTTCTCAGTTGGCAACTTCATCGCGTGATACTCATAGAATCTGGCTTTGCCTCTTTTTGGGTAGGACATGATGCATGATCTTTAATGTGCCTGTGGATCAAGTCAAATATTACAGAAGCTTAAAGTGCAAAAACCTCGTAGACGATTATCTACTACGGAATGATGTAAAAGGCAGACACATTCCATATGACAGAGAAGTCAAGTGCGCTCAGCTAAAATTACTGGATAATATAACTGTCGCATGAGAAGGGGCCCGGGAATGTAAACGTGATCACTAATAGAACCGAATTTCATCTTATCCTCGAAAAGCGCCACCGCTAGGTAAGGGAGAGTTGGCTGATGGAACTAGCAGAAAGATTTATTCGGAGGTTTGGCAGACACTAGGAAAGTAATGGCAGAAGATGCAGGTCCCATAGCCAGAGTGTTCAGGGCAGTTTACCGGTGAGCTGGAGAGATATTTTCAATCCGGTCAGAACCTCTACGTGCTATTGTTAAAGGTGCATACCTTTCGAGGCGATCAACGGCCTCAGCAGCAGGAGCACGGTTCAAGTTCCCACTGGCAAGCGGGATCGCGCCTACTACCACGGCAACGTAACCAAGCATGGCGAGCAACGTAAAGTTGAAAGTACGCATGATTCTGTGGTATTAGTTGGTTGCATCGTTAGAAAATGTTAACTCGGAAGACTGAATCATGAATCCACATACAGGGGTAAGACTCAAGAGGCCAGCACAGTAGTAGGACTTGAACTCGGCCATGTTTATATAGATTTTGAATGTGCTGACGGAAGATGAAGACGATAAAGTTCCTGCCGTTGTAAGGTAGATAAGCTTCCAGTAGTAGCTGTGCTTTCATCGGCCATACTTTCCATCACACCACATGCCACCTGCTTGCTTATTCCTTACCCACTCAAGACACTCCCTTATTCCCCAGTCGGACTTGGCATCTTCTTGATATTGCATTTGACACTTGCTCGTACGCCTCTAATGAGAACAAACGAGTTGATGTAGTCAACAATGTCCTTCATTTGTCCACTTTCGTCGTGAAGAGATATGAATTTAGTTAATTCTTCCTGAACCGTCTTAAATGTCTTAAATGCGGTGTGTGTCACTCGTACATGACCGCTGTACGGCCAGATTAGTCCGTACATCGGTAACCAAACTCACTCCGTACGTTCGTGTACAGTACTGTATACCGTACTCTTCTCCGTGGTGTCATGAGTTACAATATTCATATCAGTGTACATGACTCACGTTTCCCTTCCATCCATTCGAGTTCCAATGACCTCTATTTTCATGCTACCAGCATCCAACTCCTCCACTGCACTCGCAACCGCCTAGCGCGTGAACGTCTTGCCCTTGACGAGCCCCAATCCCTCACCAGTGTATGTCACAAACGGTGACAGCTCAATCTCAACCCCCTCGCGCACTGTCGCACAGACGCTCCAAAGAACCGACGATGGTGCGCGAGCCTATCACGACGGTAGTTGCGGATGTGCGGCCCTGGACTAAGATGTGTGGGTGAAGCGGGAAATTACTGTATTTGCAAAACCAACAGGGAGATTTATATACGCTGCGTTTGGGCCTTTTGGGCCCTTAGCGTTCCCTCTTGCCTCTGAGGCGACGCGCGGGGATTGATAGAGAGAGGAAAGACCATACTCGGTGGCAATGCCAAGCTCGTGTAGTCCAAAAAAAATCATCGCTAATTTCGTCCACAATTTCTCCTCTGTGCACACACCATTATGTTAGCTTCACGTCAGATAGATGCTAAGGTAGAGTGCATACATGCTAATGCGCTTCCCTCTTCCTCCTCTTCCTAGTCCCAGTCAAGCACTTTCCTGATAGAAATGGTGACAGGGTGACCGGAAAGCTGTCGTGCAGTAACAAACTGCCCAATGTTTTCCTGAAAAGGTCCCAATGGCTCGAGCCCCTCCTCTACGAATATATTCTGCAGGCTGGGCAACACTACTGTCATTCTGGTACCAACCACCTCTTTCAGGGCGGCCGCGATACCTGGCGCAAATTCCTTGGATAGGTAGAGATTCTTCACCGTGGTAAATGGAAGTAAGAGTTGCAACCATAGGGTGCTCTCGATGGCATCATTCTTCCAAGCTAGTAGCGAATATCGGTGCTCGATGTAGAGGTCCTGAACCGTGGAAAGGGCGTGTAAAAAGGAGTTACAGACCTGCTCGATGGACGAAAGCTGCCAATCTGGTTCTCGGCATGAGATTGAAATTCTAAGAGTTGTGGACTGAGCTGGAAGTACGAGGCTGGTGCTCCAATCTTGGAATTGCACATGTGCTTTATCGCGTGCCCTGAGTGTTGGTGTACGATTAATGAATTGGGCAAGTCGTCGGCAGTCAAAATCGATTTGATTGAAGAAATCTATACGCAAGGTATTGAGTCGAGGGGCGTCGATGAAGGTCACGAGATCCTCTAAATATTCGGTAACGCCTTTGAAACGAATTTTGTCGAGAGCGGGGAGGACGGAGCGTTTTAGTGGAGACAGACTTCGGCTTTTCAGGTCAGGGTGAGATTGAGGGGATTGGTATTCAATGTGAAGTGTTTCGAGGCTGGACAACGCGGAGAGGAGAGAAACCATCGCTTCGGGTGAGATATACCCGGAATGAGGGATATTGGAGAGCCAAAGGGAGACAAGGCGAGTAGCAGACAAGAGCAGTTTCGGCAATCCGGGAAATGGAATGCCAATCAATTGGAAGGATTGTAGACGTGGGGCAGATCCACCCAGGAACGAATTGGGAATGGGAATGACTGACAGCGTTTCAGCATGTGACGAGAGCCGCATCTCTGTCAGCTCAGGGAATGACACCTGCATCGGTGCCAAGACTTGTTCCAATTGCCAGCTCGCAAGGTCCAAGAGGATGATTGACATATGCGATTGCTCTGACCAAGTGCTGCAATGATGTTTTTCGTGCCTGATGACGAGGCGTAATGCCCATAACGATGAGAGGCAAGGCTGGCCAGACGCCCATTGAGCCTTTTGTGGGTGTTTCGGGTGTACAAAAAGTCGCAGTTTCAAGCGACGTGGTGATTCAAGAACAAGGCTTCTCCATCGTCGGCACACATGAACCAACGATTGCCATGCCTCTACCTCCGTTTTGTCTCCATATGATGGATGCATAGCCATATAAAAATCGAATATTTCAAGTAGGGCGTCATCAGGGAGTATGTCGATTCGTTTCACCTGGCCTACGTCACATCACGTCAGTCAACGTCATTGCGGGATGTCGTGCAAATGCGGCACAATGAAAGACATACATCGACTTCGTTCAGTTTGACAATTATTTGCCATCAGAAAGCCTTCATATGGTGGGGAGATTCGATGAAGGGCACGCCTTTAGCTGACTTTGTTAGTTATCGATCGACGCTGTGATTGTGTTTTTCTTGAAATACAACTGAGAGCCCATCAAAGAGGATTTGGTGCTGCGATCAGTGGATGGGAGAGAACAGTTTGCTTAATTGCCCACAGCCGCGGGTTTATATGGCCACGGTAGCTTTGAAGGAGATGTAGAAAGTGAAACTGTGAAACCGTGACGATGCGCGTCTCCGTCTCGGGGCGTACCAGTTTTGTGACAATTTTTGTGACAGGCGCGTTTTTTTTGTCACGGTCATCGTGACTTGCCCAACTCAGTAGCGACTCTTGCCAGTTCCACCAACACTGTGAACCGTGCTACTTTAAAACGGTCCACATGGCTTCATTCCTGCGCCAGTTCACAACCTCTGCTTCAGCAGCAAAATCGCCTCTGTAGGTATCCCCCTTCCCTCATCTCTCCCGCCACCGCTGAGAACAATACTTATCCTGTAACAGGGCGAATGTATTCGTGCGCACCATAATGCTTCAAGCTACACGCCTTCCGAAAATTTCTGATGACAACCCTACGTTTTTTCATATAGTTCAACGTCGCGATCAACTCAAAACCGGCTGGCCGAATCGTCTTCCGCTTGTACGATGACGTGGTTCCGCGGACAGCGCAGAATTTCCGTGAGCTCGCTACGGGACAACACGGTTTTGGATACACAGGAAGTTCTTTCCATCGGATCATCCCTAATGTGTGTATTCCGCCTAGTCATTCTCTCCATTGTCGTTCTTATTGCCTCTTCCGCCGCTTCGTTGCTATTGCACCAATTTTTTCCCGCGCCGGTCACCTTCAAATCACCGGATTAGTTCATGTTACAAGGCGGCGATTCACGCGGCATAACGGAACAGGCGGGCGTTCTATCTACGGAGACGTTTTGACGGTGCGTACCCGTGTTGTGGCTAGGACTCTTACCTAAGAAGTTTACTCGTTCGTTCCGTAGATGAAACTTCAATTTGAAGCACGACAAACCAGGACTGCTCTCTATGGCCAAACGCCGGTTCCAACACGAATGGTTCGCAGGTGTGTTTTGGAATTGTTTGGTACAGTTGCCTGAAACACTGAACGAGCGACGCATCGGTACCTAGTTCTTCATCACAACCGTTGTCACATCATGGCTCGATTCGCGGCACGTTGTGTTTGGCGAAGTCGTCGAAGGCATGGATGTGGTTAAGGCCATCGAGGCTATCGGAACAGAATCTGGCCTACCAAAGCGGAAGTGATGATCACATCCTCGGGCGTAGTGTCTTGATGTCTCCGAGGGTGTCTCGCCAACCGATAGGTAACTTATAGCTGTCTCTCGGCGATACACGTCACCTATGGTATTCGACACAAATCAAAACTCCGAAGATGACCGTTGTGCGGCTTTCAAAGTGCACACGTGAGTCCGGGGAAAACAGAAAAAGCGTTTGGATGTCAAAGACGATTCTTCTGTGGAGACAATAATAGATAACCTTCATCGGTTCGCTCACTGATAGGAAGGAAGGTAGTTCGTATACCATCAAATGTCCGACAAAGAGAAGTAACGCGAGAATAAGAATTCCTGAACGTGCAGCGATATCTAAAGTCCAAGTTTGAGGGGTGGCTGGCGATGGCGTTCGCGCTGATCTCCAGGATGGTGTGGCGGCGTCACCCTCAGGTGCAATCAGTTCCAGGCTCAACGCCAACGCAGAAGCGCACATTCCACAATATTTGCAGTAGCAAGAACTCGGATCTTAAGCTCATTATGGTATTCTTATCTACGCCTTGACTAAATAGTTAGCGGCTGCGTGAAGAAGATCCGAACATTGATTATGATCGCAGTATCACGGAGTATCACGGCAGGCAGTGTGGATAATAAGGATAAGCAGTGCCCATTAATAGTCAATAAGGGATGGAATGGTGTCCAATAGATCAACGATTGAGTTGAATTTATATTTTGAATATATTTTGAATGGAATAGTTGCTTATGGACGGATAAAATAATTCACCAATGGAGTTGGCTAAATTGTTTACCCGACGCATAATCAGACCATTTTCGTTTGAAATATGCAGCAAAATATACGAATTAATTTAGTCATCAATTTATTGAGACATTATCGATCCCTAGACTGCACGGTCGTCCTGCCCGCTGAAGACCTTGAAGGTATGCAACCGATGCCCTGTCCAAATGACCAATTATACGTGGCGTTAGAGTAGCACGAGGCAGACTGCTCTTCCAGAGAAAGGACTTTGGACCGACAAGTGACCGAACATCGGCAAGCGCCCACGAGTTACGCTTTCAAAATTTCAACGCTGGAATTTAGATCCGAGCTGTTGAAGCGGGCTTGCCTCAAAAGGCCAGCATGTATCTGTTCATTTACCCCAACTTCTCCCTCTTCCCACATGCAGCACCATCCTCACCCCCCATCAGAGTTACCCACACATATTCGTTAGAGAAAGTTCCGCCACTCTACGGCGGCCGCCGTGCCCCGCTCAGTCTCAACATCATCATCGTAGGCGCAGGCATCGCCGGTCTCGCCGCGACTCATACGCTCGCACACGCCGGACATCGCATCACGCTCCTCGAGTCGGCCTCCGTTCTCAGCGGACGTAGGGGCAGGTATCCAAGTCTCTCCAATGCGACGCGACTTCTACGCCGCTGGGGGCTTGGTCAGGCGCTCGCAGCGGTCGGTGTGGAACCCACGGCGATCGTTTTCCGTCGATACGATACGGGGTCCCGCGTGGGGTACACGCGTTGGGGTACGCGCATGCTTGAAGATCACGGTTCGCCTACTATCATATCCATCGCGGGGATTACCATGCGATGCTCCACCGTCTCGCGCGCGCCGCCCTGGCGTGCGCATCCGGCTCAATGCCGCTGTGGCGTGACGTACAGCCGGACCGTCCGTCCAAGGCGGGCCGAGCGTCACACTCGCGTCGGGCGAGGTTCTTTATGCGGACGTCATCATCGGCGCTGATGGGGTCAAGAGCCACTGCAGGAAGACAGTCACGGGACTCGACGACGCGCCCATACCCACAGGGGACGCGGCGTACCGCGCGATCATATGCACTGATTCGATGTTGCAGACCCCGAGCTGCGCCAGTTGGTCGAGACCCCCGAGATGACCGCGTGGATGGCCCCGAGGCGCCATCTGAATGGCTTACAACATAGTGAGTTCGATTTCCCTTTTCCTAAACGCCAAGAGGTACTTGCCGCTTCTCGAATGAAAAAAAGTCTGATAAGATGGATTTCTGATGTTGTGTAGCGCGCAAAGAAGAGTTCAACTTGGTATTGATCCACCCCGACGACGGATCGGTCGAATCGTGGACAGAGGAGGCAGCGGAGAAAAAATGCGTGCTGATTTTGCGGACTTTGAGCCATCGTGCGTGACCATTTGAGGATAGAAGCTATTGGAATGAATAACCAACGGGTCAACCATTGTAGCGTCCAGAAGCTCTTGTCATTTGTCAAGTCGACGCTAAAGTGGCGTCTTATGGACCGCAAGCCACTCGACACGTGGGTTCATCCTCAAGGTCGCCTAACTCTTTTGGGAGATGCGTGCCATCCGATGCTCGTATGTCGTTAACGATAAAGCCAGTCGGCGTGTATAGTGCTAAGTATACTCCCCTCTTCAGCCATATCGCGCGCAAGGCGCTGCGATCGCCGTTGAAGACGCAGCGGTCCTCGGTGCCCTATTCTCGCGCGTCTCGTCGCTTTCGCAAGTTCCCGCCCTCCTACGAGCATACCAAGACCTTCGGTTCGTGTCCCTCCCTTTTTGCGTCTCCCCCTCCGAGCCGCGGGAAAAAAAATAATCTATATCCCCTTTCTCTCTACTTCTGCGATCTCACTGATCACTTCTTGCGCAAAACAGGTTACCCGTGCGACAGCCACGCAGGAATCATCCCGCCTGAACCAGAAGATCTTCCATCTACTCGACGGCCCCGATCAACGGGCACGCGATAACGCCATGCGCGCAGCGATGGCCGCAGAGCTTGAGGGCAGGCCCATCCCAGATGGTAATCCGAACCAGTGGGCTGACCGTACGAAGAACCGGATACAGTTTGATTATGATGCGTATGCGGAGGTCGAGCGATGGTGGGCGAGTGGCGGGCGAGAACAGATCGAAGCGCTTGGAGGGCGCAGCCATGGTGGGCATGATTCATCTGTAGAGATGGCGTTGAAGAGCCGATTATGATTGGGGGCAATTAGCAGCGGCAGTTCGTTCATATCAACTGTATTGTCTATACCGATGGCGCGCATTGAGCGTTTGCCGGGGTACGATCACGATTTGTACTTTTACTTCTTGATTTATCATCAATCACGACCTTGTCCAACATGAAAGTTATCCCTTTATTGTTTTTGGAGAAAATTGAGTCTTCCAACGTCTATCTCGGAGGCCCGGGTATTCCGATTAGCCGCGGCCCGCCGGCGTTCAATTGATCGTCCCTATCCGGCTCGGGCCGGAGTCAGTTCATCTTTCGTCCCTGTCGTCTTGGCCGTACGAAACCAAGGATCGGGATCCGAGTCCCACCCACAGTCCACAAACTTGCAGAATAAACGAGGGACAAAATCTGACGACGTGGGAGCCCAGCGAACCTCAGGCTATAGTACGGCGCCAGGGCCCAGAGATGACGGATACGGACGGCGGGGAGGACGATGAGGGCCTATGGCGCTTGGTACAATTTCACTGTTGAGTCGGCAAATCATGCATGCATTGCAGTATATACTTGATGAT
>WTXE01000163.1:0-68608 GCA_022496225.1 Russula aff. rugulosa BPL654
TATAGTTCCGTATATTCAGGTGGCTCGCGAGAGGAGGAGAGTTCTGCGCTCTATCAGGACGATGACGATTTATTTGGGGAGTACCACGGCACCGGCAATCGTCGTTCCGAGACAACTAGCGCTCTAGGAGGCTCCAAGGCCAGCACAGAGCCTACGAAGCCATCAGGTAGTTGGGATGATGAGGATTGGAAAGATTTTTAAATTACTACACTCTATCTTCTTCGGGCCGAGTAATACAATTTTCCATTCAGCCATGACTCTGTCAGCAACAGCACTTTCAGAGCCATTGGAGCTCCCGTTATCGCAAGAGGATCTCGACGCCATCAACGCCCATCTCAAGCTTCTCACTCCCGAAGAGATCTTGCGATGGGCCGTCGAACGTATCCCTGGCTTGTACCAGACAACAGCCTTCGGCCTGACTGGCCTTGTCGCAATTGATATGCTATCGAAGATAACCAAATCCCCTCCACCTCCAATCTTCTTGGATACCTTGTATCATTTCCCGGAGACGTATGAACTTATCGACGTTGTCAAGGCTCGTTACGATGTCTCGGTTATTGTTTACAAGCCCGAGGGGT
The DNA here is from genome assembly GCA_022496225.1 of Russula aff. rugulosa BPL654. Taxonomy (NCBI): domain Eukaryota; kingdom Fungi; phylum Basidiomycota; class Agaricomycetes; order Russulales; family Russulaceae; genus Russula; species Russula aff. rugulosa BPL654. The sequence goes on from WTXE01000163.1 coordinate 579, forward strand.
GCGCAACCAGGGAAGCGTTTGAACTCAAATATGGCGAGCGTTTCTGGGAGCGAGATGAAGGAGGATATGATTATGCCGTCAAGGTTGGCAAGGAAATAATGGTTCATATAAACGATGAATTAACAAATATTATAGGTAGAACCCGCCAGGCGTGCCTACTCCGAGTTGGGTGTGAAGGCTGTGATCACTGGCCGGCGAGCCTCTCAAGGGGGAGCCCGTGCCTCCCTACAGCCGCTCGAAGTAGACGAGACGGGGCTGTTGAAGCTCAACCCGCTCTTCGCGTGGACATTTGTGTTCGTAGACTGGTATATCAAGGGAAACAACGTTCCGCACAACAAGCTGTTGGATCAGGGTTACCGGAGTGTGGGAGACTGGCACAGCACGATGAAGAGCGGGGAGGGGGATGAGGGGAACGTGCGGGACGATGGGCCGGGCGGGAGGAGAAGACGGAGTGTGGATTACACGAGGACTACTTGAAAATGAAGACAAAGCACACCTCGTCCTCCTGACCTGACCATCCACATCACACCTAGACCCTCACATGCCGTAAATTTCGCTGCACGAGTTGTTTACTCCATTGCCCCATAAATCTATTTGTTCTCATCCGTGCCCCAGTGCCCAGTGCATAGCTCTTGAATGTACGGCCAGTTTACCGCCTCATGGCCACGGTGAGCTATTGGCTATGCCTTGTGAATATCCCATCACTCACTGCACCCATGTCCTCACACGCCACTTGGGCGTTCCCTATAGTACAGTATTGCACAAACTAGGGGCGTCTTCTTTGGTGCCATTTAAATACCCCGCGATCCTCTTCAGGCGTCTTGGCCACATCAACGCACCCAAACTCTCAGACAGCGATTACTCGGATTACTCGGTCGTCGAAGGCCTACGCCTGATGTCTCAACTCAAGTACGTCTATTTCCTCCTCTCCCCGATCACCCTCCCCCCTCATATGCTCAACACTGACCGCCGCTCTCCGCCTCCCCCACTGCCCCTACTTACCTCCCCCTTTGCCCCTCCCCCTCTCCCCAAATCCAGACCGGAATTTGGGCCAAGTGGCCTCCCAATCCTCCCAAAGATCAACTCGCGCGACGTCGAAATGCGCGTGTTCACACACCGGAGTTTCGCCGCCCGCCCGACCCACGTCTTCGAGGATTCGCCCGAAGATCCGAGTCCCGATAACGAACAGTTCAGTCACGTTCCCTTACAGTGTGTGCGCCGCTAACGATCTGCTACCCTAACAAAGGCTCGAACATGTTGGTGATCAAGTACTCGGCCTGATTGTCACCGATCTCCTACAAAGCCAGTTCCCATACTTGCGCGTTGGCCCATCAACGGTACGTATCGTTCGGAGCCGCCTTATATTCACTTCCTCCCTCGGCGTTGCTGACAATAAAATCTCTCTCCCCACCTTATGCTTATGTAGAAAATGCGGGCGCTCGTCGTTGGCAATAGCACGCTTGCCACAATGTACGCACCAAAATGGCTCATTTATTACGGCTGCATTTCTACGGGCGGCTGACATTTCTCTTATTTCATTTCATTTCAAACCCTTTCCCCCCCAGCGCTGTGCAGTATAAACTCCCTGATCGTCTTCGCCTTCAACGTGCACAATCAGTCACCCTCAAGGCATCCACCCACGTGCAAGGTACGTCTGGCGAAACACCCCCTCACCGGGGATCTCATAACTCCCATCATGCGCCCAATACCCAAATCCGTCGACTAATTACAACCCTTTTCTTTCCTCGATCACCTCGCTCCATCAAAAAAAGCCGACGTGTTTGAGGTATCTGTTATCTCGCTCTCTATTTCCCACCCATGACGTCGCATTCTGAAATATAGCCCTCCTTTTGTTTTCCCCCCTTTTTTTATAGTCTTACGTTGGAGGGCTGTACAAGGATCAAGGGTTAGGATCCGTAAAGATCTGGTTGGACAAGCTCTTCACGCCCTACGTCCGCGAGGCATACCGCATCGTGCGAGAGCAGCACGGTCTCTCCCCGTCGGCTCTAACAACGAGCTCGATGCGGCCATCGCGGGTGTCGGCGGTCATGCCCCCCCAACACCACCACCGGAAAACCGCAGGGCATTCTCCAATTCGGCCACCGTCGGCCATCTCGGCCTCTTCAACCAGCGCCTGCAGCAACACAGCAAGCCGATCGAGTGGGTCTTTGATGATACGGTCACCGAGAGCACCAATGCCACACCCTATTGGGTCGCAAAGGCTATGGTCGATGGTCAGTGCTGGGGTGTTGGCCATGGCAACAACAAGAAGGCGGCCAAGAACGAGGCGGCCAAGCAGGGTCTCCGGCGCATGGGTTACGAAGAGGTCTGTTCGATGTTAGTCATGGGCCTAGATACAAAGTCTGACATGCGAGGTACAGGACAACTAGCTTGGGTCTGCAGACGTGCGCAAGAAGCGTGCCATGACCCATGGAACCCGTCTTGCTCTTGTGTGGAGATTCAAGCGTTATGTTCTGCTGTGACCAGCGAATAACTCGTATTAGTATTACCATCTCATTTGTTTGTATATGCCAAGAATCTAGCGGCAAGAATATGATACCTATCTATACAGCCCCATCAGGGACGGGGAATGCAATACATTGAATCGCCGTTCATCCCTCTAGTCCGTTTTGCAGGTGTTACTCCTCATCATTAATAAAAATACGGTCCACTTCTGGCCATACATTCTTTCCATCCATTTTGTATGCCTTTTCCCGCTCTACCCAGTATGCAACATCCTCGCCGATGCGCAAAGGGGACCACACCCGCTCGCCGGTGTCGCCGTCTGTCTCCGCTGAGAACCATCGTGGGTGATGCGGCGGCTGACGTCCTTCCTCGCGTGCCTTGCGAATCGCCCGTTGAAATTCTTCTTGGCGCGTCTTGAGCGTATTAGCATGCTCGTACCGGCCTAGTTCAAATGCGCGCTGATCTGGGCGCAGGCGACAGTCCGTTGGCGGCAGGTAGGGCCGCAGAGAATCCTCGGGGAGGTTATTCAACGAGATGGCGAACGGCGTCAAGTTGAATGGTGCAGGAGGCTTTTCAGAATTACGCCATAGAAGTATAAATTCGGAGGTTGGCGAAGGTGAATTGGGTCCACGGACAGTCTCGTCCGGGTTCAATATCCCTGAGCCAGTGCCAACTGGTCGCATGATCAGTTGGCTATTCCACCGCCCCGCAATCTCATATGCAACGGTGCCCGCAGCATCTGCGACATAGCCCGAGATTTCAAACGCGTCTTTTCCGCGCCAACCTCTTGGCTTGAACGTAAGCACGCATTGGTCCTTAGTGCGGTGATTAGTGACCTTATAGAATTAAGCTCAGTGTATGACACGATTTGACATGTGAAATGCACGTACAATCATATCACCATAATGGTCGATCGTCGGTGACCCAAGAATAAAGCCTGAAATATTCGTGGTGACCTTTTTCCAACTGTAGTGCTCGACCGCCCGCTCAGAATCCATGTACTTGCTACTATATTTGGATACGTGCGACCCCATTCGCCAGGAAGAAGGATATCAACGTTAGCGACACCTGTGGGGCGAATCTCAAAAGATTTGCCAGTAAACTTGTTCTGGGCATCAACCTGCATGAAAGAATCACTATAATCGTCTGATAGGGTGTTGGATGGAGCGTTCCTCGCCGTAGTATCGCCATCTGGGGCCCTCAGCCCAACATGCCGATATTGGGGGGTGGTGGCTCACTTGTTCGGAGACGTAGCGGTACTCTTTATCCAGCCTGACGTATTCAAACGTCTCGCTCTAAACAGCCAAGTGTAAGATGATAGAAAAAACAGGCGGATAAAGCTTACAAGCATAGGGTTGAAAGGCTTGGCGATGCGGCCAATCGTCGACGAGTAATTCGACATCGCAAATGCCGCAACAAATGCGATACGACGTAAGGGGTCCCGCTCTCCAAAGGCCGCATCCACTGGGAAAGGCAAGATTTACGTCAGTTTGAGTGAGCAATGCGAAGAAAAACGTTCAACTCACGACACTCAGAGAATTCCATGTCTTCGGCCTAAAAATAGCATCTTAGCTTTTCTGCTCCACGAGGTGGGTTGGGGGTCATACCATGCGCTGGAGCATGCTGGTGGGCTCGTTGAAGAATACAGGGAAGGAAATCTTCGTCAAATCACTGCCGATACTGTGCTTAAGGACACTCCAAAGACTGGTCGGTGGCCGATTGTCACTCTTCAAGTCGAGCTCCGTACGCACAACTCGGTATCCTTCGTATTGACTCCTGTCAAGGTGCTTGGGCAGGAGGGGTTCTGAGTGACCAGCAAGTGCCTCGTGCACCACCAGGTTCGGTAAGGCGTTCGATTCAATCGCGTCGAAAAATTCATCTTCTTCGTCCGTATCCACCGCTTCATCCTCCTCGACCGCCCGAGTGATACCGGCTACGACAACAGAGGATGGTCGCTGCAAAGACATCCGGCGGACAGCAGGCGGCACAGTGGACAAAGCGCGAGTAAGGGCCGCCTCTATAGCCGCGCTCGCTCCTCCGGAAACTGGCGAAGACCGACGTCGCCCCGGCGAAATGGCCGGGACCGCGGTATCCGGAGTGAGTTCTTGAATACCAAGTTCAACATCTTCCATCGGGGGTGACAATGGCAGTGCGGATGGCCGCGCCTTGACAGTTCCCATACCCTCCCCACCGGAAGTACTTGACCCGATGCGAGTGTGTCTTCGCGAGTGCCTACGGAGCTCGTGCTCCAAAGCCTCTCCTTCTTGGACGACAGACTGCAGGCTTTGTTCCCAAACGGATTGACGTCGCTGTTCACGCGAGATTCGGGCTCTCCACCAATCATCGCGTTCTTTGGACATGTGGAGATACTCATTCAACATGCTCTGCACGGTCCTTAGAGATTCCTTGAGAGCACCATTCAACTCTACGGCACGGGAGACGATGGTGGATGGGGAGGACTGATCAGACAGAAGTTGGGTCGTGAGTTCTAGATGAGCTGCTGTGGAGTTGCCGAGTAGCTCGAAGGAGGATTCGTGAGGGGGAGTGTCTGTGTCGTGAATGAGGTCTGTACTGTCATTACCCGATGATGCGTCGTGTCGCTCATCATTTTCCCGTACCCGTAAAGAGTCCTCAAGGAAAAGATTTTCTCCACCTTCATCGTCTGTGGGCACCAGGGAGCTACTGACTGAGTCGGTATCCCGATCTTTTCTATGCACGGAGAGCGACGAATTGAGGGGCCTCGACCAGAATGCCGGGAAATGGACGTGTCACTTTCACTGGCCTTGCAGTTTTGCTTCGCGTGCTCTATTGCTCGAGATATACTTTGCGTCCATCGAGAAGCTTCCACAGGGTGATTAGCCTTCAAATACCATTTTTGCACATGCGTACGTCCGCGCGAAGGGGTAGAATGGACTTCGAAACGCAACTTCTCGCCACCGGTTTGGGGGCGCAAAACTGCAGTTTTCATTGAGATTGAACCACGACTTGCTACCTGTTCGTCTTCCTGGTGACGATAATCTATATTTTCAGAGTATGAACAGACGACGTCCGAGAAAATAAATGAATAAGAACATACACGACAGGACACCATCCTTGAGTACAAACCAGCGCGTGCTGTATCCCCGGGCAACATTCGTATATTTGTTAAGGTAACCCTTGAGGGTTAAAGGACCAGATATCGGACCATCATTTAGAAGCGTGGTATCGTTGTTCGCGACTGCAAGGGGATGAGACAAGACAATAAGACGTGACAGAGGATGGTACTCACATTGTCGCAAGAACACGCGCATTTTATCATCTTTGCCGACAACCTCCTGCACAGGGCGACCCTTGCGATCCCGAATAAATACATCCGCCCCAGCACGTACGGCCGAGTCGATGAGTCGAAAGTCCTTTCGTCTAGTTGCCTCGTGCAGTAGAGTTGTGCCGGATGCATCGTCAAGGTAAGAGAGGTCAATTAACCTCGCGCGCGGAGAGGAGAGGAGCGTGATAAGGTTCTGTGAATGTGGGTCATTTGGCGGAGAGAGGATGTACGTGCGTAGTAGTGATCTAAAAGATGCAGTTAGAAGTGATCGCGAGTCTAAAGACGTGGTAAGCGATAAGTCAGGGGTTGTAACGAGATTTGGGTGGCGGTGGACGTGCCATTGATGACAGATGAAACGTCCTTTCCCCTGGCCACATCTATGCATGTCTTCCCGTTGCTATCTCGGAGGGTGTCATCAACGTCCTCTTGTTCGAGAAGTAAGTTAACGACGTCAGCACGACCGAGCGAGGCAGCTAGATGGAGCGCAGTTGTTCCCGATGCTGGGGGATGGATAGCATTGGGCGAGATGGATTTGTAGCAGAGCAAAAGCGAGACAGTTTCGGCTACGGACGAATGAGGACAAGCGAGCCAAGAGAGAGAACATAGGGGCACACCGGATGCACAACGAACGGCAAGGTGGAGCGCCACTGCGCCAATGTCGTTCTCGCCGCCGTTTTCGCCGCCGTCATGGTGATTGCCAAGCCCAGCCAGAAAAGGGTGTATAAGGGCAGGGTCACCTAAATTGCGGTCATGATTTACTCGTGCTGCGGAATACGGCATACAGGAAAGAAGAAGATAGCGCACCTGATCTGAGAGCAGAGAGAAGTTTTACTTGATAAAGGGGTTCTGAGGTAGTGAATTGAGAGGAAGTACTGCCTGGACTGGCTGAGGGGAGCTTAGAGGAGGACGGGGAGGACGAGATGGAGGGAGACATGATGTTGGTGGATTAGGTAGGGGCACCATCGCTTTTTACAGTAACTAAAATTAGCGAAGATGATGTCACGGCCGGGACATCCGACTGTTTCCGCGCTGCCCGATCCGACCAATCGTATCCACTGGTGGCGCTCCGAACACAACCGTCTTTCCCTCTGGGTCCAAAAGTCGAGGGAATTTGGCGTCCAGTAACGCTAACAACCCATGATGATGCGCCCTTTTCTCCTCCTCCTTCTTCTCCACAGTTGTAGTTGTCATCGCTTCCGCTCCCTTTTCCTCCAAAGGCTTCACTCCTGCTCGAACCATCGCCCGTGCCTCTTCATCCACATCATCAAAATTGTCTTGCTTGACAGCGCTCATCGAGTATAACCACACTCCGACAATAAACGAGCCGATCGCAAGCCCTGTGAGCGCATTCTTCACCTTGTACGGTTCGCGTGCTCGCATCAATCCTGCGGACATCTGCAGTTATGACCACGGTGAACGATCAATGGCAAAATTAGCTTGAAACCCGAACGCACATGGCCAGCTGGGCGATAGGTTCTCGCAGCACTTTTTCGATTGATGTATTGCGAGTCTGTCATGATGTGATGCGCGTTGGGTGAGGGCGTATGAATCGAGGAACCGAGTTGATGAGCAAAAGCGGGCCGACTGGTGCGGCGACACGTGCCAGTGGCAGCATTATATTCAAGTTCCCGTATCCTCTCTCAGAGATCCAGCGCACATAGTATCAACAATCAGAATATGGTTATGCATTTTATTTGTTGTTCATGGGTAATCTCTAACGCTACGATAATACCGCTTAGTGCTTCCCCTATGTGTGAGCAATATTCTCATTAAATGGAAGGGATCATTGCCATGGATGAATCCGTACCTTGACGAGGGAGTATGCACTGTAGAAAATTCCAGCAACGCCCAGCGTGAACCGGTTTTGTAAAGACCTGACACGCTTGTTAACACAGCATTACTGCATAAAAAGAGCATGGGTTACCGAGATAGAGGCGCGAGCGGGGAAGGCGGTAGTAAATGGGCTTGTGGGAGTTCTGCAATGGACAGACCGCGGTGAATACGAGCACGGGGAAGAACCCCAAGTCAAACCAACCTGGTATCCCTCTGTCTCTCGGAACGATGTTTTTTCCTGCATAATAATGAGTGCTGGCCTTATACCATGAACAGAAGCGAAGGACGAAACTGTAAGTGAGCGCGTCGATCATTGTGTTACGATTTCGCGTGCAGTCTGTGTCTGCGTCTGCGGTGTAGAAAGTGGAGGGGATTACAAAACGCTGCAACCAGTCAACGGTCGGAGCGGGTCGGCAACTCCCGACCGCCATGTCCACCGACCGCATCCGTGCCAAAGTACGCACCTCCTTCACCTCATCTCCCTCCGCCTCTAAGACACCAACAACCACTTCTCTCTCACTGTTGTTTTTATCAGGGCCTTTGTATTTACAGACCTATCATATATGGAAACACAGCCGTCATTCTGACACCCGAAGAACGCGAGACTCACCCCTCGCGTGAGCATACCCATCGTTGGACCGTTGCAGTGCGTAGCGCCGCTTCGGCAGACGACTCTGAAATAGTCGGGGGCGCGGACGACCTTGGGTACTTCATTCGCCGCGTAACGTTCAAATTGCACGAAACGTATCCCAACCCTTCAAGGAGTGAGTAGAAAACATCACCCCTCCCTTCTCTACAGCGCATCGTTTTTACCAGTACCGCGCGCGCAGACGTGGACAAGCCTCCATTTGAAGTCACAGAAACAGGGTAAGTCCGCAACCATGTTCTTTTTCTCTTCTCAACTATAGCATGCTTCGTCGATAGATGGGGCGAATTTGAGATTCAAATACGAATCACTTTTATACCGGAAGCTGGGGAGAAACCCGTCCTGCTATACCATCACCTCAAATTACATCCATGGACAGCATCCGGTACAGACATGGACGTACCCCCACCCGCTGAAGTCGCCGCCCAACTTGGACCCGTCCACTCCTGGCAGTACGACGAGATTGTCTTTACAGACCCCTTCCAACAATTTCTCAACACCCTCAGAGCACATCCACCCACCCTCCTTCCCAAAGCTCGTCGCCGACCGGTCCCATTCCATACTGCAAATCCCGGATCCTTCGAGGCAAGCAAGGGAGGCGTACCAGAATTCACCGGGGTGATGGAGAAGGACGAGGTCCAACGCTTGGAAGATGCAAAGAAGTCGGTCGTCGCAGAGCAAGAAAAGCTTCGCGTCAGTCTCATTGAGAAAGAAAAAGAGCTAGAAAGGCTCAGGAGGGAGCTGAACGAGACATGAGACCTGATCGACCTGATCGCTTAAAGTCTTGTACAGTATGTATAATACAGCTAGTCTCGCCTCTACTTTCTAGGCGTATCGAGTACCTAGTCTTAATCGCATCAATGCCACTGTGTCCAGCCAGGATACATTTTCGCCTACGAATGTCAGAAAGTCAGAAACAATTATGCACGAGACACTTACAAGGTTTGCATTATCCGTTGCTTCTTGAATGAGCATCTGCACGAGATTGCTTGTCGATACTTCTTTCTCAACACGATCCCTACTGGTCCTATGGATCCCCCTCAACTTCTTTTCAATCGAACCCAAGGCGGACTTTGCGAGCATGCGTAAATCGATTTGAGATGTGTTCACATTACGCCGAGGGACTTGTCGTTCCTGTCCAGAGCATAATAAATCTCAATTTAGCTGAAACCGACTTCCTCTGAACTCACAATTTTCCGTTTCTCATCCTCCCATTCGACCAGCGGATCGTGAATGAACGGGTCGAGCACCGTCATCAACGTATCTTTATTCTCGCGCAACAAGCCCATAGTGATCTCACACGCAATGCGGAAGACCCCTGATGAGCCGTGAGCAGTAGCGGAACGTAAATGCACTCGGACTTGCCTTCTGCTCCCGTTATGCCAAACCCGTCCAAAATGTTCTGCGTCAGTCTAAATGGCACTCTCTCCGGAACTTCCAGCAATTTCCCCTGCCTCTGCTGAGCTTCCTGAATCGAGAACGCACGTCGAAGGGAATTACCTTATCGAACAAGCAATTGAAGTCGACATGAACAACACTTCCGGTATTGCTATCCAGCAAAATGTTCTCGCAATGCCTATCCCCGAGTCTACAATGCGTGGTTTAGAATTTATACATGAAGAAAAGTGGCCTCGTACCCCAGGATAAAGCCAATCATGGACATGACGGCTGCGCTCCTTGTATATACTAGGCGACCGGCAAGCCACGTTGACGGCTCAGGGAAAGTTTCTAAGAACCATTCGTGGAATACTGGAGGAAACCTAGGAAGCTTCGAGATCAAAATAGCCCATGCACAAAACTACCGGTCTCACATTGGCAAGACTTCCTTCGCAAATAACTTGCCAGCCTCAATATCGGGTGCCTTCCTAATCTTGTCAAATACGGCTTGCACCTCTGGACCCTGTTCCTGCACCGTGAGACCCGCGTCCTGTCACTTGGTCACCTACATACCCAGACTGCTTTTTGACCTCTTGCCTCGTATAATGGGACGAGGACAGAGCGCACTGCTATCGTGTCCGGGACCCATTGAATAAAGCCACACTCCTCGTTGAGAGTGACAACGCCATAAGTACGGATATCTGTATGGTTTGGATATAAAGTTATGCCATCATAGCATGTAGCACATGAGGCGTACGGAGTTGACGTCGACGAGAATCGGAATTCATATTAAGGATTTTGTTGATGATGGAGTTGAAACCCATGAGTCTGGCATCTTTTCTCAAATCATCCTTTGGCTTGCCCAAGAATGCGTAAGTTTGACCATCGCTACCATGAATCGTAACTTTGCGAGGTTTTGCAAGAGACCTCATGACTTCAATCTCATCTGCGATATCTGAAAATTTTGTATTGTCAGAACCTCAATAATAAGAATAGAGGGGGAAAGGGTCACGATTAAATGTTGGAAGGTCCAATGGGAACGGCTGGTGATGGGAGTTTATAGTTGAAGATGTCGGGGGAAGAGTAGTTGTTAACGACTCCTGGAGAGGCACAATCAACGGGGATGGCATAAGCTTCGCCAGTTGCGGGATGTCCCTTTTCATCGACAAAGTGGCTCTCGCCTCAGGACCAGCATTCCTTGGGGGCTCGGGTGCCGGGAAGTCACAAAGAATGAGAAGCCCGTTTACCATAGCCAGAGAGGCATTGATAAGGGTTGAAACGTGTGGCAATTCGTTGAGGCAAGAGCTCTGTCTCGAATAAGCATGCCTGGAAGATAGAAATGTATTCAAAAACCAGACCTTCAGCCTATCAAGAATAGCCCTGCCTCGTGCTGCCCTAGTGTCGCTGCGCGATTTCACAACAGACGCGAACAACCAGAGGGCCTGCTGGGGAAATTCTTTGATCACAGTTGATATGAGACGCGCCAAGACTTCGAAGACCGGTGAATGGTCATGGCCGACACGGGATGCGATTTGAGGGAATGCGGTGTACCACTGGATGAGGTTCAGATAAGGTGACGAACGTTAAGTCTACTCTGACCTTGAAAGCTGGGGCACCAGTAATAGCGCGGGAAATTTCGGCGGTGATCCTTGTGAAGTTGTCATCCGAACGAACACTGGGATCCTCTCCCATATCCAGCCAGATCGTTAAAAGACGGGGAACGGTCTGATAGATGAATTTGTTCCCGTACTTCATCGCCTTCGTGAAGCAACGTACGGTTGCGAGCCGCATCCGTAATCCGCTACTTATCGTGAATATAAATAGATAGGAAATCACCATGCACGTACCGAATCTTGGGATCGTTAGGGGGTATGGCGTCGAAACAATGATCTTGATACTTCCCATAGTAAAACATACCACTCTCCCATCTGCTGTGTCGTTAGAGCAGATGTAAGTTCTTAGAAATGTGACCACTTTTGCCACAGTTCGGACGCATGATGGAAGACCTTGTGCACCGCGGACATCCCATAACGGTCTGACTCCTCCATCCAGCGGGCCCTGAGGAGCTCAGCCTATTACCAAGTCGTTAGGAAGGGATATCTCATTGAAAGATCTATCTCACCTTCGCTTTCAGCGGCTTCAGCTCGTTTTCATTTCAGTAAGGTCAATGACATCTTCCGAGTCATCTTGCCTGCGGGTAGTTTGCAGATAGTGCTCTAATTCTTGCAAGGCACGCAACGGCTCGCCGGTGGCTCTGATTAGTCTGACTTGTTGCATTAATGAGAACGCAGTGCGTGACTCCTGAGCTTGTAATATAGCACTGTATGCTGTTTGCCAATGCCCTGCCTTTCGGGCTATTTTTGCTGTGATTAGCCAAGAGCGACCAATTTCTCCGGCAAGTACACCACAATGCTGTCGACTAACAAATGCGTCAGGTCTATCATATTCTGACTGAATGCAAATACCAACCTGATGCCGTATGCTGTTCTGCGCATACTCAAAATTGGCTCCCTTGTCCTGAATGAGGGTAATGTCGAGTTCAAGCGCATGTTCAAAGTTTTAGTCAGTTCATCTTGAGCTTCGCTATGGCGTGCTCCATCTATTTGCATTTGCTCAGAGGAGAATCGATGGATCAACTCCACTTCATGAACCAGGTGAAGATTCAGGACCGCTTCGTAAGTATGTCTGTATTCTCTACCGCCAGATGCCACAATTGGATTACCCAAGACCATGCGCGCCCGAGAAAGCGCGTGGGCGATATTATTTGAATCCCCTTCTCGGATAGCGAGAAGAAGACGGGCCATGACACCAGGTGGTGTTGATACGTCAGATCCGTCCACTAAGACATGAACGTCGTTCCAGTCTCCAATTATCCAGGCACACTCGACTTCGAAGCCGAGGAGAGACGGCTTCCAGTCGGGATTGCGAGTAAGCACACCTTTGACATGCGTTCGTAACGTATCTGTACCATGTCCGTGTCAGCTTAAAGCCATCGCGCGGTACAAACATAACTGCTGACCGTAGTGGCCTAAATTGCGTAAGCAACGCAGCAAGCCGATATGATAATCTAAGTTGTCTGGGGATTGTTGCAGACGCAGCTCCCAACAACTCTGGGCTGAGGTCCATCTTCCAGTGCTCTCATGTTGGCGTATTTGGTGCTCCAAAGTAGGGGAGAGAATGAGAGTCGAAATGCCCTCCATGCCATCCGGTTCATCCAGGTTACAATAGATCTCGTGGAGACGCTCGTAACAAGACTGGATCTCCACGTTATTCGCGTTCCGCTCTTGAAGAGAAGCGAGATGACGTTCGAAGCTCATAAGCGACCTGGCATACGCTTTACATTGAAAGGCCGCTTTCGCCATGAGGTCTTGATCGATACTTGACAGCACTGAATCAACCCTGGTGAGTTGCTCGCTGGCACCGAGGCGACTCCCGCGTGCACGCTTTACCTCGCCCTTCTGTCCGTCTATGTCTTTTCGTGTAAGGCGCGCCCATTTGCTAAGATGGTCCAGCAACATAAAGACGACCTGGAAAAGTAAAACTCGTCAGCAAAGACCTCATGAGACCATAAGACTTTTTACTTGAGCGCTCAACAATTTCTTGTCGGCCGAAGAGGAGGACTTTTCATTGACCTGATCTTGAAGGACTGCGAGTATCTCAGATCGAATGCTCCATATTTTCTCGTCCTCGCCAGAGACAAGTAAGTGTAGAACCAAATGCGGTAGCAAGTGATGTGCCACGCCGACGTCTTTATTCCGGACAACAGAACGGAAGGGTTGAAAAATCTTTTTGGCTTCTCCATTAGCTTCAGAAATCAGCCAGGTGGTCCACTGTTGAAGCCATTCACGATATGTCCCATATTGAGGATATATGGGAAGTTCGAATGCAGGCAAGGGTTTCTCTTTCATCGTGTATCGGCTTTCAAGCAAGGGGGTGATTGTCTCAAGTACATATTTCGGAAGGCTATCCCATCGTGTTCGGGCTTTGAGCGAAGCCGAAGTGGTAAACCTACCAGAAGACATGAGGGATACGTTGAACTGGCAAAACTTGAGCAATTCTTGGATCGCATATGCCAAGTTGGTTTGGTAGCCCATGTCGCTAGTCGATCGGAATGCGCTCACAAGAACATCCTTGATGAGGTGCATTGCAAAGAGGATAGATTCGTCTTCATCAGCGAAATCTTTGAGGACAATGGGTCTTGAGTCGCCTATGCCAAAGTCAAGCCGATCTGGGTCAAGAGCACCAATCGCGCCGATGCATTCGAAAGCCATCAAGCGGATATCCTCCATCCCATCAACGTCTCGAGCCGCGACTGAAGATAAGATCCGCAGAGTGCGGCCGATGAGAGCGTCAAAGAAGTCCCCAGTGGCAAGGGATTGGAAGAAACTTCTTTGTTCACCGAGAAAGGCTCTGACCTCCTTTAACGCTTGGAGTGTTACTGTCAAGCTATCACTGGAGACGCGGTCTAACAATCTGTAAAGCCTATCCTCGACGGACCAGCCTCGACGTATGGTGTTTAACCTGGTTTGTATGTCCGAGAGCTCGCCTATGGATGACACGTCTACGAAATCGGCGAGATAGTCAGTATCAGTACCATTTCCAATGTCCAAGACGAGGTGGCGCAATACGTTTCCAGCGACGTCTCGCCCATAGGGAGATAGTGACTGCCAATATGAGACTAATGATGCGCTAGTCGGCCCTGCGTGTGCCAAAGCGTCTTTAGGGAACAAGGTCCTGAGGAAGGTGAACCAGCTGTCAAGTGTCACATCTGACAGCTCGGGCACAGCAAGTGTGACTTGAAGAGTGGCCATTATCTGAGTCATTGAGACTAAGCAGCCTTGTCAATAAGAGACTTTCGACGCTTTGCTTACCTGGGGTGCCACGATACTTATTTCCATCCCAACATGACTTATCAAGGCACCCAAGCCCCGCAAAGTCTGCTGCTTTGACGCCATTGTTTCCCTTCCTTGGATCCCTTGTAATTTGTCGACGAGGTATGAGATGAGGCCCAGGAGATGTGATTTCAAGAATTTTCCAACACCATTTGAGCTGGCCGCTTTTTTACGACTCTTGGAAGAAGGAAGGATGCTCTCAAGCCTGTGTAAACCTCGCATGGCCTGGCCTTGTGTCACCGACTTTATGATGCGAAAGTAACACAACAGACTTACTTCTTGCACCTTCTTGGAATCCTCAGAGCCAAGCATAAAGGCGAACGTCCCTAATAGTTCAATAATACAACTTCGGGCCAAGGTCTGGGCGTTTATACTGCCCCCGCTGGGCGTCGGCATGAGTTGTAGGATAAAATCAAGCGCATTGTCCGTTTGAACTTGGTCAGGGAGGAGGAAGACTTGAGTAAGGACATCCTTTGAGAAATCTAGAAAGAGAGTTGACGGTGTGGAACCCAGGTTCTGGGCAATCTTCTCTATCATGACCTTGTTACGGTTTGCAAATAGCGGAGGAAGTGTGTGAACCAGGGTTCCCGATATGAACTCGGACGGTTCTTGGGAGACAAAACGACAAGTTTCCAAGAGTAATCCTGGCTGGTGCGGCCACTGAGCGATAAGATATCGAGAAATTTCGTCAATGTATGGGTCGAGTAACTTGTAAGGTGTCTTCCCGTGAAACTTTGCCAATGACAACAGCTGTAGCTTTAGTGATCAGTAGACGGCGCGCTGATGAAAGCACTCCGGTTGGAACCCACCTGCATATATGCGATGCCTTTCAGCGCGGGGTTGGGATCGGCGAGTTGAGAGATCAGGCAACTAATTACAACCCCAAGGAAATTTGTCGTCGTTACCCTAGGAAAAGATGAGCATCTATTAGAATCGTCAGACCAAACTCCCGACCTTCCGACACGGCCGACAGTGATGAGGACAGTTTCTTTTATCGGATCACGCGCATCCCTCAGTAGTTCATAGAACTTATCAAAGATCCCCTCCGCGCGAACCCATGAAACTTGTCCGACCCGATTGTAAAATGACATGATCTCCACGAGGACTTGGCTGATTCACCCAGGACGTCGTGAGTAAGAGGTAAATGCAATCGAACACAAATACTGACCCAGCGCTGAGTCTGACTGCTCTATCGTTGTGAATTAGGGACCGATAAAGTTCAACGACGAGATCGTCCACTTCCTTCAGCCCAAGCTCGATTGAGTGGTGCCGCACAGCAAGACAGAGAGCTTGGTTCCCCGATTTGTGGACGACGGCAGTGACCTCGTCGGCCTTGCCACGTAGGACCTGCCGTATTGCAGTATTGTACGTTGAGAGGAGCAACAGGTCTTGACGTGTAGGCCTGGAGCACTCTGGGTTTTCTCCATGCGCCAGCGGACAAGCTAAGTCCGATAAAGCTTTAGCAACTGAAACTCTTCGTTGAGCATCATAACCGTCGAAAGACTTCCTAAAAGAGGATGATGACGATAAAATACAACTGAAGGGCTAACCACTCACCGCGAGAATCCTTCCCGAATGAGTTGGCAGACGGTCTCACCAGATAAGATAGTGCCTTGAGCAAGAAGCGACTTAATCCCCTCCGACTCCTTCGGCTCAGGGAAAACAGATAACAAAAGTGCCGTATTCGTTCTGCCTTGGGTGTTGGCGTGATGCCCGCATCGGGAGCCTCGACAGGACCTGAAGCTAGCTCGGTCAGGCGACGATCGACGATGTCCAACTCCTTGCGTGCAGTATCGCCAAAGGAGCTCGCAGTCAAAACCGATTTGGTAACGTTCAGGGTACCCATATTGAAAAGGGTAATCCTACGAGAGATATATCCCATTGCCAAGCTCTTTGGTGCGGAAATGAGAACTAAGGAAATATTCTGAAAAAGCTGTACCCGCACTTACGAAACCACTCTCATCATCGCTTCGCAATTGCGCTATTGAAGAAAGGATCGCGAGACTGCTCCCGCTTTCACAATGCTCTCTGGGTCTGGACATTCATTTAGCAGGTCGCGTAACATGGCATCTTCTGCAGGAGTACAACGATTGCTCAGTCGATGGAGCAACAGGCGAGATACCATGTCCGTGAAAATGATCCCCTGTAAACGAGCATTTTGCAATCCCGGGAAACGTTTTTCGGCGGAACAAATTCGAATGAGATAGGCCGCCAGTGACTCGGACGGGATGGGGAAAGTCCCGGAAAGACATGAGTTGAACACAGATTGCATTAGCTTTGTCAAACGAAGTACGAGGTCCGTGTGGAGTGGCTGTGAGGAGACTGGTGGCAACGTTGACTGAGTTAGCATATCGAAAAAGAGGCAAAACAAATTGACAGCCTCGACAGAATCCCGGATGAAGAAAGACGGCAAATCTTGTATGTTGGGCTGCGCTGACATTGAACCATCGCAGTATACGAATAAACCACTACAGAGTCCACATACCTTGTCGGGTATAGAAGAAACCTTCCTCACATGTGGTCCTTGAAACGGTAATAGTTCAAGTGGGAATTCCAACGCAGCGTCCTCGAGGACCATAGCTGAAACGATGAATAAGAGCAAAAATGGGATGTGGTAACGCTCACCTTCGCCGATGCCTAAAAAGCCCACAAAGACCACTCGATAGGCCTCCCATGTAGGGTTCCCCCCACTTCCAGAGCCCAGGCTATCCCCCAAGTATCGCATGACTTCCGTCGCAACAGTCAGACACTTCTCACGTAGTTCCTTCGGAGAAGGAATGTCATCATTAACGGGTACGTTGCCATCGTTGCGGCAATCGAGCACATGGCAAAGGGTTATCAACCGCACAAGTGCCTTACGTGCGACAAGAGTGTCGGTATCAAACAGGTTGGAGAATCTTTGAAGGAAGATATGAAAGACATCGACGGTCGCATTAACTAGGACGGCCTTCTCGTGCAAAATGTCCCACGTCCCTGTGCTGATAGAAGGGAAGGAAGAGAGAACGTAGTCGGAGAGTCCGGATAAGATGGGGATCCATGTCTCGAGATGAGGATGCTTAATCTTGTAGGGAAGGGCAGGTTGGTTGTCAGCTATAGTCTGAAGGAGAAAATCTCGTAATGCAGCTGGTGAATCTGCAGACGCGGAACTTTGAAATGTCAATAATGGAAATGGCGTAGAAGAAGGTGTGTCCATGGCATGTCCACCCTGCGGCGGGGCGCGTTCACTTGATCAAAGACAGAGTTGACGTAACGCGTCGGAAACGCGCGACGCGTCGCGAGCAAGAAATACAGATTGTAGTAGGTACAACTACGTACATCACCTGCGACCCGCTCTCCGTTTTTCTCTTGTCTTCTTCCGCTCTAGCTCCTTCTCTTCAGCCCTTTCTACCTCGATACTCCCAAAGACCTTTTTCATGCGCTCGTGATAGGATCCATCCTTCTCAAGACGCTTATCCTGCTCCACTCCCGCCAAGAACCTAGCATCCTTCCGTAACTCCCGAATGGCACCCTTCCTCTCTTCCTTATACTGTTTGCGAAGCTTGGCAGCCTCTTGACGTTCGTGGTCGGGGTCACGCGCCCGGAGATAATTTGAGGAGGTGCTCTCGAATTTAGGATTGTACGATGGAATTGGGATAGGTTTGTGTGCTTGAAGCCTTAGCGGCCGGCGAGACTGACGCGAAAACCCTATGAGCCTCTGGGTGGAGTCTATAGTTTGAGATATTCGGCCCTTGAATAGAATTAAGTGCGGGGACGCGGACAGAGATATATTGAATCCTTACTTGGAGCATGGGGCTGAGAAAATCGATATCGATATCGCGAAGAGTTTGCAGTACAGGTTCGTACAATTCGACAAACCCTTCCAGAGCCTTGTATGGTTCAGAAAATCGAGCCACGAGATTAACGGCGAGACCTAGGAGGTCCACATTCGTTTGCGCGCCGCTCTCCTCACCACCGATGACGGTAACAAGATGGGGCTGGTTCAATGACATTTTCCTCGCTCCGCCTGTATTGATGATACACAGCTGCCCGAACTCATGTCTTCGGGACAACGGAGTACATCGCACCGACCCAGTGGAGTCACCTCTCCGCAGCGGTGACAGGCAACGAATAACGTCGATCAAGAAGTTAATGGCTTCGGGTACGAACCGTTTAGAGCGGTTCTCGTACTGAAGTAAAAGTGTGCAGAGAAACAGTCCGCTTGCGGCATCAACAAAAGACCTTATCTTGCACAAGCCGAGATAAGACCCCATCAGAAGGCGCGCCGGAGAGACGACTACGTGGCGCATGTCACTAGTTGGCCACAGTGCTCCCAAGATCCGTAGGAAGACGAGTTCAGGGAGACCTGGCCAAGTTTTTGCGTCGTCTTCTGCTGCACCACGGTTCAGGCCTCGCTTAAGGTTCTTGTGCATCAACACCAGCTTCTTGGTAAAGAGCTCCGCAGTCTGTCTAGGGTACGCTTTGGTGAGAGCGCGAAGATGCGGAAGCAACCCGGAGACAACAGATAATTGGGGGTTTGGCAGTGATGCTACATGGAGCATATGGTCAATAAGAACACCTGCTAACACCTGTAGGGTATATGTAAGACAAGGTTTAAGACAGACGCATGACAACGTTGAAGCCTACCTGCAGCTTCGAAGGATTCTCTGCGCCAAGACTGGGATGATGTAGAGCACGGATGCGTTCGACAACAATTGGAATGTCCTGATCCACAATACCCTCGATGACATCGAGAAATTCTTCGTGAGACGTGGGACAAGGGAATGTGTAGGGAAGTTCGTTGGAACCTTTTGACCTTCTGTGCCCATTTCTCTCCACATTGTATGGCTTTGACGCACTGGCGCTGGTAAGGCCGCCTCGAGGAGGTTTGGAGTCATTGTCCTGTTCCATTTCCTCTTCTGATGCATCGCTATCCGCATCACTGCTATCGTCCGTGACGTCGCCACTTTCACTAGAATCGTCCAAGTTTGATTCCAAGCCTCCGCCCAGTCCACCCTGTTCACCAGAAGAACCAAAGTCGTCTTCAAGATCGTCACCACCAATCAGTCGCCTTCGTTTTGCTGGCCTCGACTCTTCTCCGCTACTTTCGGCATCATCCTCCCCGTTCATCCGCCTGATTCGTTGACGCTCTGCCTTTTCTAGGGCATTTTTAGCTTCCAGGGCTAGTTCCTCTTCAGTTTTGGTTCGGTCTTTTGGTTTGGACCGTTGATCAAAAACGAGCTCGCGTACAAATTGGTCATACTGCTGGTCACGATCTTCTTCGGCTTGGCCAACAGATTGCGAGCCAAGCTTCTTTTCAAGAGACTCTGACAGAGGATCTGGGCCCGACAGCAAACCACGGATGGTGTCCAGTTCTTGGTCCAACTGATGTCGGATATCGTCAGCTTCTTCACGTTGTTTCTGCCTTAACGCCTGAAAAAGATACAATGAACGCCAACAATGAACGAGCAAGATTTCATTCATACTTTGTGCTCCTTGCTCTTCGCCATTACCTCCGCCATTGCCTCCGCCTTCGTCTTTTTGCGTGCGGGCTGTGGACTCAATCAGATGGGAAGACGGTGGGAAATATGCGCCAAATTTACCTCCTCCTCGTCTGGACTATCGCTTTCGAATCCACCGAAGTGTGACCTCTTAACCGTCTCACCATCAATCTGACCTAAGAGTAGTCAGCATAGGCAAAGTGACTTGAATAGAACGCGGACCCATAGCCTCTTCTTTATCACTTTCAAGTCCTAGGCCCGCATCAGCAAAATCGTCCAGTTTGGACAGACTTTGTCCATAATGGGTCAAATCGACTTCGTCGTCGAGATGGAAGGTAGCACCCCTGGAAGCGCGTTGCCTCTCCCGCGTGAAACGTTCAAGCATACGTTCTTCCGGTGTGAGAGTGGGGTCATTTTCGCCAAAACGTCTGTCAACAATTCCGCCTGCGCGGTCCTTCTCTTCGAACTCTTTGAGAAGAGTTTTCTTCCGCTAAGATCAAACAAGAAAGACTGAGATGCATGCACGACAGCGAGCAGGGCACGAACTCAACTCACTGCCTCAATACCTGCCTCCTTACTCTGCGCTGGCTTCCCGGAAACACCTCGTAGCTTCCTTCCACCAACGTCATGTTTGAGTTTTGTGACCTTGACATCGAAGGGGTTCAGCTTTTGCTGGATCTCGTGAAGTCTAGCGGCACGTTTCGCGTTATCTTTTTCCTCATTCTGAGCGCGTTTTCGTTTCCTCCCGGGCTGAGGCCGCTTCGAGAGACCGGCTTGCGACAATGCCGACTTGAGTTGTGATAGCTGTGAACCTTTGCCCATGTTTTGAGCGGATGAGGGCCGGGCCGGGACGTGTTGATTGAGGCAAAGATGACCACATTGATGACCTCGGATAACTCCGAGCACGGTTGTGTTTGCTCATCTTAGGCCACTTTGCTCGATAACTGTGATTCAAAGTACGACGCGCTCCTTGTTAGTTAACTCCCATCATCTCTGCAACGTCAGTCAACTAGCCCAATGGCACCCACATTGCGTTCTTCTACCACCATGCACGGCCGGTCCGGCATTGAAACAACGCCGACAAAGTCTCCTCGTAAAACCCCTCATTGCGGCAAATGTCAACGCCCTCGAGCGGGTCACCCTCGTCAAGGATGTCCTTACACCCCATCTCCGAATTCTCGCGTACAGAAAACCCCCCTGGACATCACCGCATCAATGGGGTCACTCGAAATATCCCCCACGAAAACGAAACATGGTGAACGCCGTCGGCGTCCACCTGCCACTGAGATGTCACTGGCATCTCTCTCCACAGAGTCCAGCGACATTCTGAATAGACTCCTCGAACGCGAAAATACGCGTAATCCCCTTTCTTACCTTGACAAGAATGTGGATCCAAGTTATTCCCCCGCATTTCACCGGAATCCGAGCTCCTCTACAAAGCCGCTTTTCAAAGAGGGCAGGATCATGCCTGGGACACTCATAACCCCGCAACCAAGCTTTTCAACGGAGATGCCCCCAACGCATGAAATACCTCACTTCGATGGCCACTTTGATAGCAAGACATCAATTGTTTCGCAACCACAGTCATCGGCTTCTGCTCCTCCCGTTCCTCGTTGTATGAGCATGGAGGAAAGGACTTCCTTTTTGGACGGGCTCGCAGAGCTATCACGCGCGCCTCCAGCCACCGTGTACGCGATCCACGCGCATGAACTACCTCGCATTGCCGAATCCGCCACGAGGCTCGGATTTCATACTGGCACAATGCTATCTGAGTCTGCAGAAGAAGGGCTCCTGATACTTGGGAGAGATTCTGCGGCCGTTGAACACCTGCTTTCCAAATTATCCCGAGACTCGCAAAAGAGTGGCATCCGTGCAATGGCTGGTGGGGCCGTGGCTGGAGCAGTCGCAACGTTTACGGGGCTCGCCCTGACCTGATTTTTTCTTTCTCTTCTTGGTTTATCGTCGCATCATGTCACGCTATGTTTTCTGGTTCCATATTCTGCTTTGCGCTTTACCAATCCCATCACAGCATGGTCTTGTAATCTAATCGCAACTGGTTAATTAAATTGCATGTTCACGTGGCATCCGAGGGTCGGTTATAAGCCGGGTTTCCGATGTGAAGGAGATGTGCAAAGGCAGACAAATGGTGCAAACTGGACATCGGGATCGCAAGGTCGGGTCTCAGCTGTTGAAACCATCTGCAGCACTATAGTAGCGCTATGTATCGGCCGAGCACCAAAGGTCATACATGCGTGTGACACACGTTCATCATTCAATCATATGGTATGGTGGAGAAAACCCTCGGAATTCGGCTGCATGAACAAAACAAGTGGAACGCGCGTTGCCGGCGGTTAAACTCGTTCACAGATCTTGATCTTTCCGCGCCTCGAAAGGAAGAAAAAATAGAAATCATGAAGAATACATACGTTCAGTGAGGGCCTCGGACGAAACAGATCACTAACATCATCAAGGTTATATGTTCTGCCTCTCTCGAATTTCCAATACATATTAACTGCGACGGACCTCCAGCGAAATGGCTCTCCAGTTTATAATTACAGTATGTCTGGAAGAGGTTGCAACTACTTATAGATGATATGTCAGTGAGGCCTCGGACGAAACAGATCACTGACATTATGAGGGTTATATGTCCCGCCCTCTCGAATTTCCAATACATACCTCTAGCCAAACGTCCTTCCAGTTATAATTGTGTCTGGAAGAGGTCACAGCGCCACTCGATCTACAAGCAGGAGAAGCAGGAGAAGGACCATGGATAATTCAAAAGCCTGAAGGTACGTCGTCATGGACCAGGGCCAGACAAAGCAAACCTTACTATGTTCCGTCACACTTGTGCAGCCGAAAATATCTAACTGAGAGGCCCGCTGAACGCGACTCGGATCTTCACCACGGGCAGAGGTCATCAACTCATAATTCAGGTGGGAGATAGCTCCTTTGGTGCATCCTGAAAAGTTTGATATGAAATCGAGGTCGGGCTGTGGACGCACCTGGCCGAATGGGTATCCGTGCCAGCTCCATGATCCCGCATAGTAAGATATATGTCCGAGCCGATCATCAAATGGCACGTGCTGGGCCCTTGCAATGACGTCTAGTCTAGAGAGTCCTAATGCCGTTGCACGTTCCTACCTAACGTACACACCGGCACTTCGAGAAGGCCTAAGGTCTGCCGGAGGTAGCTAAAGAGAGACAATTAAGCTACAGAGTAAAGCAAGTGTGAAAAACATGCTAGATCATGGGGATCGTGCCGCGGCATGTCGGGACACCAGTTCATATATCCACAAATTTTTGATTTGATATTTTCTGTCAAAGACATACTGAATGTGTCGGGCGACTCGAATTCTGAACATCGGCTATGAGGATTTTGCGCGTAGCCGTGGCCGTACGCGCAATCAGCATTTTTTTTGCCAGTTTGTGAATGCATCAAAACTTGGGGGTCGCGTGACAAAAACGTGATTTTTGTGACTGCCAAATGCGCCGAACTGATGATCTCCAGCATAGTGGTCGGGTGTGAATAGAATTTTCATGATCGACGAGCACTGCGATAGGCGAAACGTCGCTGTTTCTCCGAGTTGATCTGCTTCCAGTTGGATGAACAACCGCGTTTTTTGTGCTACCAGGGGAAGCCACGGCCCACAGGAGCCCCGCTTTTGTCATGATGTGGCCCGGGCACTGGCATCCGTTGTTCATGGATGTACCATGGATCCATACAATGCACTATCTTATCACATTCAATTTCGCCATATATGTGGCAATGCGAGTATGACAGGTGTAGTGCTGTACAAAAGACATGACCTTCTCGGAAACATACATTATTACTTTTGAGGGGAAGGCAAAGTAAGGTGCCAACAGGCGGCGGGTGGCAATGGAACAGCCGATTAGTAGTCCGCCGACGAGGGCGTCCTATTCAAGGGACAGTCGGCAAAATGGGCTAATTACTGGGCACAGGCACTGGAAATAGACACCGACAATTGGCGGCACCATGGACGGTTAGCAACGCCACGTCGCCGCTGAGCGTCTGCGGGAAGGAGAATAGAGATAAAAAGCACATGGATGGGTGTGAGAAGAAGGGGACGGGAGAAATTAAGTAGTCGGAGGATCTCCGGGTGCGGACGCTGCGGCACCGGAGATGGAGGAGGGGGACTGTGTATTCCAAAAGAGGGAGAGAGAGATGATACGTGAGAGGTGATGTACGGATGAGTGGGGCCGGGGAAGAAAGAGGGAGAGAGAAAGGTATTACTGGAGGGATGGAAGAGAGGAAGGGACGGTTTGGATATACCAATAAGGGCGGCGCAAGGGTGGGAGGCCGGGGGGATAGGGCTTTATTGGGAAAGATACAGGCGTTCCCCTCAAAAGTTGGAATTCGGCATGGGAAAAAAAAGGGGGGGGAGGAAAGGTGGACGGGCTGAGCGCAGAGTGGGTATGGAAGATGGCCAGAGCCTCGGCAAAAGGGAAAACCGACATGGTGGCTCGCAAAAAGAAGAGGTGTGACCGTGACGGAGAATGATGGGCTAAACCCAATAAGGGAAGCACAGGATGAGGGAAGCCGAATCGGTACAAAACCCAGCGGCGTGATGACAAGGTGACCTTCCAGGAAGCGCGTCCCTTCGACCCTTCGACCCCCACGTCCTCTCACTCCCACCCATCCTCATTCCCTCTATTTCTTAATTTTATTGTCTTTCTTTCTCGTGCGTCGTCTTCCCTCCCCTATATCTTCAAAAGCTGATCTCTTTCCCCCCTCCCATCCGTCCCTTCCTTCTTTCCCTCGCTTCTCTTTAGCCACGTTCGATGGACTCTTTCCATTTCGACTCGTACATCTCTTCCCCATACTCCGGCTCATCTGCTCCTCGCACTCCCTCTCCCCAGACTTCTTCTGACGGTGCCCCCTCCCCCGCTCACTTCAAAACAGAGCTCGAACCCATCTGCAGCATCTTCTCCGACCAAATGCTTGACGATCACGCCGTCCCTCCCGAGGGCCATTCTCTCTGGCAGGGGGGCTTATCCCATCAGTCTCTCCCTTTTAATGGTTCACGCGGCTCTCTTCTCGGAGAGCTTTATGATCATGATCATTCCGCCGATCGACCCGCTAATATATATGATCAGCCTAACGACACTGGAGAGTGGCAATCCCAGCTCTCTCGTCAGGTCCCCAATCATCACTCTCAGGAAGCAGCTGCCATGCGTAGAGCTACCTATCCCTACGTTCGCCAGGATCGTGATGTCCCAGCACATTATTCCCCGGCCCCATTCATTCCCCAAGATTGCGAGCAAAGTCGTGCTCATTATCACCACTCTGATTCTACCCTATACGGCGAACCTCTCCCTCTCGTTGATAATTCCCCTCAACTCATCTCTTTCGGTCAAGATAATCATTCCTACCATCCCGGCCACTATGATATGTCGGTCTCGTCCTCTCCCGCATCTTCATATGTCGAGTTCGAAAACCTCGATCATAATGTAAAATTAGAAGAGTCTGCCCCCGTCATTGTTCCTTCCCAGACTTGCCTTTACCGTCCGCCTTCGTCAGGCGGTATGCATGGCATGTCTTATCTCCCCCATGCCGGCCTCCCTGTTCAACATACCGATGATGCCGCGTCGAAGGAAACTCAATATCTTCGCCGTCGATGTTTCAACTGTTCGCAGACTGAGCCTCCCAGCTGGAGACGGTCCACACTGAACCCGGGCAAGATCGTCTGTAACAAATGTGGTCTGTATGAGCGCACTCATTTGCGTCCGCGACCCCTCCGTTTCGACGAGCTCCGAACAGGGAACAAGTCGCGCAAGCAGTCCAAGAGTATTTCTGGCACCTCGGCCTCCAAGTTGATCAAGAAGGAGGTTGAGTCGCAAGCGATGTCTCGCCGCGCCTCCGTGTCTTCGTCATCGTCGTCGGTACACAGTAGCAGTGATTGGGACGATTCAGGTACGATCCCATTAGTTCTTTTGTTAATATGTGGTATTGACTTTTCCCCTTACAGTGTCTGTTTATTCCTCTGGTTCAGCGCCTACCTCGTCCTTCAACTCTCCCGCTGTGACCAGTTTTTCCCTTCCCCTTGAGCGTTCTTCTCAGTCACCGCCGCTTGGCAGTTATGATGGTGGAATTCGCCTTCCCAACACTCCTCTCTCAGACATTGCATCCCTTCAATCTGTACCGGCGTCTCCGCGCAAGGCCGCAACGTCACCTGACTATGGTTTAGCCTCCGTCATTCAAGGAGATTACCACAGCCGGCAGACGTCACTCCCGGTGGATATTCCCAAGGCTCCTTCAGCTGAAATGCCCGAAATCACAGGCTGGCAGGCCGTCCCGATGGCAAGCTCGCCACCAAACAAGTCAACCAAGCCCAGTGCACTGCGAAAAGCTGTTGCCACATAAATTGAATTTATCCTGCTTCGCTCTTTCTTGTTGCTGTGAGATATACGTTTTATCTATTTATTTATTTTTTCTTTTTCCGCAAAATGGCTTTTTACTTGCTCATATTGCCAGTATATCCGCATGTCATCCGGAGCGTTGTCTGCCTGTGGCTGGTCGCTTCATCACTGTACTCATCGGCACTGTATCCATTCCTATCTCCATGGCGTATTATTCTCTCGACTGACTCGTGCGTTTGTTTAAAATTATTTCTTGCGGTGCCTTCTGCTTGCTTGGGACGTTACATCCGGTCTCGCCTTATAGTCTTGTAATGTAATGTTAGGTAGAAAATAACGAACATCGATGAAATGAAATTTCGGCGAGGATTGTTATTATTTTAAAGTTACCAGTAATGTATTTACTTGTTGTCACATCCAATGAATGATCACGTTCTGCGGTGGCGAACAAAAAAGCGAATTGGGCAATTATGCCGTGAAGAGCGCCGTACCACGAGGCTGGAGGAACCCGCTTCAGGTATTGATTGAATGCAGTGCGCGTAGGAAGTCGGCCAGAGCTATCAGAGCGTGCCGTGGGGCCGTGATGAAACACAGGTCAGCCGCCATAGGGGGGACAGCGATGCCGTAACCAGATATCCAGTCCAGTCCAAGGCTTAGTGATATCTGGGTCCTGCCCAGCCTCTGCGGCGTCATTGACAAACGCATGGAAGGCCATGATTGGTTGAGCCACAACGGTGGAAAGCTCCCGGAAGGGCCGCCGGCGCGCGGGGGCGTATGATATGTATGTGATAGGATACGGCATACTGTATGTAGGAGAAGACTGAGGGGGGGGGAAAAGTTTCGGAATCGCCGAGACGGCCTTTGTTGTTGTGTACAGAGGAGACAGGGAGGGGAAAGGAAGGAAGAAAAGGACTGACTGAAATGATGTTGATGACGTTCACGAACAAACACCGGTGCTTCGAATGCTGTGCCTGCCGGGCCCCAAAGAGAATACCTTTGGGACGATACTACACACCAAAAGGGTGCGAGAGCGTAAGGTGGGGAAAGGCAGGACGAGACGAACGAAGCGAAGCGAAGCTCTTCAAGCCCCCCCCCCCCTCCATTACACCAAACCCCACCACCCTGGAAGTGTGTTTGCTGGGCGCTCGAAAACCCACATTCCGAGCCGTGTCAAACACATTATTTTTGTGTTTTATCTTGGTTGATTGCAAGCGTGATGGGTAAGCGCCCTCCTCTCACACACTTGATCCCTTGGTTTTCCCAACAAACTCTCTTAAAGAAAAGAGACGGCGAAGAGGGGAGGGGCGGGCGGGTGTGTGTGTGGGAACTCCCATGTCGCTGGCCAAGAGGCCGGAGAGAAAAGAGGAGCCGAGTAGTCCACCACGACCCGCCCGTACTACAGTGGGGGGAATTTCGCCCATACCTGGTTTGGCCGGATACTGTAGAGTAGGAATTATTTTTTTACGCTCCCTTCCTCCAATTGTAAGTCGGGGACCCCCGGAGCCCCCTTGCACGGCCTCTCCCACAAAAGTTATTACCCCCTGTTTTGAGTTTGGCTAGGTTCACACACACCGAATTTTAGTTTTGTTTTCAGGTACCGCGTTTGGCCGGGGGGTGCGGGGGTGTGTGCAAGCACAGGGCAGGGGCAAGGCCTGACTTTTTTTTTTTTTTTACGACAACGCCACGAAACAAACAAACAAAGGGCATCATTTATACGGGCCTGCCCGTTACGCACCGTTACGCACAGCCTTTTCAGCGGAGATGGAATTAGATGACGCCGTCATCTCGGGCGCATTCAAGGATTCCCACAGGCCAGGCCAGGCTACTTCCCAGAACCTTGATCGGGGGGGAGGGGGTGCATGGCACGCAGCGCATGTGGGCACATGGCCCATGTGCGTCTGTCTCCAGGGCGGTGCTGTCGCTCGCACAAAAGAGGCAAAACAGCCACTCCAAACCTCCGACAAATCGCACACAATCCGCGGACGACTGCTCAATTTGACAAGCCATTTTACACACACCCATTAGGCGTCTTCAGATCCTAGGGCCCGATAGCGACCCACCCAAAACTGAAACGCGTCCCGCTGTGTCTCCCATGGGATTCCCTTTTCTTATTTGGTCCCGTTTACTGATAAGGCGGTCACAGAGAGGTGACGCCCGTCTTGATGAACGAGGTGTCCTCCGTTCAATTAAACACAGCAATAAGATCGAGGTTTGCCAACTGGCCATCATGAGCACAGTCAAAGAGGTATCACGAGGAGCACAGACTTCGGGCCTAGTGCGCAAAACTACTGTCAAAACTGGACAAAATCAGGCCCAATGCTGGGGTCATCGACCAATGTGGCAGAGGTCTGGAGGTTATCTCCACTCGTCTCACTGCCCCCTTCATTCCGGGTGGCGGTGTCCCTGACTCGTTCCCAGCACCTACCAAATGTGCTTCCGATAGAGGCCGATCCGAGGAGACTAGGTGGCATGGCCATGAGCATCGCTCACTGGGACCCCGCAACCTTTCTTCTCGACCCCACCAACTCTCCACGTTGCTCGTCTGATACCCATGCTCCTAGGCGAGAAATCGACGAGAGTACTCGTGCCGCTAGTCGTGAAGCGACCCACTGGGAAAGCATTCCACCGGGGATCAGGCTGACTAGGTCCTTTAGATCCCAAACGTCGCGATGGTGAATGATTCTACCCTGTTCATTGAAGGACAGGCGGGTAAACACGTGGAGCTGTAGGTGGAGGGGGCTTGGGAGAGTGACTCCGATGCCTGGCACCGTCAATGTCGGCAATGACGGCTGCTGCGGTCCGCCGACACTAGAAAAGGACACATGCAACGAGCGGCTGGCTGAGTTACGCTGTGCTTCTGACGTGAGCGCATATGGATGGGCGGCGTTCATGTGGCCCAAAGAGCGTTCGGTGGCATGAAGTCCGGGAAGGAGGAGTATATTGACTGTATGCTCCACAATGCATCGTCTGTGTCCATCTGACAAAGACCGATTGAGAAATCCAAAAAGATGAGGCGCTTTAGACTGTCGCCGGTGGCTGACTCACCAAAGCTTTCGTTTTCACACACGTCGTCAACCTCAGTCCACATCCGGGAAATCTGAAACCATGACTCGCGATCCGTCGGGATGCGGGCCAGACCGAGAAGGTTACGTAGTAGTGATGTAGGTTTGGGTGCGTCTAGTTCGGATAAATATTGTGAAAGCGAATGGATGTCCCCAATCGAATCTCGGGATGTTGCAGTAATGACTGGATTCTCGTATCTTGAAGCGGCGCAAGTCAGAGGTCTGAAAGGAATGGATATATTGAAAAGCTTACACTGTCGGGAATCATACAATTAACGGACTGGGCAATAAATCCATAAACGATGACATACCTGCATCCGCCTCATAGAGTCTACTCAATGTGTCCCAGGAGACAGGGTCCGCGTGGCCATAAACGAGGTTACACACGTCGATGGCAACCGTGTGTCGCGCAATGATGGAAGTAGAAGTGTCAGACTTGCCGAGTTGCGAACGAGACTCGGTAGATGGGAATGCGATAGTGGAGGCCATCGGCTCTGTGCAATGTCAAAGTGTGAAGCAGGGGGATGTCAGGGTGCTGCTTCAAGAAAAGATGGGCCTGTAGCACACGCCCTTTCGCTGTCACGTGTTATTGGGGGTGCTCATCATTTCCGCGACCTCGTCCCTCTGAGCGATTCATCCCATCTCCCATGTCGTTCCAGCATGCACCTGTCACTAAAGGTTCTCTCGTACAAAGAATCGTAATCTTTGCGATCTAATGGGTTCACGCGTTTGTAGGTATCATGATGGCCATCGCGGTCTCTTCGGTGGTTGTCGCAATTTTTGATGTCAAGTACAATTTTCACCTACAGGTACGCGTTCTGCCCCTCCGTACCTTTCTCCGGTATCGACGCATCGTCTCAGCTTGTCCCACACATCTCAAGAGACCACCAGGTACGAACAAGCTTAGGTCGTTGACCTGGTACTCAATTAATCTCCTCCCGCAGTATTGGCGGCTCCTCGTACATCATGCTGCCTTCTGTAATTCGAGCGAGCTCTTCCTCTGGGAACTCATCCTCTACTACATCGGCATAGACATTGAACGGCAATTTGGAGGGGTCAAGTACGCCGTAAGCTTTTTACGTTCCTCGTGAGTTTCAACTTTTCTCATGCACCTCAGTCCTTCCTCGTGGTGTCCGCCCTATTAGTCACCGTGCTCGAACTTCTCTCGCTTCTAGTGTTCCATCACTTTGGTTCCAGCTTCAATGTCATACCGTCTGGTCCGGTCGGCCTAGCCTTCAGTCTAGTATACCAATATTTCAGTCTCATCCCCGCCACGTATCACTTTCGCGTTTTCGGGGTCGCCTTATCAAATAAATCATTTCTTTATGTTCTCGCATCACAGGTAAACAGCCTGCCAACCCTTAAGCGAACCATCTGCTTATGTTTGTTTCGGCCTTGTGTCAGCTTGCATTAAGCCAGCCCTGGCCAAGCACCCTGGCCGCGGCACTTGGCATTTCTGCTGGGGCCCTATATCGGTCCGACATTGCCAGCCTCAAAAGCTACCGGCTTCCTCCTTGGTTTGTCTGGCTGACTTCGCGCTATATGCATTCACTCGTCGGTGAGACACGGGCCGTGCGTCGCACCACTCGCGCATTACCCGTGATCGAGGTGTCAGAGACAAATGAACTGGAGGACGAAGCGATTACCACGGCGCGCGAGTCCCGCACAGAGGGTTCCACTCGTCCGACCACCAGCGGCTCACGCGGACCCGCTGACCAGCCTGGGCCGTCAGTCATGCGAGAATGGGTCAACGAGCTGACCGGCAGAGTAGACCGTGCATCTACTGGCATTAGGGTTCCCACTGACGCTGAGATATCTCAACTTACGAGCATTTTCCCAGACTTGCAAAGGGAGGTGATTGTCGCTGCTCTACAGCGCAGGTGAGTTGCCACTGCCTTCTTGAAATTATAGTGAATGACGACCAGAGCAGCGCGAACATTGAAGGGGCAGTAGAGACTCTCTTAAGTGCGTCCTGAGCGCATTTGCTATAGTACAGTACAACCCCTTGACGACCAGGGATAACGGATTATCGTAGACAATCTTAGATTGTCACTGTGTTATCTGCGTGAATACATTTATCGTAGTCGCCATCCAGCATGATGAAGCTGTGAACATAACGACGGCCTATAGAGTGGGCTCAGGGCTCCACTTCTACCTCGGAAGCCGCGCCTTCTTCGTCCTCTTCTTCGCCGGTGAATGCCGAGAAAGGCACGGCATACAGTCGGATGACCGGCTGTAATAAAAGAGACCGTGAGCAACCGAGTGGGTGGACAGATGGGCCCGGAAATGCGCCAGCACCGTGACACAGACCACAGAGCACGGGTAGACACTTACTTTGTTTGGATCTTTTACCAAGACATACTTCCCTTCGGGCATCTTCAAGCACAAGTCTGCCACGGTTCTAACTATACCCCAGCCGTTCGCCAGGGAAACGTTAAGCTGGGCGGCAAAATCCATTGGGCGCATGGACGCCGTGCTCAGAATTACATGTCGGGTGTTGTCCCGAGGGTTCGCGCGCGAAACGTAGCTAGGGGTCAGGTTGTGAGGAACCCGTCGGTTTGGGAAAAAAGGTCATAATTTCTAGAAAAGTCCTTACCCGATTTTCATTTGTTCCGCGCCCGCTAGAATACTTTGCACGGTCCATTTCGCCAGCTTGCAGCTGTTATTTTTCATCTCAGTAGCAACGACCGCGCCGCGCTGAGAATCCAGCTTCGAACGCCAATCGGGTGCTCCCCCGGCTCCAGGTGCACGGGGATCGAACTCATTCAGTGCGCGGATGGTGGTTAGACCTTGTCCCTGCTGCGGATTGCCTTGACCTGGCAGATAAGCATCGACCTCTGTCCGCACGCACATCTTGATATCTTCATTCTCGGTGATCCCGAGGTCAAAAACACGGTACCTATACCCGCATGATGCAAGGGGTTCCGTCTCATCAGGACCGTAAAAGGGATTGGGTTTGTCAAAGTTGACCGCGGGGGGAGGGGAAGTCTCGATGACGGATTGAAAACCAAAGTTTTGATTGATGTACGTCGCCTCTAGGGAAAGAGATGTCGCCGTGTTGATGGAGGGCGCTTCGGGAGCTTTTTCATTGGGATTGCTCGGATTAGGCGCGGTAGGGTCCTGAGGCGGATCTCCCGCGTTTTCATTTACGGTGACCGTATCGAAGGGGCCACCATCTCGCTTGTCGAAGAATACTTTGTCGCCTTCACGGACAATAACGATGTCCCAGGGATAGACCGAGCGCGGCGCACACATAAGGACACTGAGGATGATATCCGTCGCATAAATCGCTGCAGTGCCCTTGGATGCAAGCTTGCGAAACGAAGAAATGTAAGCTCAGGTAATTCGACCATGGTGATCTCTACCTGTTGAATGATCGGATCATCGGATGTAGTTGTGTTATATTTAATTCGGTCAACAGGTTGAAGTGGACGCTCTGTTTTGGTGGTAATGCGATCATATGCCTTGTTATAAGGATAAAGACGGCCGTATGATTCGCTGGCAGGAAAGTGAGTTCGAAACGAGGGGGATCAAACGGCGATAATTACATTTCCTCGGGTTCATCGACTTCGAGTCTCAGCTTCGCAAGGCGATGGAATTCAATCTCTTCCAGCATCTGCCAGCTGGGATCAATGGCCACAGACGATTCGCGGGTGCGATTGTTCTTAAACAGGATTGAACATTTATATCCGAAATAATGTTAAGAGATTGCTCACCTTTTCCCAATCCCGCCATCCTTTCCTCCCACCCCGCGAACCTGCACCACGATTGTTCGTAAATCCTCCACGGGGATTTCTAGGATTACGAGAGTTATAAGTAGTGGTGCCACGGCCGGCACCCCTACCCCTTGTAAAACCACTACCGCGACGAGGCACGCCAGTCTTGTTGTCGACAAGAGAGAAACTTGACTCGTCCTCGGCTCGGAAAGAGAAAACGTTTGAAACGCCACTCCCAAAGGTCTGGGCCCCATCCCTGCGACCACGAGTGCCAGTTCTGGGATTTGCAGCAGCACCCGATACCGCTTGCCGGTTATCTCCAGAGATGTCGTTCCAGTCTGCAAACCGACCGAGTTTATCTGACTTGGAATAAGGCGCATAGGGTATATCCTTAAACTTGAATGTCTCCGGTAGGTTGGAGGACGATGGCCCCCAACTACCATCGGGATTGTCGTGAATTGTAGGTAGCGAGAATGAAGCCATGGGAGGCGATGCGAAAATAATTGTGAGAGATCACAATTGAAGTCGCTTGTGGCGTGTGAATTTGGGTTGCTTCAAGACAGACGATCATGAAGTACGTTCGATTAGTTCGAAAATGCGGGGCGTTGCCTATCCTCATCCATCTGCTGCAGCGTTGTCCGTGAAATAAACAAGATTAACGAACGTGAGCTCGAGCTAGGGGTAGGCTCAGCCTCTTGGCATGACGAATACAAAGGTGGGTCTTGAACGGCTATCGTCATCATCTTCGGACTTAGATACCTCAGATTCGGCATACATATTCATCGGGGGTCTTCACTACGACCTGACCGAAGGGGACGTCATTACGATATTCTCACAGTAAGCCATCTTAATGCGCGTCCTTTCACCGTACTGATCTGTATGTTAGATATGGTGAGGTGGTTGATATCAACCTTCCCCGTGACAAAGAAACAGGAAAGACCAAAGGCTTTGGCTTCCTCATGTATGAAGATCAGCGGTCTACGATACTCGCGGTCGACAATCTCAATGGTGCAACTGTACTGGACAGAACACTACGTGTTGACCACGTGAAAAAGTACAAACAGGCAAGAGTCAAGGGCGAGGACGGTGAATGGAAGGACCGCGAAGAACAAAGTCTAAACGCGAAACCTAAAATGATTGGTGAATGTCGTACACTACCCCATTTCTTGACCCGCTTACACTTTCTCCAGACGATGGCGCCTCGGAATCGTCCGCATCATCTGCTCCTGATATTGATCCCGACGATCCTATGCGAGACTATTTGCTGGAGAAATGGCGGGAAGAACGAGCTAAGAAGAGAGGGAAGAAAACCAAATCGAAAAAAAGGAGAAAAGATGAGACGCCAGAAGAGAGACGGGCAAGGAAGGAGCGGAAGAGGGAGAAAAGGGCGAAGCGTGAAGCCGGTAAATCCGAGGGTCTAAAGGGTGTAGAAGCACTGCTTAGATCTATCCACTCATCCGCCTTACCAAAATAGGCATCCCGGCTTGGCCCGTGTTTAGCGACCTGCACGGGTAAAAAGTGCCGCGCGAGGTCGTCAAGCTCGTGGCGCTCTCGTGGCGCTCGTGGCTATACAGAACACGCCGTTCACGTTCACTGTCTTTACTGTACTTGACTCGCATCACTTCCCTTCAACTCGGACTCATCTCTACTTTCTAGCGTCGCCGATGTTTTTTCCCCTCAAATTTTTACTCCTACCAACGGCCATTTTTGTTCCCTCGGCCTTCGCTTCGAAACACCTTAATGTCGTCCAGAGGCAAAATTTCCCTTCTTAGCAAGTACATTTACTCAAAACGTCTGTCATAGTGGCTAATTCACCTTCAGTCCTGTCCTGTCACATAGACAAAACGATGCAGCGTGTATATCCCCGGACCCAGCCAACACTATAACCGATCGTCTGAACATTGCTCTCAACTCTTCCGGCCCTGGTTTCGTGTTACATCTTTGTCCCAATGCACAGTACATGATTCAGGCCCCAATTCTTTTCGCGGCACCGAACCAGGAGATCAGCACTGTGGGCTATCCGACAGATAACTCTAGAGCGACTCTCGTCGTGAACGGCCCAGTCTTTAATGGTACGGGTCATACTACGGCAATCGACGGTACTTGCGCAAACTGTAGTGGTATCATACTGCGTAACATCCAGGTGCGTCAGCCCAGCCAGTTCCTTTTCTGTTGATTGATAACCCTATGTTTACGTCATCGATGCATTTATCACCAGATCAATGGAACTCGCGCCGGCGCTCCTCCAACTGGCGGTGGAGCAAATATAGAAATGGGCGGTCCAAACTCGGGTCAGCTAATCGAATTCGTGCACTCTTATGATCCGCGTAGTTGGTCTTGCCTCCATATCGCCGAGGGCGGCCTCCTTTGCAATAACGTCACCGTTCAGAACAACGACATTGGTCCATGCGGGTCAGATGTGTTTCAGCAGTGGGCTGATGGTATCAGCGTCAGCTGTCGTTCCGCCCTCGTTCGTAACAACATGGTGAACAATCCGACGGATGGTGGTATCGTCCTGTTCGGTGCCCCTGGGACGCTTGTGACGAACAACACCATTTGGATTGAAAATGTACGATATATTTAGCTGAGCCATTTTCGGGGACGCTTACCATCTGTCCAGAGAACATTACTTGGGGGAATAAACATGGTTGATGTGGTACCATGGGGCGGCGATTATTCTGGGACTATCATCCAGAACAACACCGTCCTTGGAGGATTTGCTACAGACTCAAAATCAGCCACTCAAAACGATGGTGAGAATGTGAACAATGTCATAATCAAGTCTGTCGTCTTTCGATAAACACGTCACCACGTCTCACATGTTACACAGAGTCGGTATCGCCATTGGGCCTCAGACGTGGTTCGTCGACGAGTTTGGTGCCAATGTCAGCTCCTCGGGTACCGTCTTGAACAACAAGCTTTCGGGCGCCTTCGGATACGGCATGGCCATCACGTCGGCTCAAAACTTCACGGTTCAAGGAAACATACTCGTTGGAAACACGTCCTTCATCAGCTCTCGAGGACCGAACTGTAGCGCCTCCGACCCTACACCCCCGGGTGCTGCCTTCATCGTCTCGTCTGTGAATGTAACTACGAGCAATCTCCAATCTCAGTTTCAATCCGTGCAAGACGCGAGAGGGCTGACTTGCGTCATTGCTCCGGCTGGCGGTGATTACTGGCCGTACGGTGGCATTCCCACTTCGACGTCGACGTCCTCAACCGCCACATCCACGCCAGGCCATGGTTCCACCAAACACTCAGCAGGTGCAAAAGTTGGTTTGGCAATTGGCATCATCGCTGCCGTTGTCGCTATCATCATAGGGATCATCGTTGTCCGGAGATGGGCGTTAAAACGCCAGCTCATGAAGTCGGATTCGAGAGGCGGTGTCCATCCTCACTCGGTGAAGGGCTAGCCCTACAGCTTGCAGCTCACTACCCCACAGTCCATTTCATCTTCCCAAACCAATTTATTTTATCACGATCTATATTCGATATTTCCATTGCATTGATAGAATACATACATTGTCTTGTTTACAGTAGTGTTACTGTGACGAAAAATCTGTCGCTCGATTTTCTCGTCGGATGACGTAAGCACCCACATTGACATTGCGCGCGCAACTTTCTCGCCCCGGTTCAAGTTTCCCCCCGGGTCGGACAAAATATTGATAGCCCAGACGAGGTCCCTCTGCATAGACTACATTACAAATGGATAACAATCAAAGGTAAGCTTGACGATGCACTGACCGGATCAATATCATAAGCACTCATCTGAAGCAGGTATCTCGGAGTCACCCCTCCAATTGCAACCAGTGAATCAACAGAAAGAGAAAAAGAGGTGACTACTACTCTTATGGATGAACTTCGCAGACAAAACACGATGGAGAGCGAAGAAGAGGCTAGAACACGGTGCGTATGCCTTTCCGTCATCACACACTTGATGTCTTCGTCACCCAAGCTTTGTTCCGTTTTTTCAACGACCTAAGCCGTAGACGCTGCCACTCACCAGCGAACATGAATACGTCTCACTGACATTGGTTTTTACCAGGGAAATCGTACTAGGTCGTCTTGCAGCCCTTGTCAAGTCATTCGTCAAGACTGTGTCATTAGCCCGCGGTCTCTCAGAGGCGGCAGCGGAAACCGCTGGAGGAAAAATCTTTACATTCGGGTCATACCGTCTGGGTGTACATGGTCCAGGTACTGACATCGACACGTTATGTGTTGTTCCGAAGCACGTCTCCCGAGAAGATTTCTTTGACGTCTTTGAGGGCATGCTCAGGAACACAGAGGGAGTGACAGAGGTTTCGGTGAGCCGTCAAGTCTTCCTGCTAGCGCTTCCCAAGAGCTCACTTGCGCAGGGAGTTCCGGATGCCTACGTTCCCATCATCAAACTGAAAATCTCGGGGATCCCAATCGATTTTCTCATGGCCCGTCTTGCGCTCTCGTCAATACCAGATGACTTAACTTTGCAAGATGATAATCTACTACGCAATCTGGACGACCGGTGCATCCGAAGTCTAGGAGGTATCTCATACTTCTCCACCCAATCTCCAAGTGTGATATCGATTGTTGACATGGCCCAGGATCTCGCGTTACCGACCAGATATTGCGACTCGTCCCCAATGTCAATGTCTTCCGTGATGCTCTACGATGCATCAAACTCTGGGCTTCCCGTTCGTGTCACCAACATGCGTGCTCAGTATCCCAGCCTGACATTTTCTGCTGTAGGGCGAGCAATATATTCCAATGTGAACGGATTCCTCGGAGGAGTTGCCTGGGCCATGCTCGTTGCGCGCATATGTCAACTATACCCCAATGCAGTCGCTGGCGCGATTGTCAGTCGATTTTTTATTATCATGCATCAATGGTGCGGATCAAATCTTCGGCATTGGGGTCTCACCTCATATCCATCAGGGCATGGCCACAACCTGTACTTCTCAAACAGATCGAAGATGGGCCCTTACAAGTCCGAGTATGGAACCCAAAGGTACGGTACTACTTTGACTTTGTGATTTGATCTGATTCGTCTACTAGTTGTATCCCAGCGACCGAGCACACCGAATGCCTATCATCACACCTGCATATCCTGCTATGTGTGCTACCCATAATGTTACCGCCTCGACGCAGATGGTTATGACTGAGGAGTTCAAAAAGGGTTTGCCCGGGATCTCTCTGCTCGGTTATGGCACTAATACCGCGTTAGGGGCGGATATTGTGGATAAAGTCATCGTCGGATCAGCGGATTGGTCTGAGCTTTTTGCAAAACACGATTTCTTTCATAAATACCGATATTACCTTCAAATCATTGCATCCACCGGCGACCATGACCTCCAACTCAAGTGGTATATAGATTTCTATTCTCTCAAAATCCCCACGTTCTTCACGTCGTAACTTTCTAGGGCTGGTACCGTTGAGTCTCGACTACGGCAGTTGGTCATGAAGCTTGAACTTACCGAGTCTCTGACTCTTGCCCACCCCTTTATCAAGGGTTTTGAGCAAGTTGCGTACTGTATATCAGACGATGAGATTCGCCTTGTTGCTCAGGGCGACACGACACCGGCGATTGCAAAGCGGAAAGCCGAGGAGATTGAGGGGATAGAAGGTTCACGGCCAGTATATTCGACGACATTTTACGTCGGGCTCGGAATTGAAGCCAAGCAACGTGCGTGGATTAACAAGTACTGGGACCAAATATTGCTCATCCCTACCTACTGAATAAAGCCGGCTCCACGGGTCCTCGGAGACTTGATATCTCTTGGCCAACCGCTGACTTTACTAAGATGGTTAAAGGTTGGGATAAATTCGATGAAGTTAAGATGGGCATCATCGTACGGCACATAAAAAGGTAGGTCGTGAACCACTGTCTTGGCCTGGGATTTACAACTGGATAGCCCTGGCCTCCCTGATAATGTGTTTGACCCTGGAGAGCGTCAACCCAAACCAGTCAATAAGAAAAGGCCGAAGCAGCCTAAGGTGCGTACCATGCGAGGAAATGTGTTCGCCTCTTCTCACCCTGGTGGCCATCCTCCCACTTCAGCCCGCAGAGAAGGCCAACGATGTGTCACTAGACCTCCCCGTCACAAAGAAGCCGCGGTACGCTTCACAATAGGACTCCTTCGCGACCTAGTCTTGTTTTGATGTAGCTTCGAAAGGCCGTCATATAACGTTGGTTCGGATTCAACACCTACCCAGGTCGTCAAAGCCAGTGAGAATGGGGTTTCAACCGTCCCTCGTGCTCCTCAAACTGCTGCTGTCGTTGCAACAGCGGACCCGACATCAATGCGTTCTGTGGATATCAATGACCAAGCCAACATCAAGCCACCCAAGTTCCTTTCGGCGAGAGCGTTGCAGTCGGGACAGGCGCGAGTGTCCCATAGTAAAACACTTCTGGGGACCGTGCAGTCTTTCTAAGAAGAGCATCCTCGACCGCGGTCCATGTACCGGTTAACAAGCCTTCTTGCTTCTGGTTCAGTATTGACTTGGATTTATTCAATTCCATTACTAGGGGCTACATCTGACACTTGCCAAGATTGTGGTCCAATCCAATGGCCTGACGGTACTCGATTCTACTTGCTCTGGCTTGTACTTTCACTGTTTCTTTCTTTGCAAGCATTCGCTCCGCAGGGCGTAGAGTATCTACTGTGTACTTTTCGGGTTTTTACAAATCATACATGTATTCCTATTCGTATGGATTTTATAAATAATATGAACATGATAATCCACGTGTGATACCGTCGACATGTAGCAACCAGGGTTGTACCGCCTCATACGATCTGCGGGTTCACCATCACCATCTGTTGGTTATACTCGCTGGGACAATTTCCATTAGGGACATTCACCACCAATTTTGAGTCAAAGTAAAGTCTAAGCCCAGTTTAAAATTGTCTGTACTCCAATGCGCGTTGATGGATGGTTGATAACAGATTAACTATTGGTGATGGCGATGCCTGCAGGGTCCGCCTGAACAGGCACACGGAGTCAAACAAACGCGGATGAGTACTGGAGAGGAACCGGAATTGGATATCTCCAAGCGACGGGATTTTTTCGACGTCGTATGGGATAACAAAATACAAGTGCTCTAGAGTGCAGTCCGACAACGAAAATGCCGAATAGTATAATGCCAAGCCAATCCCACAACCCTCATACTCGAGACTCGGAATATAGCAGCGTTCACCCAAAAATTCACCATTTGAAACCTGGGACGAAAGATTAATGGTTACGGAGAAAGCGAAGAAAGTCGCAGTACCTGCCGACGGAATCTATAAAGGTGCTGCCGAGGTCGATCGTAGAGTGTAACGGAACATATCTACGAGGAGCCGGTGCGCAGCCTTGCGAACTTGATGCTGCATCTTGGATCCAATAGAAATTAGGGTCCTTGCCTACACAATGCATCGGAAGAAAGGTCGGCGATCGATATCGATAAAGCGGATGCAAAACGCTTGCTGTAACGAACGTAACACCCCCATCGTGTGGGTACGCGGAATCTGTCGGTCGAAAGTCAATACCACGTTTTTACCGTCACTAGGGGGCACGTTTGCAACCCCCAATTACGGATTGAAGATGATGAGGATCAACTTGAGCGCTCAAGCTTAAAATGCCGGTTCAGGTATCAGGTATTCAACTGCGTCAGCGTAGGATCGGACCAGTACATGATGGTCGCGAAAACAACGATCATATACGGGTTCGATTCTACTGTACCACGGGTGTGACACCAATCAGGGGAAAGAAATATTAAAACGAGCCCTGACCAGGGACAGATCGTCAACCTTGCGCGGATCCGGTGCCGAAGGTAAAAAAAGGGTCCTCGGGATATGTGCCGAAAATAAGACTGTGTCCGTCCGGTGACCAAAGAATGAGAATTGGGGACGAAGGGGGCGATGCTGGAAACCAACAACGCCTTTGTCGCACTACGCAAGGTTTGGGTCCTATGGGATGGTGTTTCAGCGGGTTGAAGGATATAAATATATCGACTTTTTTTTTATAGCGGTTGGCATCGAGAACTGTTATGTGACGATGATCACGGGTATATCGGGGGTGTATGTCGGTGGATGGTCCTCGCTGTGTATGGGAAACATTTTCAGCAAGAACGGTGGGTGTTGGTGGTAGGAGTGACAGGGGATAGCCGCGCTGTTTTGGCTACTTGTTCTCATGGTACCTCGATTACGGGCTTCACCGTTCCGGACATCTTGCAGACCGTACAGCACCAGCCAGGTCACCAGCACCAATAAGATTGGGCAAGACAGCCGATGGCCGGGTTGGCAGGTCGTCATTGGCATTGAGACGCACGCGCAAATCAAGTCGCGCGAGAAGCTGTTTTCTCGTGGGTTCTGTTCTCTGAATAGCTCGCGCCGCGCTCACAGTACAACGCCTTCTGTCTCTCAGAGACCTGGACCCCCGACCCCGGGAGCAAACCGAATGCACATGTGTCTCCATACGATGCTGCACTTCCGGGAACACTCCCCGTGAGTGATCAACACTTTTTCTCCTACAGCAAAAGGTTCATCACGGCACATTCTTAGCGGATCAATTCTACGTGCATCAACCTCGCCATCAGAACTGCCATTGCACTGAAATCAGACATTCAACGGCGTTCAACGTTTGACAGGAAACATTATTTCTACTCAGACCTTCCTGCAGGGTATCAAATTACCCAGCACTACAGTGGGGACTAGACCATGCCCTTCTTCAATATCAGCCTCTCAACCCTTTTCCGTTAGGTCCCATAGCCCGGGGAGGACTCGTGTTTCTTCCTCAGAACAATGCGTCTGTTCGTATCCAACAGATCCAACTGGAACAGGTAACCTTCAGCCTTTCACTTTCATTCCGGGGTATGGGTATGACTCATGATCACTAGGATACCGCGAAGTCGGTGGTTGAACCTCGCCGGCGACTCTCGTCAATAGATTTGAATCGAGCGGGCATGGCCCTCATGGAAATTGTTTCGAAGCCAGATATGCGGTACGCATCGAGACCCTCGTGTGACCGACAGCATTACTCACGTCGCTGTACTGTATATTATAATAGATCCCCAGAGGAGGCTGGCGAATACGTTCGGA
Organism: Russula aff. rugulosa BPL654; assembly: GCA_022496225.1. NCBI lineage: Eukaryota > Fungi > Basidiomycota > Agaricomycetes > Russulales > Russulaceae > Russula > Russula aff. rugulosa BPL654. The sequence continues at coordinate 42,780 of WTXE01000163.1, forward strand.
CCCTGCAGGCTGTGCTTAGATCTGTAGCAGCCAGTGATGGGAACATGGAACAGGTATGTGTGCCCCTTGATGGAGAGTCGACGAGACTGATTTAGTCAGGGATCCTTACGTTGTGATGTGAACGTGTCTGTAAACCGTCAAGGACAAGTGCCTGGGACACGATGCGAGATTAAAAATCTTAACAGTATTCGCTTCATGATAGTGGCAATTGGTAATTCTACATCTGTATCAATCTTTGTTATTATTATCAAAAGCTCACTCTCTCCGTTCAGGGTCAGAGGTGCATAGACAAATTGGTATTCTAGACAGCGGCGAATTGGTACCGCAAGAGACGCGCGGTTTCAATGAAGATACGGGGGAAACGTTCACATTACGAAGCAAAGAAGAGGCACCTGATTATCGTTATATGCCTGATCCTAATCTACCCCCATTGCTTCTAACTCCGGTCAGAAGTCTCGCACTCTGGCGTCTATCAACTCACTTGCCACATAGGAATACATCGCATCCGTTCGCGATGATATGCCTGCGCTTGCCAATGAGATCAGAGAACGTTTATCGCTTCGCGGTCTGAGTCCCCAGGATATCGACATGCTGATGGCGGTCGATTCAGGAAATGATGTTGGTCTTGATGGCCGACTGAACAGTGGAGCTGTCGCATATTTTGAGGCATTGGCTGAGGGCCGCGGTTCAAAGACGGTAGTGAACTGGTGCGTAAATGCTGGATAATATGGACTCGAAGCTTTGCTTATACGGTTTGACCGAATGGATAAAGGATATTACATGAGCTTTTGGGGCAGCTTTCCTTACGAAGAAAAACGTTCCGCGAAAACTCTCTCTCTGTAGGACAGATGGGAGGTTTAATTGACATGGTTCGGGATGGCATGGTAACCGGTGAGGCGATGGCCCGGGATCTGATGTTTGGTTTGTCTTTGGGCTTCTGACCGGATTTCAGGATCATCAGGGAAAATATTGTTGCGACATATGCTCGATCACCCATCATCCGAGGCACCATCGGAACTGGCAGAACGTTTCGACCTCTTGGCTAATCGCGGAGATGATTTTCTCGAACGGTTATGTACGCAGGTCATAGCTGAGATGCCAGAAGAGGCAGATGCAATGCGCCGTGGGGTCCCTAATGTTATCAATAAGCTGTTGGGCCGGGTTATGAAATACAGCAAAGGTACGGCAGATCCCCAATCCATTCGGAAAATGCTTCGAAACCTGCTTTCTCCGTCATAAGGTCACATTCACTTCAGATTCATTCGACTACCAACTTCGTACATCACTTATTACCTTGTTATTTTCAAACCACTACACTGCCACTTTCTGCTCGAAAAATTTCGCCCATTCGGTTTCACCCCACGAGCTCGAGATCTCACTGGCAAGTAACCCATCCCATAGCACCGAAGGGGAAACATGGACCCCATTCTGCCGGGAGAATTTTACTGCGGGATAAGTTCGTCAGGATTGGGCCTTAGTCAGCCGCGGATAGAACTTACTGGTGTACTTGAGGTCATCCGTAACGGATACACCACCATTAGGGGTGCTCTTATTTCTCAAGTGATCCCTGAACGCCTCTACTTGATCACCCGAGACACCCGACTCGGCGTATAAGGAAGCTAGCTTCTCGCGGATCTGTAGGGGCGTCAGAGTGGAGGCGGGGATGTCATAGTATTCCTTCTGTGTTGAAGCAACTACTCAAGGCTTTTCAGGAGAGATCTGAGTCGGACAAGCACTCAGCCTTACCCGCAGAGAAAAGGGCCAGAATTTGTCTGGCGAGACGCGGGCAGCCTATACAATCAGATGCGTATCAGGTTGTTGAGAGATAAACCAGGGATGGTTACTGCAAGACCAGCTTCATGCGTGAACGTCGAGGCACCATGCCAGGGCTGAACTTGATTCCGGAAGATGATCTTTATCTTGCCTTCGTATCGACCACCGACATCGACCCATGGCTTCACGATCTGGTCGATGGTAACCGAAAGCTTGGCGCTAATCGCAGAGAGTGACGTTCAAGAACAGGAATGAAAGTAAGAGACGACAGTCACCTGAAGGGACAGACATAATCGACTGGTACCACAACAGGTCAATGACTAAAAACTGGCAAAATGGACACATACGGAAGATATCGAGAGTGTGGGGGGCATCTGGCTTTCCAGCGATTATGAGAGGTCGAAGTGAGGGCGCAAGAGCCATTTTATTATGTAATTAATTGATAAGATCTGTGGAGATTTATGTTGGGAATTTTGGATTGGCGGGACTCGAGGCAGTCATGCCCGTAACCTACACTCAATTCTTGACTCTGATAGCATCCGCATTGCGCGATGAGAATGGCCTTGACCTGGCCTACCTTATCCGCCCAGTTAGTTCCCACAGCAAAGATCTCATAAAAGAATTTCGCAACCCAACCGTGCGTCGCGGTTCACTCCGACTTGTTTCTCCCTGAAAATGCGACGTCCATGCACAGCGCCAATCTCTGTCTCGGTACGAAGGCGCGATAGAGTCTCCTTGGGACGAAATCGCGATTCAATATGTCTTGGTCATTACACACGTTGCAAAACAGCGTTATGCCGACGCGTTTAAGGAACACACGCAACTGGTCAAGTGAGTGTGCAACACTTCGCCACCTTATCCTCTAACACCCGTACATTTCGCGTCCGTTTCATCAGTCAGTTTCTCCGGTTCTTTACCAATAACAGCGGGTGGACTCTTCCTGCACTGTTTGCCACCCTCCGCGACCTGCGTGATCTAGCCTTCGACGTGAGTGTGCTCTCGTAGTCTAAACCAGGGTTAATATTCTCTGCAGTCAGACGTTCAAGCACGGGACCTGAGTCAGAAGAGTGACTGTATGGAGGAGGCAGCTAGGATAATATCCAAGGCTTTCTCCAATTGTGTCACAGACAGGTGCAGATCAATTGTACCCGTCCAGATATGCAAGTCAACATGTCTCTAGAACCTCTTCTTATCAGATGTCAAGGAAGTGGGGGGTGTACTATGTTGTTGGTCTGGTTCTTAAAAGCTATTTTCGGGTAAGCCAACGCGTCGTTACATTGTCTCTTCAAGGTGTGGAAATCTCCCCAAGGTTCGACGTATCTCGCTCTCGAAGAATATCCTCAGGGCGTTGGAGGCGAACCGTGATATCCCCCCGTTGCATGAATACCCGAGAGCTCATCAGGTCAGAAGGCAAATTTTCCTCCTCGACATAGTCTGACCTGAAATCAGGTGACGTACAGATATTACCTGGGCATGTTGGGCTTTTTGAACGAAGACTACACAAAAGTAAGGCACTGCACCTAGAATCATAACTTTATTGAAACCGGAGCCAGTCGGAGCAAGAATTAACTTTCGCATTTTATAATTGCCACCTAGAAGCTCGCAACAATCAAGAGTGCGTATGCTAACTACTAGAACCGTGCCCGTTCCTCACATACTGTTACAGACGCATATTGACATATCTAATTCCACTACGTATTTTACGGGGTCACCTACCTTCAACGGAGCTTTTAAGTCGGTTCCCGGTTTTAGACGAACTATATGCGCCTTTTATTTCCGCAATACGGAAGGGGGATATACAAGGCTTCGATGCCGCCCTGGACAAGTTTGAACGCCGTCTAATCGACCTTAATATTTGGCTTACACTCGAGAAAGCTCGGGAGATTTGTATCAGAGGGTTGTTCCGACGAGTGTACGTTATACAGCTCACTCTTAGACACTGCGACTGACAATGTCACCTGTAGCTGGGTGGTCTCAGAAAAGAGTAACCGCATCCCTGTGGCGATGTTCCACAGCTCCCTGCGTGTATCTGGCATGGACGTTTCATCCGAGGAGGCGGAATGCCTTGTAGCAAATATGGTCTACAAGGGCTACATGCGGGGATATATATCGCACGAGAAACAAATGGTCGTCTTGGCGAATACCAACGCTTTCCCTCGACTTGCAGAGCGGCCAACTCCTTTTACGTTGTAACTGATCTTGCTGGCGTAGGATTCTCATTATCTTACCTCGCCTGAGACAAGGCAAGTGGAGAAAGGCCAGGGCAGCTGGAGATTGCACATTAGTGGCATCCCTTCGCCAGCACTAGTCATGCTTCACGGTCAGCTAGATCACGATGGCACCCAAAAGTTACGACCAATGTAACTGTTATAAAAATGCACCTTCTAGCTACGTTGTAACTAGAACCAATAGATAGGTTGGATATACCGGTGTATTACGAGTGCGTGAAATACGTCAGAGCTTCTGTTCTGATTTCCTATCTACCCCAGTCTTCCAGTGCAAATGCAAGTACGCTGAAAGTGGAAGCCGTCCCTGATGTACCGCCTGCAAGACCCTCGACTTCTCTTTGGAAGAACCGTACGAGTTTATCCAGTTCCTCTTGCATTTCGTAAATGTCACCAAACAGTTGCTGACCATCCCGCGATACACGCGGTACGTTGTGGTGTTGCGGACCAAAGCGGCCGTGCCTCAATGCTTCTTCCTCTTCTTCGAGGTCGGACTCGCTATCAGAAGCTAGGGCGGCTTCCCGCGATGTTCTTGCGAATCCAATCATCGAGCCCTTTCTTCCTTGCTGGTGCCGCCGGAGGCCGTGAGAATCGACCTTTGTTGACAACCGCGCGGTCTTGGGAACTTCGCCGACATCCGCGGTGAGGGAGTCACGGAAGCGCAAGGTTATATTGAGAATGGAGAGGATGGCTCGACGCAAGGCGATCATCTAGACACCTAGCATATTAGAAACCGCGCCCGATCCACAATACAATTAAAAACAACAGACGTTGCTCTGCAAGAAGCACTCGCTTTCTAATCTTTGGAGACTGCAGATAGTGTCTCAAAACAAATACCGCCGGCGGCTTCTTGAAAGACTTACTGTAAGTTGTGCAGGCTTATCATCTCATCCAGGGATTCAGCGACCTTTAAAGATGCATGGAAACTGAGTAGTTGCCGATGCAAGACCTGCAAATAGGGTTTGAGGTGAGGAGGGGAAAATGTGTGATCACCTACGTGGGTCGCTATAAAATCAAGCAGGGTACTACCACAGTGGATTGTCAGTACATAAGAAAGGAAATTGACGGGCGAACACACTTAATGAACCAAATCAACCTGCTGCGCATTGCGAATATGATCTTATTGGCACGTTTTTCAATTCCAGGTGACTGGTAATGTCCCGCATGCGTGCGCCCTCCAGCACATTCTTGGCGCGACGTATTTGTAGCAGAAAGACGAAGATAGAGCAATAGATGCTAGAGGCATGCGTAGCGAAGACATACGTGAGGGGAAACGGCGCAGCGTATTCCACAAGTAGGTCTTCTAAAGCGTCAACTGTCCCCCTTGAAGCCTTGTCCCTCGATCCAGAATATGAGAAGTGGACTAATGTTGGTTCGATCCGATTGATGGAGTATTTATTCAGGGTGTCACGGAATGTATTATTCAAGAAATGGAAATCACTCCAAAATTGCCCTGAATCCATCTAGGTAGATGCGTGTCAGTATGGGTATGTCGGTGCTCGAGGCGAAGCTTTGACCCACTTTAGCAAAGAGTGTGTCAGAGAAGTACGATATGGCATCGCCCTTCCTCATAAGGTACAGTTCCTCTATGGCAGTAAGATGCAACCAGAGGTCACATTCGCTGAGTGCCACTTGCGCCAGCCGTTTCTGGGGGATCTGACAATGGGGCAAGATAATATCATGGACAAACCGAGCTAAATGCTCTTTGGAAGTCTCGACTAGAGCGGTAGCATGATGTTCGTGCAGCAAGGCAGCGAAGGTGGGCCAGCCAGTCATCCATGTAGATTCGGATGTCATATCATTGACAAGGGACAGGTCGAGGATACGAAGAAGACCGACAGCTTTGCCTGCACGAAGGACATGATTGGCCGTAAGATCCAGAAGAACGGATGCGGACTCAGATGCGTGAGCCTCTGGGTTTGCCTCGCATATTGTAAAGCCGTCGGTCCAAAAATCAGAGTCAAGTATTGACAGGCCATTGTCTTGAATAAAAAATTCATCATCGAAAGCAGTAAGGCTGTCGCCTTCTTGTACAAGTGCTTGATCCTGTCTTGGCATGCCGTGTTTCAACCATAAGCCTGTCATAGACCATATTGGTTCTGCTGACGCTGCAAATACTTGCATCAGGGCCTTGGAGGTTTCCATTTCTCCATTCGAGGAGCTGCTGTCTGCAGCGGAGAGCAGTGTGTCCAAAAGCAACGTGGACATGGTAAAAGGGGAGAATCGTATCGGAAGATCGAGAAGCATCCATACTTCCATATTCTTATCATGTGTCCCGGAGGCCTTACGCATCACTTTCCTGAGGACGTCCAATAGGGCATCAAAGATTTGTGAGAATGAGTCCCGTACACCCTTCTCCAACTTGAGAAAGCTAACAGTTAATGGAGGTCCATTTCCAACCAAGGAAAGAATTATGTCACGTTCCCGACTTGCACACCAAGAATTGAATAGGCCAATTTGGATCTCCACCGCCTCGGAGAAAGCTTCTATGGTGCGAGTGATGCGACGGAAGTCAACAGCAACGCGAGAGTTTAGTTTTGCTGTCCTTCCAGAGACGCATGTAACAAATCTTCTAAGGTGTTCTACTGTTGACGCAGTTTGCGCGAATGATTTGGTGGTGGATAGCTGGCTACCTTCTGTCAGGTGAACAATCCGCGGCGCGTCTGGGGTGGGCTGTGAAGTTGTTTGAGCCGAAAGACGGCAAGATAAACAACAAGACATGCCTCAAACGAGAAAGCTCCGTTTTCAGATTGAGCCCATCTTAGAAAGGAATTCTTGTACCCTTGAAATGCCATTAAAATTTCACGCACTGCGTCGTGCTCGTTGATGTATTTCTATGGGTGCAATTATGGTCATGTCAATACTAGTAGTTGAAGTTGGGATGCGGTTCTACTGACAATCCTGTGCAGGACACCGTGCTTCAACGAATTCCGTTTAGCCAATATGAGATCGACCGAGGGTCCTGCACAAAGACAAATCAGCCAACTATTTTGAAACAAAGCAATTAGACGACGTGCCTAGTGATGAAGCATTCTTGATGGCAAATGAAGATGTTGATGCGGCGTCGGTCTGATACTCAGTTCTCCAATACTGCCTCCGTTGTAGATCTTCGATCAGTTGCCGATGACCAAAACTCGACATAGTAGCCATACGAGCCGAGTCATCTTGATTCGGGAAGGATTTTTCTTCGATAGACGGAAGTGAGTCCGTCGATGACAGAGAGGGAGAGAGATCGCTGGGATTGCAAAGTGGCAAAGGGGAATATGGTGGTGTACTATCGAGGCTCCTCGTTTCCCAGCCCTCGACTGTGCTGCCAGGTGGGAGACCATAGACGCCTTCCCAGTGTTGACCTTCGAATGGCTCTTCATCCAAAATGGTTTTCCAGTTGGTGGACATCGGGTCCGTACGAGGGGCCCTACTGCTCTCTAGATAGTGTTCGGCGTGTTCTACGGCCAACGTGGTCGGAGGTACTGAAAGGAGGATCTTCAGAAACGGATCAGTTGAAGCGGGACTACGGAGAACTTAGGTTACCAAGAACATCAAATGATTGGGTAGGTGTGTAGGCTACAGTATGCGAGACAGTCAGCCAAATGCACCGCATGGATATTAAGGATAATCACAGTGATTTCGGAGTCAATATCATGTATTTTATGTGCGCTTGATTTTAATAGAGAGAGAGACTGCTCAAGGGCATCCGCCCAGGAGTCCTGTGAGGTGATTCGCGCCCTTTCGATACGACTACACAAGCTCAGTGGCGAGTGAAAGGTAAAATGGGAGAACAGACCCATGCAGCTGCTTGGTAACGTCATTCATGCTGGAGCTCGGCGCAGCCTTCACATTATAATCAAGACTTCTTGTAACCACATCCACCAAGGCGCGAAATTCGCCGTCATCATCCTCGGGTTGCAAATTGGTTATTTGAGAAATCAAAGTGTGGCTTAGGGAGATGATACGGGACATCTGTCTTGATGGCATACGTTGAGGAAACTTGGAAGACGTCCCATGTCCTGCGCGCGACGTCGGTCTAATGGACGCGCTAGAAAGAGGTCGACTTGCGGCACGTGAAGGGGGTCGATGAGAGCTGGCGCTGCTTGTAGGTCTGGATAATTCATATCTTAACGGAATAGGTGGCGACTTTGATGGAGTCACACCGTCTCGGTGGTAGCTGGCTACGCTGGTTGGCCTCGACGCACTCATTTGACCATGTGGTAGTATCAACGAAGATGAGATGCCCGGCCGGCCCGGCGCCCGGCTCTGATCGATAGTTCTTCCTCATGATCTTCCTCATGATCGACCATGTCCTCCTTAGTCCACCTCCACGATGAGCTTGCTCAGACGCATGATAGGGTGGTAGTTGAGACTCGTTTTGGCACAGTAAACGGTAGAAGATCAAATAACGGTGCTGTAGTATTTATCGGTAAGGATATCTGTTGCCCATCAGTATTCCCATTCGACCCGACACCGTGACGATTGGGATGTCCAGAAATACCTTATGCCCTTCCACCTCAAAGATTCGAGAATCCAGTTTCCCTCCCTCCAGAGTTTCGCTACCAGGACAAGGACTACATCACAGAAAGTTCTTGTCAGTCTACCACCCCAATCTTAGTAGTTTACGTTGGTGTTGACCTCTGGCCAGACGCAGTACAGCCCACTAACGACGGCCAAGCTGCTGGTATGTACCGATAGATTTGAACTTTTGTCTCGAGATCCATGAGTGATGATTGATTATGTCAGGGAGAAAGTACGAGGACAAGGTTGGTCTGGGAGAGCCAACCGAAAACCCGTACGACGGTCGTGATCGTAACTCGTGCATGTCGCACTCATGCTCTGAACAATCAGGCTATTTTTGAATATTGTTGCACCTCCGTCATTCCCTGCACAATCTAAATTCCCTGTTAAGGTCTATATCCACGGCGGGTTCGTCTTGCTCGTCCTATGATAAGAGAACTCGCTAATTGACAAGGTTGTGAGGTAGTTTTCTCCAGTTTGGATCTCCACATAGCCTGGAAAGCCAGGCCCAGTACATAGCTGCCGAACGTCCCAAGTCTGGGTCAATATTGGTTATCGTCTTTCCGTGTTCGGGTTTCTTGCCTGTGACAAGCCCAGAATCGAGGGAAACTTTGGCTTCAAAGATCAATGGATGGCTTTAGAATGGATCCGCGACAACATCAGAACATTTGGAGGTATGGATAAGGCGGTTTAGCAGGCGCGCGTAACGCCATCTCACCCTTCAACTCAACAGGAGACCCACAAAATATTCAACTCACGGGATTATCAGCAGGTGAGTCTTATACCCTTCAGCGAACATATTGAATCTTTCTGAGCATCACTCGGGTATTGTAGGTGCTCACTCTGTCCATCAAGCGTTGCACCACGTCTCGAGGCTACCAACTGGAGTGAAGGCGCCATTCACGTCTGCTGTATTGCAGTCAAACGCTATAATGTAAGGCTTATATGTTACCCTACGCATACATCGGGACTCAGGCTGTGTGGCCTATAGGATGAACCCTAAAACTCCAGATGAGTTACGCTGTCAGTTCGAGGCATTATCCGGTGCATTAGGATTAGATCCCGATGCTGCGGACACACTTTCTGTCTTACGGGACCCCGAGAAAACGAGCTGGCGCTCCATTATCGAGCTCATCGAAAACGAGAAATTGGGGCCGTATGGGACGTTCAGAGGATGCTTGGATGGTACCTGGTTATCAAACATGCCAGATCCCATGACTTGGCAACGTACCGGGGGTCTGGCGCGTGGACTTCTTGAACATGGTGTTCGCAATGTCATCGTTGGGGATCTCTCCGAGGAGTGGTATCTCTATTCTATTGCCCACCCGATCAAACACAAACGGGACATCCGGGAGAATCTCGAAAGATATTATCTACCAGATCTTGTCCAAGGCATCATTGAGCTCTACGGAAGCCCTTCCGACGATGCCACCCTCGAAGAACTTAAGAAGTTGTTCGGAGTAATTCTCAGCACAGCTCAAGTGCACCTGCCTGTTCGGCTTCTCCATAGGGATCTCCTCCAAGCGGGTTATCCAACGTTCAGATATACAATCCAGTGGACGCCTGAGCAGGCACGACCGAACGGTAAATATAATTGATCCGAGTGGGAAAATTTTGCTCAGCCGATCGATAGGCTACGTAACGCACGGCACCGACAGGCCCCTGTGGGCCTTTCGTGATCTGTCCGCCCCTCAGATGGAGATAGCGCGTGCCTGGCTTGATGCAATCGACCAGGAAACGCGAGAGCTAGAATTTATACATCCCGACAAACGTGACTGGAAGAGAGTGTTGGCACTGAAAACTGACCAGCAGATCGAATGGATTACGGATGAGAACTGGAATGACGCTACAAAGATGAGGAAGTTGTTCCCTGGGGAGCTATGAAGGAGCGTTTTGAGGCATTCATTATTACGCGATGGGAACGCGACTCGTCATGTACTACTATCCTACATAGGGAACTTTCTCCTCCAATGACGACTCATCCCCCAAGTTTCGAACAGGGCCTTTGAACCATTTTCGCGCAGAAATCACCCATGACAATGAAGCATAAATGAACACTGACATAATGATGACAACCGCATAGTCTGGGCGCAGAGGTTACGTATAGGGGGAAAGGAAATAAGTAAGGAACTCACTCATATTTTGCGGCGTCGCTGGCAGCACGGTCGGAAACATTAGCAAAATGTTGATAAAGGTCACCCATGCAACAGCAATTGCGCCGATTGGAACAAACCATCTTCCCAGGGTAAAGCTCCCAGGTACGAACGTGTCGCGCCCTGATGTGATACGAAGGAAGATGGGCGTCGCATATGACGTGTAGAGCCCGATAACAGATGCACTAGAACGGCGATTGTTTATATCAGATTGATGTATCAACGAGAGTCAATGGAATATCACCCAGCCAAAGAAATCAGCGCTGCAGAACTGAAACCGAGAAGGCCGCATATACCCGCACAGAACATGACAAGCCAGACGGCGTTCACAGGAGTCTGAGTGTACGGGTTGATTTGCTTCCACCATCGTGAGCCAGGGAGCGCGTTATCACGTGCAAACGCAAAGACAACGCGAGAAGCATCTACGCCTTGCGCAGCGCCTGTGGCGAACTGCGAGTCCTGAGCTTACCAGAACGACTTCAGTGGTGAAATCCTCTTACCTGCACGACAATAATACAACTCCATATCGCGAGCATTCCATGCTTCCCAACGACATTGAAAAACAGTTGACCCATTGGCAGTGGGAGGGTGCTGGTCAGGAGATCCGGAACTGACTCTGTCGCGAACGAAGCGGCGATGTAAGTTAACCAGCCGAGAAGCTGAGTACCCCCTACGGCGAGCAGAATTGCGATTGGGGCTGCTCGGGCTGCTCCAGTGACCTCTTCGGAGACATGGGCAGCAGAGTCGTCTGTCATGAGATGCTCGTCACATTAGGTTTCACTTCAAAAGTCGAGAATGGCTTACATCCGGTTAGCGTCCACATCACAGACGTAAATGATAAGAGGAATGCCCATCCATCTTATAGTAGTCAGATGAAGTAAATAGACAAATGCGAAGAGCTCACCGTTGGCCCATCCGGTGTTGTTCTCAAGCAAAGTGAACGCAACGTTCGCCGAGACCCTTTCTCCCCGATGTTTCGAACAGACAAATAAAAGGATGATAGCTGAAATCGTCGTTCCAACTGGATGAAATTGAAATTGAGTATGGAAATGTCGAGATGAAAATAGGCGTGTGAGGTGCTCACCGTTTATGACCACATAAGCTAGGTTCAACCTCGCCAAGATACGAGTCGCGGCTGAGCAGACAACACCATGGAACACCAAGATAGCCACGAGGATTCCGTATGTCGCTCCGGAACCGAGGACAATATCCCCATCGGAGCCTATTGTGACTGCAGTAGTAATCATTTGTGCGCTGAGTCCATACATGATGGATTTGAATATCAGATCATGGAGGTAGAGAATTTGCCTAACCAGGTGTAGTCGATAGAGCAGACCAGGGCGACTTGACCAGTCACATTCGCCCACCCAGTGATCCAGCTCGCCAAGGGCGCATACTTTGGCGGAGCCAACTTGGCCGAGAAATAATAAAGCCCAGCGCTCGTCCTTCACGGGGTTCGGTTCGGTCATTAAAATGACGAACGCGAGGAGAGCTTACGTACGGCATGGCAGATGTCATCTCGGCAAGGGATGCTGCAACGCACAGAACAAACGGGCAAGGGATGAACCAGCCCCAGATCATTCCGACATGGCCACCTTGTGAAAGAAACGAATTTGATCATAAGCGCCAAGAGCATTCGAATAACAATTACCTGCAACTAGGGGGAAAGAAAAGGTCGAAGTCACAGAGGCAACAACGCCCATGATGGAAAAGGAGAATGCCACAGTCTCTATAAGCTTGTTCCGTGTCGGTATCAAGTGACTATGCGTTGCAGAGCATAGACTCACAGAGAATTCCCGCTGGAACTCGCTCCTGTATCCTAGCTTTGCGAGTAAAACGTTATCTGCTCGCCTAGTACCCTCGATGCCCTTGGCATCCTGCTGCACCGGAGTAACATCGTTCGAGATGGAACTTGAAGGTTTCTTTTCCTCCACGGACATGGTAGACAACGGGGGGGAGAGGGCGGGATATCAATAGAAACGGGGAATATCCGCAGACTAAATATGCGGGGAAAATATCAAATGCAGAACGACTTTCCCATAAGTGAGCAATGATTTGTGTGCCACGGCCCACCGTCCTCGGGAGATAATGTGACGCTTCGGCGAAGAAAACGGAAGTGTTTATGACAGCGCTAGAGGACCGCAATAAGAAAATGGTCCCTCAACCAACAGGTCTAGTCCAAAAACAGGTGCCAGAAATCCCAGGAAAAAAGGGACCGCAATTGAAGCATCTGTGGGTCACTTGAGATACGGTGGTGGGGTCCACTGAAGGGGTTACGAAACATCTCAGGAGAAAGCTTGTAGGGCATATGCGCATTAGCTCTTTCTGGAGGAGTGTGTGAAAAGATAATGCGGAAGCCTTCGATAAGGAGCCGAGTTTGGGGGTCACCCGGTCACGCGTGTCGCGCCGAGACTATCGTGCCACCACTTGATGATGGCACGCGGGTAACACGGCTACGTGGGAAAAACGAACCGAAAGTCTCTGTCTCGGCCCGGGGTGTTCATCATACACGACAGTCACGGTACTTGATGTACCGCGTTATTGCGCTGCGAAGCAGGTCCCATGTCCTGTCTAGGTCTACACCCTCCATCATAAAAAAGACACTGCTAGCTGCTCGTGTCAGTACCAGTCAACCTAACTCTATCAATGGCAATGCCGAGACGGTGGACAGCAGCTACCCGACCGTCACAAGAGAAATCGAAACCGACATTGCCGCCCAGAGTGAGATCATAAACAACATCCCCGCCGAGAGCATCCCCTCATCTGGCGCGTTGGTCCCCCCTCCTCTTCTTGATGCCCTTCCCGCTGGCAGTACCACAGACTGGTCACGCAGCTACCACGGGCTGTCGACCCAACCGTTCCCCCCTGAGGTGGCTGACATTCTTCTGGCTTCCATCGACCCCCTTGATATCGAGATGAAACCCGGTACGTCCTTTGTAAGGTATCCTGACTGCCGCTGCCGCTGACGAAACGTCAACCTCAAGACGGCATGATTTACCTCCCAGAAATTAAGTATCGCAGGATTTTGAACAGGTCTTTCGGCCCTGGTGGTTGGGGCTTGGCTCCTCGTGGCGAAACGAATGTTGGTCCAAAGATAGTCAGCCGGGAGTATGCTCTGGTTTGTCTTGGGCGGTAAGTAAAGCCGTATTTCTGAGATATCGAACACAAACCCTGTTTTTTTTTTGGTAGGCTTGTTGGTATCGCCCGCGGTGAGCAAGAGTACTTCGACCCCTCTGGAATTCCTACAGCAACCGAGGCCTGTAAAAGCAACGCGCTAATGCGCTGTTGCAAGGACCTTGGGGTCGCCAGTGAGTTGTGGGATCCGCGATTCATCCGCGAATTCAAAAAGGAGTATTGCGTGGAGGTGTATACGGAACATGTGCCTACCAAGAAAAAGTGAGCTTTCAATGAATATACGTACCCGCCCTTCTGACGTTGTTCGAAAAGACGCAAGCTTTGGCGTCGCAAGGACCAACCAAAGTTCGAGTATCCCTATAAGGAGTAGACATACTGCCTCTGTCTTCTGTCCCTTCCTCACCTTACACCTCACCACTCACGTCTAATATTATGACTTAGTTAGAACACTGTTGAGAATAAAGTCCCTTATTGTTTTAAAATACAAGGTACTCGAATAAATCCTAAGACAGCGTAACCCTTACCGGACATTGTTCACTCGACTCTGCTACTTTTTGCCCCTTTTCCCTTTCCCCTTCGCTGGGGTGGTGCTTGTCGCAGAAGGTGCAACGGCCGTACTTGAACCAGTCACCGTCGATTGAGTATTGTCCGATTTGGTGTCAGTTTTGCCGGAGTCTGGCTTCCCTCCGCGGTGAAATAAATTCATGATGAAGCTACCAAGAACGCCAGATACGACGTAGAGTGTCCATCGAGGAAGAACGCGGATAATGTTGTAGAGCTTGGTCATGACGATAGCTTGCCATTCCATCACGAACTCTCTGAAATGAAGCACGTTACGCCTCTCATTCACACGACTAGAAGAAACCATACCTGCTGCCACCTGGAGCGAAGCTGGTTTGCCATGGTGGGTTATGTTCCCACATTCCTGACTTGAAGTATTCGCGTAACAGTTCAGCTCTCAGCCGGATTTGGGTGGGGCGCCAAAATCGAAGCGATTTCCCTCTTTCAGACACGGCAACAAGTGCGGGTGCACTATGTGGGATTCAATTTTAGTAGGCAGAACAAATGGAATGGATAAGGCGCCGCACCTCCAAACAGCCCATTTAGTGGTGAGATGGGTAACGTTCATGTAGTCTACGCGACCCCAACGAACATGAGGAAGGTCCTTTTCAATCAGCGTGGTGTTGTAAGCCTCATCGAACTGCTGATCTGCGAACAAAGATACGCCAGAACCCTGAGTAGAGGTCGTGCTGAGAAATGGCAGCCAGTCAGCCAGTAGCTTTGCCAGGATGTAGGGTGCCTTACATGATAAGAAGCCACACGCGATGTTTCTCCTCTTCGTCAGTGAGCTCTTCGTTTACGATAAGTTCGTTGAAGTTATCGTCGGTGATCAAGGGAATACGGCTATCCCATATTTCTGGAATAGCCCGAACAGCTTCCAAGCTTTCCGTGATATTAACTCCAAGACGATTGAGGAACTGGGAAACAGGGCCGCTCGAGAGTATGTAAGACAAATCGAAACGAGGCTTGGCCTGTGGTGGTGGAGGTAAAGGCGTTGACTCTGCCCCTAAAGACGAGGAAGTTGGCTCCGGTGTATCGGTGAGGACAGCTTGGCCAGGAGTCCAGCCAGTGGAGAAATACTGCGCACAAGAAGGTGCGACGAAAGCGAGGGCGACGAGGGCAAGCGTGTCTAGCCTCATAATGGTGGTGGTCAACGAATTCGTTATTGTTCTTGACCGCGTCCAAATTTCGTCGTGTGACGCAACGCCGCTGCTTATTGGGCGTCACGTTAGTCCTACCAGGGCATGTTTATCTCCTCGGGTGCCCAAGCGAGTGATTGAAGTAAATGTGCACAAAATATTAAAAGTGATGGGATGCAGTAGCGGCTGCCACATGCACACGTACTCGTCAGCGTTAGCATCAATTGTATCTGCCAGCTCCATCTCTTCACCTCCACCATCTATGCAACCTTCTCCACTTTCCTAGACAATTATAATTATGTTCCCGCTGCACTGGTGGCCAGTGCTCTGCGTCTCCCTTTTTCGTCTCATCCCGTTTGCATCAACCGCTCCCACAGATAGTACGCGTTTTCTTCACATAGAACTGAGGGTTGACTCTAACACGTTCATCGTAAATCAAGTCCCCTCTGCAGCATCATTCTACGTGTCTTCGTTACCTGACCTTCACCAAGACCCACTTCACCCGCTTCACATCTATGCCGGTCATTTAAATGCCGAACCTGGTGCAGCAAGATTACCAGATACCACAGTCACGTCACATCTCTACTTCGTACTCGTTAAAGCCCGTCGCGCCGCAGACAGGGAAAGGATAATTTTTTGGTTCAACGTGAGTACCAATTTATGCCGAATGTGTTAGCAGTCATCGACACGTCGCACGCAGGGAGGTCCCGGATGTTCATCATTCGACGGTCTCATGATGGAGGTTGGGCCCTGGCGTATTGACGGAAAAGGTGGGTTCAAAGTTATAGAAGGTGGTTGGGAAGAATACACCACGATGGTTTATGGTGAGTGCTGGGTTTCCAATATGTCCGTCTGGCGATCAAATATCTTGCATGTAGTCGATCAACCCGCCGGTACTGGTTTCTCGTATGTGAGCACAGACAGTTATGTGCACTCTTTAGCTGAGGTGGAGGCATTTCATGTATCCTTTTGTCCCCTCTGACACACTATCCAGGCCTCTGATCAGCTACTGGAATTCATGCGTAACTTTTATGCTGTGTTTCCGGAATACAAAACAATGGATGTGGGTTTTATCAGCTTGATCGTTCACACTGGCAACAGTGCTTAGCGGGACCTCTAGACCTACATAGCAGGCGAGAGTTATGCAGGACAATACATTCCTAACTTTGGTGAGCCTACATTTCGATAATGTGTATAGGCCATCCTAAGTGAGTACATTTAGCGGAGGCGATTTTAAACTCTTCCCTTGGCATTCCCCTTCGAGGCTCGGCTATAGGGAACGGATGGATTGACCCACGACGACAATATCCATCATATCTCGACTACGCTGTAAAGCATGGCTTAGTGGAGTCGGGCTCAGCGGTTAGATTGTAAGCAGTCAACGAATCGACTGGAACTAACTAGTCCATTTTCTAGCAATACGAGAGGGGGAAAGAAGCGACTGACAAATGTGTTGCTGCCTTAAATGAGATAGAAGGAGATCCTATACACCTTGATGCCTGCAATGGGATTATGCAGTCAGTTGCAAATGAGCCCGGTGGCGCAGAGTGCGTCTCTATCCAATCCATCTGTTTACCCTTTGCCAATGATTTTTTTTCACAGCCAAAAGGCGGGCCTGTGTCTCAATGTTTACGATGTCCGTCTGAAAGACGAAATACCGGCGTGTGGTTTGAATTGGCCAACCGATCTTACCAATATTACGTCGTACCTTCGAGTACGCTCGTCATCGCAGCATTATTCCCTTCACTACTCACTCACGCAAACAGCGACCCGATGTTTTGGTTGCTCTCCACGCAAAGGCCAAATCAGAGGCATGGATTGAATGTCACTCGCGAGTAAGCCACGCGCTAGGATCTGCACCGGATCCGTCTTCAATCACGGTGCTGCCACGTGTGCTGGAAAGGATTCCTGTCTTGCTTTTCGCTGGAGACCAAGACTTTATTTGCAATTACCTCGGTCAAGAAAGCCTCATCCAAGCTCTGACTTGGAATGGAGGCACTGGGCTGGGAGTACGTACAGGATTTCTCCTTTTGACCACAAACATAATTATGTTTGACAGGAAGTGGAAACTCAAACTTGGACTGTCGGCGACACCCCCGCTGGAACATGGGTCTCCTCGAGGAATCTGACCTATGTGAAGGTAGAAACTAAAAACATGATCTTTTGTTCGGCGCTAAATGGCTAATTCACCACAGATCTTTAACGCTTCGCATATGGCCGGGTACGATCAGTTACATGCAACGCACGACATGATACTACGTTTTATGGGAATGAATTTCTCTGCCATTACTGATGGAACAGCGCGTATCCCGAGCAGCGTCGGGAACAATGCGAAACCTGCTTTCACTGAAGAGGAGCCTGCTTCGGCCGCACCTCCGCGTCCTACTGCTAAGACACCAGAGCAGGACAAGGCAATGTGGGAAGGTACGATCAGCCTCTCGAGATTTGGGGCCCGTCTCACTGTCGTGCAGCCTATTATAATGCCGGATCAGCCGCCATCGTTCTTGTATTAATACTCGTCGTCCTCGGTTCAGTCTTCTGGTACCGCATCCGCAGACGGAGATTACTTGGATTACCCGTCCCACAAAATGAGGAAGAAAGTATTCCATTGACTCAAAATTTTCCCGCGGAGGATTCTGACCCATTAGATAACCGGGGATTAACCTCACGAAAGGGTAAAGAGCGCGCCCAGGAGACTGGGTCGGCACCCATTTTTGACGTTGGGGATTCGGACGAGGAGCGTGAACACTATCATTAGTCGTACCGACATTCCTAGAGTATCAATCGGCTCTACTGTTGTGTTATCAATATGTTCTATAATTATTCACTTAGTTTGACTGACATTAATTGGGTCGACAGCTAAGAGACGACTACTTTACATGACAATGAAAATATTGAGAGGTAAACATGTTCGCGTTATGGTTTCACTAAACCGTCAAAGTCACATAGTGACAAGATACGGCAAGTCTAGGAATATAACACGGCATAGCCGCTCAGCATCGAGCCCTCTGCCTCGTGTCGCGAATCAACACTTTTTACGGTGGATCCAGCGAGCAGGAGACAATATCGAGAGCGAGCTGGAAAGCAGGCATGCTTCTTCTCGTGAGCGCCTCAAAGAATGGGGCACCTCGCTTCGTCGACCTGAAAGGAGCGTCACCAGAAGCGTGAACCTCTGCGCCGGAGAGCTGACGTTTCGGAGGGGTCGAGCGAACACTTGAAGAGAATAGTTGGTCGAAATTTAGTCGCTTATAAGCGCACCTGGCAGGTCGGGATTTGAATTCTTAACGCCGACGCCACCAACGCGTTTCCGTCCATGCGAGAGCGCGTCCAGTGATACACATTAGTTCAAAATGTCATACCGTGCACCAAGACAGTCCCGATTATCCGTACGACCAAGAGCAAGAGATTCCATCTTCCCAGGTGGTTCGGAATTGCATTGCGCGGATCCACAATCGTCTTTTAGTCCCGATCTCCTCGAGAGCGTCCTCGCCATGGAAGATTGCTGTGAAGAGGCAAGGCGAGCTCTCTATTAAAACTCGACCGTCCCTATTTCTAAGACATGGAAAAATATACTCCCAGGCATACGAGGCACAACATATCTTAAGGAATGGCACTTTTGAGCTTCCGCGCATGACGCGGGTTTTGGAAAATCAGCGAGTATGTATGGAAACCGCTTGACCGCTCTCCACCCTTTTTAATTAAGTTCTTTTTTTTCAGGTATTTTTGTTGGTTGATGAGGGTACGGTGGAGAAGTACAAGGCCGACATGAGCGGGGAGATCGAGCCCCAAATCAATGAGCTGATATCCCGCGCAGAGAAAGGGATGAAAACACTACAGAAGAAACATCATGCGCTACAAACAAAGGTGTGCCAGATAGTCCGGATATTCTTCGTGTATTGTGTCTCGTCTCTAAGAAGCATGGCATGGTGCAGGTTGAAACAGCTCATTCGAGGCCACAATCACGCCCAGCGCCGGGTGGAGCGAATCGTCGCTTGCAAATGCTCATGAAGCAGAGTGAGCGACTGGAGGCGCAGCTTCGAGAATTAGAGTCCGAAATTTTGACGATGGTGAGTTGCTGAGTTGCCGCTATGTTATGATTTCACCTATTCACTGTGATGACTGTCATAAAGGAAGCGTCTCAGAAACGACGGTAGACTCCACAAGTGACGTTGTCCCCCCATATTCATGAACACCGGAAGGACGCAGGACAGGTTTGACACAATATCCATGTTACAGTCCATTATGTATAGACGCTATGCTGAGCGCTCGACTGGCGGTGAAAGGGATACCTGGAAGGCTGGAACTGATGGAAGTGGTGGTTCCATTCCAATATTGCTGTGTGTTCAAATTGTACTGTATGTCTGGGATTCTAGGTTGTCCATCCCTGAACAGAGAGAGCTAAATGGTTATACAGTGTTCTACAGTAAGCGTCAAGAAAAGTTGGGCATTTAAATAAATTCAATCCAGTTACAGACTTACAGTAAAATGCCGTCGTGTCATGAATTTCACGAAATCGCCTCACCCGACCGCCACTTCTCCACTCGCACCGCGAGCGGTTCCTCGTCATCACCGTCGTAGTCATACTGTTCAACTCTCTCCAACTTCAACTCCACCTCCGCCCCGACTTCTTCTCCTTCCCTACCACTCTCGCCCTCGCTCTGCAAATCGCTCGCCGTCATCGTCAACTTCGCCGCCGCCGTACTCGTGTTGTGCCGATTCGTCATAGTCTGGGTGGTATGCGGGTACGGCGGAGATCCCGGCGGCGTCACGTTTGCGGGCGCGGAGCCTGAGTTTGAGGCATGAGTGATTGATTTGGTCCGTCGTTGTTGTATGTCCAGGGTGAGACTGGCTAAGTCCATCCACCGTTATACTCGGTTGGGTTGGGTGGGGGCCAGACTCGCTGAAGCTCGATGCCTGTAAACGTCACGTCATCGCATCGGCTCCCACAGTCGACAATGGAAAAGGGTAGAGGAAGAGGATCATGAACCGGTTACTCAGCGGCGGGCTCGACGAGCTGGTTACCAAAAAGGATGATGCGTGCGTACAGTCTCTCTTGCTCTCCTCTCTAATTTTGAACGTATATGCTTATAGTGGAAACATACTATCAAATGACTTCACGGAGCTACCCAACGAGAAAATCTAGGCCTTCTACTACAGAACGATATCTCGCCCGATGAGCTTTGAGAAGATCTACAGGATGTGCGTCACATAACAACACCTAGAGTGACTTTGACAGACCTTTTCTTAAAACACCTAAGTGGAAGAAATGTTCGAATGTTGCTCAATTTGCGCAGGACGTCGAGCTCGTGTTTTCCAACGCAATGCAATTTAACGAGGATCACACTCCTCTCTGGGAGGCAGCCCACCAGCTCGAGGTGCGTATCTCTTTCTTCTCCTTGTTGACGAACGACCCGCTGATCAAACTGTCGGGAATATTTTGCGAAATTGATGTCCGATCTCTCTACTTCGTACGCGCCGGTACCGCAATACGCTTCCAGAGATCCACAACGCCGGGATGTAGCTGAAAGTTCCTCCAGCGCATCAGTCCCCATCTCAAACTTCGACCCCACTACCGGGACTTCCCTATGATAGCCAGAGAAGAAGTCACTCATGCTCAAAGTCCCCGCAAAAGAATCTGGCTCAGAAAAAAGGGGAGGTAGAGGGTTGGTCACGTAAAGCGACCACCGCCTATGCGCGTTCGACTCGACAAGACGGAAGTCGAGTGTCGCGGTCGTGAACAGTGGGAGATCACGCTGGGTCCGGGTTTGGGAAATCGGGGGTGAGTGGGGAAAGTCCATGGTGTAATGTGGGACTGATGTTGGTGATTCTAGGCGGTCGGGAGCTAATTTATTGTGACCTCGGGCCCTTGCCTTGGTTTTGAACTCGGGTTTCACGTACGAGCAGTGGAGCTGGGGCGGGAGGTAATAAGAAAAATGTAAATGTCTGCGGATGATGTACTTTCAGGTGGAATCAGTACCGTAACTTATTATCATCACTACCAAGGTTGGCACCGCTTGCCAGTTTCAATTGGCGCCGACCGCTCACTGCATATTTGTGAAAGAAAGATCACTTTTTACTATATTTGTTGCTATGACATGAAGCTATCAATTACAGATCCAATTCCACCTCTCTTCCCAGGAATTACAAAGATGCCAATGTCCCTTGTTTGTATCAATTCATGTTCTAATGAGCACAGGACCGGCACCATGCTGGACAAGGACATGTGCAACTTCCGCAAGCCCCCGTGACGCCACATCAAGTGGAGTCATTCCATAGCTGTCTTGAGCTGCTAAATTCGCGCCATGTTCGAGAAGTATGCGAGCGACTTCTGCCAACCGCTGCGGTTCGACCCAACGTGAGCCAGTCGACACCAGATGTAATGGCGTCTTCCTGTGCTTGTCCTGGGCTGAAACATCTGCGTCGCGCTCGATAAGCATGTGAACGACTTCCACACGTCCCTCTTGCGACGCCAGATGTAATGGAGTCACCCCATACTTGTCCTGGGCTGAAACATCTGCGCCGCGCTCGATAAACATGTGAACGACTTCCACACGTCCTTCTTGCGACGCCAGATGTAATGGAGTCACTCCATGCTTGTCCTGGGCTGAAACATCTGCGCCGCGCTCGATAAGCATGTGTACGACTTCCACATGTCCCCAAAGCAACGCCCGATGTAATGGAGTCTTCCCATCCTCGTCCTGGGCCGAAACATCTGCGCCACGCTCGATAAGCATGTGAACGACTTCCACATATGCCTCTTGCGACGCCCGATGTAATGGAGTCTCCCCATCCTTGTCCTGGGCTGAAACATCTGCGCCGCGCTCGATAAGCATGTGAACAACTTTCACATGTCCCCGAAGCAACGCCCGGTGTAATGGAGTCTTCCCATCCTTGTCCTGGGCTGAAACATCCGCGCTGCGCTCGATAAGCATGTGAACGACTTCCACATGTCCCTGTTGCGACGCCCGATGTAATGGGTCTTCCCATCCTTGCCCTGGGTTGAAACATCTGCGCTGCGCTCGAGTAGTATGTAAACGACTTCCACGTGTCCTCGAAGCGACGCCCGATGTAATGGACTCATCCTGTACTTGTCCTGGACTGAAATATCTGCGCTGCGCTCGATAAGCATGTGAACAACTTTCACATGTCCCTCTTGTGACGCCCAATGTAATGGACTCATCCCGTACTTGTCCTGGGCTGAAACATCTGCGCTGTGCTCGATAAGCATGCGAACGACTTCCACATGTCCCTGTTTCGACGCCCAATGTAATGGACTTGTCCCGTACTTGTCCTGGGCTGAAACATCTGCGCTGCGTTCGATAAGCATGTGAACGACTTCTACATGCCCCAACGTGACGCCAGATGCAGTGGGGTTGCGTTTTCGGTGATGTTTCGTGAGTGTACATCCTGTGAGTGCTCGATGACGAGGAAATGTACGATGGAATGTAGACCCCAAAAAGCCGCATAATGCAAGGGTGATCCAGGGATTGACGATGGCCTTTCGTTTCGGCCGTCTTGGTCCAGTTCTGGGTCGTGTATCCAGATGCAAACCGTAAGATGCGATTGCTCGGGTCAAACAGTTGTTTCATCCCATCTTCCACGTTTCGCGATACCCCCTCGAACTGGGCATGGTAAACCCAGTGCTCCGCAGCATATTCAGCAAGAGGGTAGTCTTCCAGATTGTCGCACGTGATGACGTCCTTATCCAGGTGTAGTAGAGTGCCCAAACAGGCTTGTGACGCGAGTGTATGCGCAGGTGTCATAGAAACATGATAACGCCGGTGAATAATGTCGCTTGCTTCGGCCAGGCGGGCGGATGTCAAGAATTCTTTCACTGAAAAGTGAGAGAATTGTATAACGGGGGAATCGTAAACGTCGACGACGGCAAGTAAACTTGAGCATGCAGATAACACCGCATCTACCGGATCTTCCAGGCGCCAATCCTCATGAAATTTCGGAATTGGTCCTGCCTCGAAATCGAATGCGAGCAATTCGGCGAGTTCCTCAACGCGAAGCGGGCGGGAGGCTACCGCAACGAACTGAAACAGTCGATGGGCGAATTTCCAGTTTGCCTTTTGATCTCTCGCAAGGTCCGCTCATATGTCTCGTCCATCGTCTCTGGCAAGACGGCTAGTGAATGCTGGATACGTGCTGGAAACAGCCGCAGATATAGGCCAGTTGACAATCTACCCATCGGAACCTACGTCACAAAAATGAGTGAGAGTCATCGAGAATTTGTACCGAGGCCTTACATGCCATTGGCCTTTTCTGTGAGGACGTCGATGACCAGTCGCTTGTGCTCCGCTTTCCACCTTTTGTTCTCCGGATGCGTGAAAATGACATGCTTGATGTAGCCCTCAATGTCTCCCTTTTGTCCGCCTTCGTCGTGCAGGGAAACAGAGCGGAACGTTAAAGTGTCGAGGACATCCCTGATATCTGTCTCTGGTCGGCTGGTGACGCATATGCGCAAATTAGGAAATTGTGATTTGATAAGCCCTCTATGAGTTTCAGGACTTTGGCACGGGGCGACTGTACGGCAGATGTGTTTGGACATTCATCCAGAGCGTCGACAATCACATAGACTGGGGCATGTCCTGAATGTCTGAGGAGATCTGTTAAACATCTGGCCAGTTCATCGTTGCTGGGATGCCGCGAGCCCTCTGCGTGTTCAGAGTAAAATTTGAAAAGGATGTCAGAGTAGGAGTCGGATTGATGACAAAGCTGGAGAAGGAGGGACGATAGCAATCCACGCAGGTCCTTCTTCTGATCTTCCCTAAAATCGCAGTAAAAGAATGCTAGCGACGCCAGTCCAGCTTTCTGCATGGAAATGATGTCTTGGATAACTGAGGAACTAGCCAGCATGATGAGTTCTCAAGATGGAAATATCAAATGTTTAACGTACCATAAGACGCTCTTTCCAGCACCCGCTACAAAGGAAACAGTCAGTCTCTAAGAAAGAAGACCGGGAAACAACAGACGTTTTCCGTGGACCCATAGAAGAGAACTCGGACCGGACGCTTTCCATGATGAAAACGTGTTTCCCTGAATGAACCATTCCGCCGTCCCGCTGTGTTGTGATTCGCGGGCGATGCCGTGGTTTTTCCAAGGATCGGGAGGTGACAGCCAATTTCGAACATCTCTCTGCAACTTGTCACCTGCAAGACAATCTCAGCAACTCTAGTCAGCTATCGCAGGACTGATAATTAACTGACGCTTCGACTTGTTCATGTCACTCGCGATTTGATTCATGGTTTCTGATCCTCAGTTAGATGCAGAGATAATTCGTTGGGACCTCAAAAACATACCAAGGGCATTCCGGACACAGTCGAGCGATGCTTTGCCGTCTAGGATGAACGATGGTCTACACACAGCGAGTGACAAGTCTGGTAGATTTGCTCACCGTCGGTGACCGCCCTCATATTCTGGACAAGGCCATGGATAACTTCAAGGATCTGTGCAGCGGTCAATTTCGCCTCCTCCTGGGTGAGTCGGTTTAGCCTTTGGAGAACCGCCTCGATGTCATTCTCTCCGAATAGCTTCTTGACAAATTTTTCTGTGTCACGTTGCGTCAGGTAATTTCTAATACGCCGTGAATACAGACTCACTTGGTTTTCCCTGCTTAACCTCCTTGGTCGCCAACGCAAGCGTGGAGAGAAGCTCCACCAGTATCTTGACAAGCATTTCAGTCATAGCGACCGTGGGAGTGATCTTCGTATAAATGTCGAGGCGATGTAAAAAGTGCTCAATCGACTCGAGCAACTCGATAAGCGCATCATAACTGTCCTTGACGTCCTTGATCGTCTGATATAATTGGATGTTACAAAGATGCGCGACTGGGAACGGAAGAAATGCAAATACGGAGAGTAGGACAGCGAGACCAGAGTGCATTGCCTCTGCAGGAGTAAACTGCTATGGAACGAGGGTCAGACGTATGGAACTCCCCATGAGCGCTTTTAGGTGTACCATGCCGAGATGCACCGCGCCGATAACTTGAACCTCTCCAAGTCTGGCGGAGGCGGAAAGCTTACACAGAATCGATACAACCTTCTCGAGTAACTTCATGACTTTCTCCTTTCCCCGGAATTCACTGAAGGCCTGTGTTTGTTTATGAAGAACGGCGGTAATGGACTCGACAGAATGACACTCCTGGAGGCGCTCGGCGATGGATGTTTGGCCAATGCTATGCCCGTCTGCCTTTCATAGTCCTGCAAGGCAGCTCGAAAAGGACGTTTAGATGAGACGATGCTGAGTGTCACTCATGTCAGGAGAGGGGAAATGTGGGGATGGAGTTCGCTAGGAGGAATAATGGGGGGGAAGTGAGAACTGTGAGATGC
>WTXE01000164.1:0-68367 GCA_022496225.1 Russula aff. rugulosa BPL654
TGGACTTGATGTGATGCAGCTCGTAAGTTACAACCCGGTGCTCACTAGCTTTCATATTCATCTTCTATCACTCTAGCCGCGCAACTTAAAGAAGAGCTTGCTGTTGCTCAACTTGCCTCACCTCTTGCTTACTTCTTCATTTCTCCTCCCCGTCCTTCCCTTTCTCTCCTCCATCTATCGTACATTGTACCACGCTCTGTTTGATACGTCCTTGCATATGTACTTGCACGTATAGGAACTAGCCGTATGGTCTTCAAGTTGTTTATATCAATTGGCGCAAGCTTCGGAAATCGAAACTCTGATCAGGACGGTCCTTCATGCCCAGAGGAAGGAGGGATTCGTCCTTGGTGCGCGAGGCAGCTGAGTCATGGGGCCTGAGCGGCCTGAGCGACGGAAATGTGAGACAGGGTTACATTAAATGCCCTGGTTAAAGACTCGCTCAAGAGCACGGAAGGGCATGACGACGCTTTCGCGCGCGTCGAACCATATTGTCGGGTAATTCTACAGATACTGTACAAGCAATGCATCATCGACACGCGTCATCAGCATGAAAGTGCCGCCGCCGTCGACGCAGCCACTGGAGAGCAGGATACAGCGCTGTAACATGTAGCGATGTACTTTTTGTTGATGTAGTTCTCCCAATGGACCCATGCAATTACCAATAACTTATGGAAACACGCCATCTGTAGCGTGACGGTTTTGTGCTCTTCGACGGATTCAATGGATGAGTGTTGCTGGCCTGACACCGCTCGGCTCGGTCCATCCAAAACAGGACTCGCTCGCCAGTTGGTTGTCCCGGGCCGCTGCCCCGATGCACGCGTACATGTGCGACCGGCATAAACTCTACTCTATCGTAACCCTCGCCCCTCACCCGAACCTGTCATGTCCCAGGACCCTAATACCGCCCCTTCATCCTCATCTACATCCTCCTCATCTTCCAACTTCCAGTCTATTTTCAATGCCGCATTGGAGGTATATGAGAAAAAGACGAATAACAAACTTCTCACTCATCCCCTCGCCGCCCAACTACAATCTTGCGACTCCCCAGCAGCTATTTTATCTGTCCTTCAAGATCTCATCCAGCAATTTCATCAACGTCGCCGTAACGATGACAGATTAGCAAATTGCCTCAAACCAACTGTGAACGTTATATACGCATTCTCCAGCACACTTGCCCAAGGTGTTGGTCTTGTTAGTCTCAATTGACTATCATCCTAGGATCAGTGATCCGATCGTCATTCCCCAGGTATTTTCACCTGCAAATGTCGTCTTTGCAGGTATTGGCGTCCTTCTTTTGGTCAGCATTATACTCGATCTCTCAGTATCGGCTATCATGACGTGGGCATTTTTTAGGCGGCTAAAGATGTAGATGCGAGCCAAGATATGCTCGTTGACATCTTCGTACGCATCGAGAACTTTTTCAAGCGACTCGAGTCATACACAGAAGTGACACCAACTGCTGCCATGACTGACGTGATCGTGAAGACAATGGCTGAAGTACTTTCCATCATCGCTACCGCCACAAAAGAGATCAAGCAAGGACGACCGAGTGCGTTAATCGACTATCATTAACTGTTCTTGTTTTATGTTTCCCAGAAAAATTTGTGAAGAAGCTACTGGGGAGGAACGACATCGATGACGCGCTAAAAAGGCTGGATTCGCTCACTATAGAGGAAGCGCGGATGGCGATTGCGGAAATCTTGAAGGTCACAAACAGGGTGGACAATAAAGTTACGGGTAGCAAGATCCGTTTCTCTTGTCGTCCACAAATCCCTGAAAACGGGTATCAATAGATGTGACAGAAACGACAGCGAACCTCACGGAGAGCTTACAACAAGAGAACCTTCGGGAATGGCTCTCCCCTCCAGATCCCTCAATAAACCATAATATTGCACGGAAGGCCTACCACAAGGGAACAGCATCCTGGTTCTTCCAAGGAGGCATTTTCAGAGAGTGGAAGTCGTCTCCCTCTCTTTTGTGGATCCATGGCAAGCGTATGTCCTCTTCCTCGCTAGTATTCCACACCACTGACATCTGTGTTCATAGCGGGATCAGGCAAAAGCGTCCTGTGGTATGTTATTTTCTGCTGTTGTTTCCGCCACCAACTCAAATTATCCTCTAGCTCTGGGATAATCGAAGACATCATGACACAGCGCGAGGCAGGGTCGGCTATTGTAACATATTTTTACTGTGACTTTCGCGACGAAGACAAGCAGAACTGCCGCAACCTCGTCCTTTCTATCATCTCGCAGTTATGCGCCCAGTCCAGTCTTTGTTGCGACACCCTCTCTCACGTTCATCGGGCTCATGACAAAGGCTCGCGAAAACCCAGTGACGAGACATTGACAAAATGCCTCATAGAGATGCTGTCATGTCCAGTTCAAAGCCCAATTTACCTCATCGTAGATGCACTCGATGAGTGTCCTAACAATTCCGGCATGCCGACCCCGAGAGAAGAGGTCCTTCAACTTGTCAAGAATCTTACCTGCTTGCGCCTCCCGAATCTGCATATTTGTGTCACAAGTCGACCCGAGATCGACATACAAACTATCCTTGAGCCCTTGACATCTCTCCCAGTGTCCCTACACAACCAAAGTGGGCAAAAAAAAGACATCGTCGATTACATCAACTCGGTTGTTTATTCCGACTTGAAGATGCGGAGATGGCGTGAGGACGACAGGAAACTTGTTATCGAGACGCTTTCTGAGAGAGCCGACGGAATGTAAGTTGTCCTCCACCGTGCCTAGATAAGTTCTCATTTTGTGAAATAGGTTTCGTTGGGCGTACTGCCAGTTGGAAGCGCTGCGACACTGTCTTCCGGCAAGTGTGCCCCGCACACTTGAGGAAATTCCGGAAACGCTAGATGAAACATACGAACGGGTGTTAAGGGAGATAAACAAGGCCAATCGAGAGCATGCCCGTCGTCTCTTGCAATGTCTCACTGTCGCCCTTCGGCCGTTGCGTGTTGAAGAGCTCGCAGAGGTCCTCGCGATTGATTTTGACATGCAGTCCCACGGAGGAATCCCAGAGTTGAACCCTAACTGGCGGTGGACAGATCAACACCAGGCGGTACTGTCCACGTGCTCGAGTCTGATTGCAATTGTCGACGACGGGGACTCCCAAGTGGTGCAATTCTCACATTTTTCCGTCAAGGAATTCCTTACCTCCGATCGGCTGGCCCGTTCAAGTAAAGATGTCTCCCGCTATCACATCCTTCTCGAACCTGCACACACAATCCTCACGCGGGCCTGCTTGGGCGTTATTCTTCGTTTGGATGATCAAGTCGACGACGACGGTGTCGGTGACATTCCTCTTGTCAGCTACGCTTCCCAGCATTTGTTGGACCACGCAGGGTTTGAGAACGTGGCGTTAGACATACGAGATTCGATGGAATATTTCTTCGACGCGGACAAATCACATTGGACAACTTGGTGCCGCGTCCAAAGTATAGACGAATCGGTGGTGCCCAACACATTCCCGTTATACTTTGCCGCGCTTGGCGGATTCTTTGACCTGGTGGAACATCTCATTGCCAAAAATCCGGAACATATAAATGCAGGGGCGATGAGAGTTCAAAGCCATTGGAAGCTTCATTGCACGGGGAACACTTCCAGGTCGCGGAGTTACTGTATCGACATGGTGCAGACGTCGACGCTGGGCGCTCTTCGTATACGCCGCTGTATGCAGCGTGCGATAATGAAGTTCTGGACATTGCGCAGTGGCTGCTCAATCACGGGGCGAATGTGAATATCCAGACTGATGAGCTCTGGGCTCCACTTCACATGCGGTCGATGGTGGCATTTTCCAGTATTTCAGATGCTTAATCGAACATAATGCCGATATCGACATCCGGACAAACTTCGGAAAGTCACCGTTGCACTTGGCAGCGAGTTCTCGGGTCAAAGGTGATCATCACATCGATATTATGCAGTTGTTGCTGGACCGTGGTGCGGACCCCAATGCGCGGGATAGTGACGATTCTACTCCACTACATCACTCATCCTGGTGGGAAAAGGGGTGGATTACGTGCGTCGCCAGGGTACAGTCGAAGGTACACGCCTGCTGCTCAAGCATGGTGCGATTATAGATGCCGAGGACAACGAGGGTAGGACCTCACTGCAACTAGCGTTGGAGCATGGACGTCATGACATCGCGGCATGCTTGCTAGAGCATGGTGCTACGCGGTGAAATGAAGCTTATAAAAGGTTTCTGATGGAGATGCGCGGGAATCTCATACAGTTAACCATCTGTTGACACCATTCGATACCTTATATAACTATTGTTTAGCGATGCACAGACAGGGTTATACAGATAAAGTAGAAAAGGTTACTAGATAAGAAGTGTGTACAAGTCGAACGCGATGGACATGCGTGAGACAATTTGTCGAAGGCGGAAAACGGAGTCGGGGTTGGGTGGATACGCGGCGTCGACTCTGCGCCAGATATAGAAATTTGAAACCAAGATCGAGAATAAGACTGCTAGTATGAGTGTATTGGGCGTACTCCTGCGGCGTGGTTGAGGCTAGTGTTAATCGTTGTTGTCTAAAGTCAAACAAAGTGGGAGGGAGAGAAGGGAGTAGTGTGCGTTGAAGGTCCGATCGCGCGAGGTGCGGCGCGGGGCGCCGTGTCAGGAGTCCCGTCATGAATGGGAGCCCTGAATCCGCTCCGCGGAAGCCCCTAAATCGATCTCCCCAGATCCCCCAGGGCAATGTTAAAGCAACAACCCACATCGGCCGCTCTCATCAAAAAACACTCTAACAAAGTCACAAGTACTAGCTCGGCTAAAAGGCGCCCTCATCAGATCTCCCCATTATACTCTATTACTGCCTCCACCTCTCGACCGATTCCTAGCCACCCCGAGATAGCGATCCCAATAGATCGTCGTTCTGAAGGCTTGTTGGCAGCGATGGAAAAGAATCGTTGCCAACTCTGAAGAAACGAACCGAACAAAGTCGATGTATGTCTTTCATTGCGTGATATCCCGCAATGACTACTGACTGACGTGATGTGATGTAGGCCAGGTGAAACAAATCGACGTACTACCTGATGATGTCCTACTTGATATATTTGATTTCTATATCAATATGTATCCGCCGCATCAAGACTCAAGAGGAGATAGAGGCGTGGCAGAAGCTGGTTCATGTCTGTCGACGATGGAGCATCAGGAAAAACCTCTTTTCCTAACTTTAAATTTATTAGAGCCAGTAGATCTGACAATGATACCGTTAGTTTAAGTCACTAAAGCTGCTAATGATGCATAATCAGTTCTATTCGAAAGTCGGCTAGGAAAAGGAGGTATACTAGATAATAATAAGTTCTATCAAAAGTCGGTTAGGAAAAGTAGACAGACTAGATATATAATAAGTTCTATTCAAAAGCCAGTTAGGAAAAGTAGGCCAGACTAGATACAAGGTACTACAGAGACATAATGTAAAGAGCACGTTTCCAACCCGCTGCTAATGTAGGGCCGGTAGCATCTGGATTTCAGTCTGCTTTACGATGACTTATTTGGCTTGGGCTGGGCCTTCGGGCCAGCGCTGCTGCCATTTCGTCTAGCTTTTGTTCAGCTGGTTTGTTGGCAGTTTAAGTGTGGACCATGCGGGTGCGGGTGGGCCGCATGATGTGTGTGATGGGGGAGTGCAGCACGTGGTGCGTGTGGGTGCAGGAAAGTCCCGTGTGTGGTACTGTGCATGGAGCGCAAGAGTGTACATAAACGCAGTGCAGGAGGGTGCAACATGGTGTATGGGGGTGCAGAAAGGTTCCGTGTGTGGTACACAACAGTGTGAGAAGGTGCCGCGCGTGTAGTGCAAAGGTGCAAGTAAATGCAGTGTGGGTGGGTGCAGCACGTGGTGCGTGCCGGTGCGGGAAAGTGCTATGCATGGTACACAACAGTGCTAGAAGGTGCCACGCATGGAGCGCAAGGGTGCAAGTAAATGCGGTGCACGGGGGTGTAAAGGTGCAGTGCGTGAGCCTGGGTGACGTTGTTGTGGATGGACAAGTCCTTCGCCTTCTTCTTGAAGTTGGCTAGCTTTCGGTGCCAGTCCACGCATGCATGAGCTTGGTACCAGACTAGGGCTTGTTTGCCCTCTGGGGTGTCGTTAGGGGAATGGGCCAGATGGCTGTCAAGGTTGATGAAAAACGAAACAAGGGCATCCGTGCCAGTGTGGGCTTTGTCCCATCCTGTTTCAATGATGTGGCTTAGGTAGTATGTCACGATAAGGGAAGATGGGACGACAAAATAGAACTGAATAGGATGACAACCTCCACATCAGGGAGGCCTATATATACATACAAACATAGGGGACTATAGATAGGAGACTATATGTGACAGGAGAGTCCAGGGGACAGGAGACGAGGCGGACGTGACAGGGGGGAGCGTCCGGATCGGATGTCCGTGACGAGGGGTCCGAGATCACCCCCT
This sequence comes from Russula aff. rugulosa BPL654, assembly GCA_022496225.1. Lineage (NCBI taxonomy): Eukaryota > Fungi > Basidiomycota > Agaricomycetes > Russulales > Russulaceae > Russula > Russula aff. rugulosa BPL654. The sequence goes on from WTXE01000164.1 coordinate 6,421, forward strand.
GACACCCCCCCGTGATCTCTGAGCAGTCGAAACGGACAGATATTGGGTGATGATATTGGTTTGTGTGGTTTTGATGGGGTAGCATGTCGTTTGGGACAGGTGGACACTGGTGTAGAACATGTTAGATAGGTAGCGCAGTTGGGCTACTCACCAAATTTGGACAGACAGGGTCATTCTTGTACAACAGAGAATGCCCGAGAGGTGTTGTGACAAACAGGGTCGTTCATAAATTTACCGAACGCCCGAGGTGAAGGAGCCCGATTTTGGGTCTCTTATAGGTGACAATGGGTCGTTCATATATTTACCGAACGCCCGGGGTGAAAGAGCCCGTTTTTGGGTCTCTTCCGATTTGACAGATTTAGGTGGGTCGCTCTTGTACGAGGAGGAGTGCCCAGAGACTTCGAGATCCATAGATTCTCGAGGTTGTTTGGTGATAAGATGTTTTTTTGGGGTCGTTCTTGAGTTACAGAACGCTCAACGTTTAGGTGACGAGAGTTTTGGGATCATTCTTGAGTTACAGAATGCCTGGGGTATTATTGATGATTGGTTGAATGACGGTGTTTAGAGGTGTGCACAGGAGATAGGAGCGTGCGGGAAATTGTGTGACCAGGGTGACAGCGTGCATATGGCGACGCGTTGTGTGACGAGTTCTGAGGTGCTGGAGTTTGAGAGCGTAACACAGTCGTTGATGTGTTTGATGCAGTGGTGATCGCGAAAAGGGACGATAAGATCGATTATTGATAAGGGTCGGGAGGTGCAAATCGCGGTGGTGGAAGTGATGTGGTGTTGAAACAGTTGAAGAAGACGATGTTGGGTATGCAAGTATGCACCAGATAGTATCCGAATGGAGGAGGGTTGAGAGAAGCTATAGGGCAGGCTGGGCAGCGACCAGGCACGAGCGCGGGGAGCACTTTGCGAAACGTGAGCGAGGGAATGGGAAAGGCTTGCATACTATTGAGTGGTGGTGTTTCAGGCAGAGTTGTGGTATTTACGAGGAGAGAAGTGGAAGTAGACTGCGAAACGATGCGAGTGGGGTTCGAAGATAGAATCGAGGAAGGAGAGACTTGGTTTGGGGAGCTGGATGATTCGTATGATTGTGTTGCCATGGTGGCGGATGTGCATCTGACGAGTTGGATTGACTATTCGTTCTTATGTATGTGTGGTCTCGCCCCCCCGTGATCGGCGTGGAGGGGGTACCGCGTGTGGGTGTGCTGTGTGTAGTAGGTGCAGGCGCAGGCGCGAAGCACCGTTAGGCGAAGCCTGTGGATCCAGCCGGAGAGGTGAGCTGCGCGGGCGGGTAGGGCCTCATGCATGCTGCAGCGATCCGTGAACTGGTGGTCACAACAGACCCGCTGGTTGTGATGGTGTGCGTGAGGTGGGTTGGTGATTGTGGGTGACATTTGGTCGGGCATAAGATGCGTACGGCAAGTGCCAGGTGATGGGTTAAGACACGGTCGAAAATCGGTGAGGTGATGATAGTGGCCACGATGCCCGACAGAGCAGAGCCACGCCCATATTACCAGAAGTGTTATCCGAATAACCGTATGGGGACTAGGTGGGTGGTACGCGATTGGTTAGTATGACACACACAGTCATGGTCGGGTGACGGTGATTGGAGATGTGCACTTTGTGGGCAGGGATGGTGCAATAGACAGACAACAGATGGGGCAGAGGGTTTGAGTGCCCAACAGGGGTCGAGTGCGCGTGTGTTTGCGCAGGGGGTCACCCCCCGTGATCGGCACATCAAGAAGGGTTGTGAAGGCGAGTGGTTGTGGTGTCACGTGGTTGTTGAGCTATCGGTGATTAAGGGCGTGGTGGACAACTGTTGACTTGGTGGTAGACGTTGATGTATGGGAGTTTTTGGTTGATGCGAACGTCGGTGCGCCTGGCTTGCATGGTGATCGTACACTTGTCACTTGGCGGCACAGCCTGACGCGAAGAGGACGGAGATAGCGACATTATTTGGGGATGTGTCGTGTTGTGCGTGAGAAGACCTGATTAACGTGATTTGTCATGGACATGTGGGCGTGTAGAAGATGGTGGACGCATTAGGCGATAGTGGGCACATTGGAGAGGGTGGACGCGAAGATGGTGGATACGGTAGTTGGCACCGAAGATCATCGGATCCGTCGACGGGACGTTGGAGCGTTAAGCAGCAAATTCCGAGGGTTGAGCACTAGACAGGGCCCATAACCTGTCATGATAAGGGAAGATGGGACGACAAAATAGAACTGAATAGGATGACAACCTCCACATCAGGGAGGCCTATATATACATACAAACATAGGGGACTATAGATAGGAGACTATATGTGACAGGAGAGTCCAGGGGACAGGAGACGAGGCGGACGTGACAGGGGGGAGCGTCCGGATCGGATGTCCGTGACGAGGGGTCCGAGATCACCCCCTGACATAGTATGTAATTACAGAGGGAGATCTGAGTATGTATGAAGAGCCACTGCTGGGCAGCGGAAGTGGGATGTAGTGAAAGGACGGATAACACGACGCGCTCGTTCCGGCTCCACCTAAATTCTCCAAGTCGAAAGTCACGTGCATAAAATGAACTCGAACCATGCCACACACGCCACATTGATGTCAAACGCCCACTTCTTCTCTCCTCTCTTGTTCCTTGACCGGTTGACCTCCCAGCTAATTTGTGACATCTTTTCAAGTTGGTTCTGTAAGGAGTGTGTCGGGGTTGGGCGTGGAACGGAACGGTCTCCGCGTCAGCGCCCGCCGTCTTGTTGATATTTTGATATTTTCTTTTCTCTGTCTTTTGTCGTCGTTGTTATCGCCTCGCGCTCGACACAACACACCTTTCAAGCTTCAAGCCGTGACACAAGACATAACGTTGCCACCACGTGGCAGCCGTACGCTCCCTTTTTCATCCCATGTTAGACTTTCCTTTATGTAGCCACCTCCGAGGTCGCCGACACCAGACATAGCGCTCATGTATGTAAGACAGCCCTCCTACTCGTCGAGGAGGGCATCTATCCATCTATTCATGGAATCTACCCCATTGTTTTGACTTTCTTTCCTCTCATCTCTCGTTAGCGTGCCTTTCAGTTCTCGGCAATCGTCCGAGACGGGTCTCGACACCCTTGCAGTGGCGCCCATGCTCCTGCTAGGTCTCGCGTCATCTGCTTTCTTCTGCACATTCGTTCCTCAAGTCCCTCAAGTCGTAAGTCAACGCCAGGCCCACCCAGCCCATGCCCGTTCAGACCTTTCCTGCAAGTCGCCACCAGGCCACGCGGCCCACGCATCCTCCATCAAAATCATCAAGCTGGCACCACACGTTCGTTCCTCGGATGTCGCCTACGCTACACGGCTTGTCAGTGCCAGTGCGAACTCGAATATTGCTGGTAACATGGGTAGTTGAGGATTTCTTCCTTTCTTTTTGTCTTATCACTGATGATATACCTGTGTGCTCTCGTTTTGTCTTTGTCACTCGGCACTAGCGTTCATGCTGTGGAACTGCTGTCCACGACGCTTCTGCCACCTTGCTCGCTCGACCTTCTTGACGAGCACCACACGTGTATCCCAGAGTCGCACCAACATCAACATTAACAACTCGACATCATCGGCCACCCTGAGAGTGCAAAAACCGGAGGAGTCATCGCGTCAACTGCACGTCCGTTATTGAGCTCGCTGTCAGGACCGTCGACAGCGTCAGACCATGGAATGGTGGGTGGGCCTTCTCCCTTTTTATTTCCATGCTGTATGCCATGTCCCGTTCTCAACAACTGTTTCCCCCGCATGTTTCATCTTATAGGACGCAATTCCCCTTCTGCCCACCCAAGATCATGATCACCCCCTTATAATGGTCGTGATGATCGACGACACAGCCTGCCGCGCTACCCAGACTACGCTCCCAGACATCGGAAGATGGATGACGACGATGACAACCTCCCTCCCATCCACCGCCCTGTTGGCGTTGGCGTAGACATGTATATCCCACTGGAAAGGTCCACAGGTCCAGCGTCGCTGCAGAGCCGGTCACTGCCCCCAGCGTTTGACTGTACTGAGATGACTGAACCGCGGTCTTCCCCGCGTGTGCTCTCTCGGGTCTATGGTTCTTACTACTGGGCCATCTTATCTACGACATAACGTTGTTGTGTATATCTTACTCTTTGCTGCTATGAGTCGAATGAAATACAACCGATTTAAAGATTCCTATTATATAATAATGCCTGATTGCGACATTCTAGGCAAGCTAATAGAACTACGGTAATATTGATACCATGCTTAGCATAACTAATAAGCCTAAATGGCTACTAATAACTGCTACTAATGACTATGGTACTTTTGCATGAAATTGATACGTAACTAATAAACCTAAATTTCCGCTAATAACCGCTACTAAGGCTTGTATAGGCCAACTAGTAGGGGGACCAATATAATCGGCCTAACGACGTGCTACTGCTACCCGGCAATAATGAGACCAAACGAATCCTACTGTGTCTAGCCTGAGCTGGTTAGCAAAGGAGGTTTTTCCTGAAGCGAGAAGCGTTGTTCTTCGATCACCACGTCGCCTCCATCTGCGTCTGTATTTTACACCCGAAACACCCGCAAAAGACAAACTGGACGTCTGGCCAGCCTTGCCTCTCATTGTTGAGGGCAATATGACTTCATCAGGCACAGACAACATTACTGCAGCACTTGAGCAGAGCAACCGCGTATGTGAACTATCCCTTTCGGACCTTTCGAGTTGGCAATTGGAAGAAGTCTTGGCCGTGATGCAGGTTCCATTCCCGGAGTTGACAGATCTGCGGCTCTCGTCATATGATGAAACACTGCCAGTCATTCCCGATTCGTTCTTGGATGGATCTGCGCCAGTCGTCTGCGAATCTTCGTCTTGTGGGGCACTCCATTTCCGGGATTGTCAAATCTGCTTTTGTCTGCTACTCCCTTGTCAGCCTTAGTCTCGAAGATAGTAATTCCGGGTACATTTCAACCGAGGCGATGGTCGCCTCCCTCTCCGTGTTGTCCAGCCTCATGATCCTTGAATTCCGATCCTCTCGATCAGGCCCTGACTCGGACTGGAGAACCCGAGGTCTGCCTCCACCGAAACGATCCGTCCTTCCCGTTCTCGGTACTTTTCGTTTCGAAGGCGTTACCGAATATTTAGAGGAACTCGTGACCTTCATCGACGCCCCTCAACTCAAGACCTTGGATATAACCTTCTTCAATCAAATCGATTTTGACTGCCCACAACTCGCCCGATTCATTGATTGTGCACCAAATCTCAGGGCATGCGACGAAGCACATGTGAAATTCAACGATAGCACCGCCGACGTCAAACTTCGATACCGGACAACTGTGTTTGGCACCGACGTCCTTCAGATACATATCTCATGCGGAGGACCAGATCGGCAGCTTTCTTCCACCGCGCGGGTCTGTAACTCCCCCTTTTCCATGGTTGAGGACCTCTATATCAAACATGGATATTTGCAACAAGTTTGGAAGAACGATGCCATTGAGCGCACCCTATGGTTGCAACTCTTACTTCCATTTACCGCGGTAAAAAATCTCTACATATCCGATAGCATTGCGTCAGGTATCGCGGCAGCCCTGCAAGAACTCGTTGGAGGAAGAATAGCAGAAGTGTTGCCCAGCCTGCAGAATATATCCGTTGTGTGGCAATGGCCCCGGCGGGCCAGGACATTGGGAACTTTTCGGGAAGATATTGAGAAGTTCGTTACCGCGCGACGGCTTTCCGGTCAACCTGTCGCCATTTCTGTCGAGAGCGAGCTTCAGAGGAAGTTTATCGGGGAAGATGAGGAAGAGAAAAGCACATCGTCATGTATGTACTCACCTTAGCATCTATTGGATGCGAAGCTGACATAGTGGTGTGCGCTCAGAGGAGAAATCGCGTTCGAAATCGGCGAGGATTTTTTGGGTCCACACACGCTCGGCATCACCGCCGAGTTTGGTCTTTCCTCTTTATCTGTTCGCTTGCGCTTTTGTAGTATAATGGCATCGTGGTACAGAAGACTGACGGCGCGATCACTGTTGGGCGAGAAGTATAAGTTTGTAACAGCACAGATGCCGTTCACTTGTCAATTTGTCAGTGTACTCATGAACATGCGTCATATGCAACCATGCGACTTCCCAAAACTCATCACCGCGCCCATCCAGAATCATAGAAAGGATAATGATGATGCCGACAGACAATCCTAGCTACCATCATCGAAAACATGGCCCTTGAATCAGACATTGAATTTCTATCCGCTTGTGAGTCCCATAACATCTTCAGATCAACCTTTTTCTTTATCCCACGAAGCCGCTCCAAATGTTCACCATACACCGCCTCCAGCGGTGTTCCAGACAATGCGTAGGTGACTTAAGTCACGGCATTCTTCAAGTCCTGCCCGTCCTGAATAGGCCTTAATCCCGGCCTCAGCCAACGACGCGGCAGAAAGACCGTGACGCATATCCTCGGCTATGAACTCGTCGGCTGATGCCTTAGTCTAAGCGAAGTAGATGTTAGATAGGAGGATGGCGAGAGAGCGATCTGGCAGGTACGCGGGCCGTATGGATCACTGGTTTAAAGTCAAAGTCGCCGCATCAGAACGGTGGAATGGGCTCATTTATGCGAATGTTAACTTATTACTCACTTTGGTCTCGTTTGTGAACGTCTTCAAGAGATGGGCTTCGTATAGCGCAACATGGGCTCTACATACTCACATAGCGTAGATTGTCCCTTATCAGGTGAATAGATAGCTCTCGTGCAGTATTGCCCCGAGACTGAAATTATCCCTTATCAGGACATTCACGCGCGTCCGCGTTTGCTCACCCCCCCGGTTCATATACTTACAATAACAAAGTCCGTGAGTTTACCCCGGAAATCGTCGTCGTCGTAGGTGATAGGTTCAGCTCGTCATGCAGTCCCGTTGGGAGCTCTGGTCCATCGCAGAAGAGCCATAATGCAAACGAGACATACATAACCTCTGAATTGAAGCTCGTCTAGGAAGCGGTACGGCCTTCCCGAGCTGCCATTATAATTATATACCGGTTTGTTGTGCTTTACGGCCATGTGGCTGCGAAGGGAATATGGCGAAAGAACCACCATCTCCTAATAGTGAGAAAGAAGCATCTAGAGATCGGTTTGCAGATACAATTTCAGGGTGAACTTCGCCACGAAGGAGAGATAGACCATGCGATCTCTTTGACGTGAACGTGACCTTGCAACCCGTGCATGCCTCCTTTCGGCATTTCGCAGCACCCCGTGTGGGCGCTCATATGGGTTGACCCGTTTCGCCGTCGAAGTCGAAACGCGCGTGCAGTTGCGTAGCGAGGGCAGTCAAACACGACGTGGTTGACTGTCAGTGGGTTGGTGTTACATTCACATGCTAAGGATGCGACGCGCTCTGCGTGAAAACGTTGAGCATAGGTTATTTGCCCGTGAATGCGTGCCTGGTAAAGAATCGGAGAAAGGTTGACTCAACGTTTCTTTTGTCTGCCTTTGTTTTTGCTACAGTAGTGCTCTTAGGCCCCGAGACATTCGGCCATCCGCGAGGTTGCGGAGTACCTCAGTATATGCATGTGAGGTACGCTCTAAGGTGTGCCAGGTGGAGATAACGGCTTTGCGTGACATTCGATGGAGGTGTCCTGGAGTTTACTGATAAATGCTGACGCGCTGACGAGCTGAGCCGAGCCAGATAGGTCGCCGTGAGTTGTAACTTGGGCCGCCACCCCGATGCACGCACACATGGGCGAGCGTCGAGCGACAAAAACTCAACTACCGCATGTCCGAGGGAATCTCATACTGTGTATATCTCACCTGTTGACCCTGTTCGATGGAATAACTATTGTTTATCGGTGAGAAGAAGCGCACAAGTACAACGCGGTACACACGCGTGAGACAACGTTTTGCGAATAGGAGACGAAGGAGAGTTAAGGAGAGTCGGGGTTAGGTGGATGCGTACGTGTCAACACTACGCCAGACATACGGGAAAATTGGAGAAAATTGATAGTAAAATCGAGAATAAGACTATGAATGACCGTATTGTAAGGGGCGTACTACTCCTACCGTGTGGTTGAGGCTGGTGTTGATCGTCTTTGTCTGAACTTAAAGTCGAAGTGTGGGAGCGAGAGAAGGAAGGAAAAGAAAGGAAAGGGGTGGTTGATGAGGCTCGTAGGTATCTTCAGCGCAGGTAGTCGAGAGGCGATGCTCTGAAGAATGGAAAAAGTGTTTATACAGTAGACTCCCTTATAACGCATACCCGAAATAATGGATACTCCCTAATAGGACTATTAACGGATTCCTCTAGCACTCACTGCGTAAACAAGATTATTTGCGAAGGATAAAGTGCACGGAAAATAAATAATAATGACACCATAAGCTGACTTGTCATATTTTCTGACTTTAATCTGACTATTTTCCTACCGTGTGATTTTTGGGTCCTGCAGCGTGCGTTTACTGACCAAATTGCGAGGTCGGCTTTGGGGCTCGGTCATATAAAGTGATCGTTTTCCACCCCTCTTCTTTTTAACCTCCCTCTTTTTTAATCCGAACATAATCTGGCCTGTCTTTTGGGCACGTTGTGCTTTTGACAATCTTTTCTGTGTCGGCTCAGTTTGAACAGCAAGGTGCGTTTTTTTTCAAGTCGTTCTTCCCTGTGGTCACGCACCCTGTGACAGCTCCGTGACAACATGACCATGCGTCGCCTTCGCTTTCGAATTTCCTCTATCCCCTCCCTCTCTCGAGATCTCGCTCGCGTCCACCAGTCCTATGACCCCAAAAGGACCAGTAGAATAGTCGAGCTCTCATGTATTGCATCTACTGTAAGCAGTTGTTCGATACCACAATACATCAGTTTCCATCTTCCCTCCCTTTTTGTGTATGCTAGCCTAGCCGTCTCAGGACGGCCTCTCCTTCTGAGTCTTCATGTCTTACTCTTTTCTCTGCCTACCCGACGAAGACTTACGCTGAACTGAGCCGCCAAGGTGTCGTGCATATTCCCTGGTCGCTCTCATGCTGATGACCTCCCTTCTTTAGATATTGTTAACTCTATCCGCTCGGCTCACCCAAAAATCTTTGAGCTCACTCGCGACCGATAGGACAAACTCAATCCACGCCGCGGCCTGCGAGACCAGAAGATACAAGAGCGCATGCACAACATACACCGCCACCCTCACTGCTGCTATCAGGTGAGCCCGACGTTCTTGAGCCTAGCTTGTTGACATGGGTCCAAGGCCGTTCCATGGGGAGTACTGGTCATATCCATATTATCCACCTCCACATGGATACATCCTGCCGCCAGACGGTCATGCAAATGGGGACGGTGGTCCACACGGGCAGCCAGCCCACCACCCCACTTATTATCCAATCCATCCGAGATATCCCCCGGTGTCGATGTATCCTCCGCCTCCCGGTGCATTTGGCCCTATTACTACCCCACCAGGCCAGGTGCCGCCCCTGAGCAAATGGAAAGTAATCAAGCTGCAGCTTCGGATGATTCTTGCGCTGTGGCAGACTCGGGCAGAGCGTCCGAAGAAGAAAAAACATGCAGGCGGCGAGGAGGGTGTGTCCAAGTCCTGGTGGGTGGGCACGTTCCATATGCGTTATGATCATCGAATATAATATCAGTGCGCAGTAGAGCGGAAGATACCCATATGAAAGCCGTCGTGGATCCTAGACACCTTTGAGGTCTGACAGCGAGGCGATGATTTTGACTTTGACGCTGTTCGGTTCACCCTCTTATTTCATTCTTTCACCCTTCTTGATGTCTCCCGCAGAAAGTCGAGGAGCACCGCCTTCTCACCTTCTCCGGAATCACACTGTGCTTTTCAGGAATCAGGAGTTGAGGTCGACGACAACAATAACGATGAGGCGATGAGGAACGTTGATTTGTGGGGCGTTCGCTCCGCTACAGTTTTTTGGTTGACTGAGTAAACTCACAGGAAATTGACGAGGGTGACATCCTGGTGCTTGACGCACTTCATCAGTCCACCCATCTGCAAGGAGCACATTGAGTGCCTTCGCCCCCGCCATGTCAAGACCGGCTCCTTCAATTAGGTCGTCAACGATTGCACGGACCCAGTCTCGGTACTGGAATTGGTAGGCTGAGTTTTCTCTTCTGCTGCGTGAGATCGATGTATTGATGAACATTCTGCACACAGGAGCCGGCGTCTTCGGTCAAGGCTCACAGATCGTCATCATCAGGGAAGACCTTGCAAAGGAAGTTGGTGCATGGATCAACATGCAGCGCACCCTCCGCATGGAAGGTACGAACGGCAACACATTGCAGACCCTCGGTTGCGTCAAAGACCTCAACATGCACATAGGTGATGTGTCCTTCACTAGCTTCACTACCCATGCTCACGTCGTTCACACAGTCCCTTTAGGCTCCTTGTTGGCCATCCGTTTGAGTGCCTTCTGCTCTGCCGGCATGAAGACCACCCTGACCATGTTGATCTGTCGATCTGTGACCCGGCCAACCCCTCGCAGTTCCGCGCAGTCCTCTCCCAAGCATTCCAGGAAGCACAAGAGGGATTTGTGTCTGCCCAAGCCTGCCGAGCAGCTGCCTTGCGTGGACGCACTTGAATGCTACGTGCTCGAGCAACGCACGCTGTATTGAGCTGTTGATGTACAGCTGTAAGCTGTTACGGTTTGTTTCGCAACCTTAAACTGTATGTGATTGTATGGTGGGAGAGAGCGCACGGGGATGAGCGAAGGAGGGCTGTACCAGCCACTAGCGTACTACTGTATCCTTTTTCTTTCTGACAATAAGGACATCATAATCTGCACTGAATCCGAGTTTAAGCAAACCATGGGCTGATAATAATGATCATATAAAGACAGCACTTCTTATCTCTGATGACAAAAAGCTGACACTGAGGATAGTTTCAGGAAGATGCAAAGCAGACGATCTTTAGGGTCTCTTTAGCGTCTCAATACTTACCTGGTAAATAAGATTATGCTACATTTTGACATGTTGGAAAAGGATGTCATTACATAATATTTGGACACCATAAAGTGCGCCGCAAATAATATTGTTTACGCAGTGACTGTTCCGACAGGTATGTGTTATAAGGGAGTCTACTGTGTTAAGTTTACAGGTCGAACGCGGCGACTCGGACGCGTAGCGCTACACGCGGACGCTTCCGACACGAACCGTTCCGGTCCGAGCGTACCGAAGCTCGGGAGCCCGGAGCCCCTGAATAAACCCACCAATTGAAGGAGGCCCCGTCAATCAGCCGCTCTCAGTACGTTTAGAAAACTCGCACGCTGCATCAACAATCTGCATCCGAGTTAACAACTGTCACGGTAGTAACAGTAGCAAAGTCTCAAATAGCTTCGCTCATCAGATCTCCCCACCATACTCCGGTACCGCCTTCACCACTCCACCGTTTCCCAAGCACGGTCCACCCTGAGATAGCGATCCCAATAGGCCGCCGTTCTGAACACTTGCCGGAAATGATGGCAAAGAATCATAACCAGACTCGGAAGAAACGAACTAAACAAGGTCAATGTAAGCTAAGTTGTTTTTCGTTGCGCAACATCCCACAATGACTACTGGCTGACTTTATGTGATGTAGGCCAGGTAAAACAAATCGACGTACTTCCTGATGACGTCTTATTGGAAATATTTGAGTTTTATGTGAATATGTATCCGACATGTTTCCGGGAGGTCCATGTCTGTCGACGATGGAGAAGCCTTGCTCTTGGATCACGACGTCGCCTCAATCTGCGACTTTTTTGTATACCCAAAACACCCACAAGGGATACACTAGATGTCTGGCCAGCTTTGCCTCTCATCGTTGAGTGCAATATGTCCTCAACATCACGCACGGACAACATCATTGCAGCACTTGGGCAGAGCAGTCGCGTATGTCAAGTCTTCCTCTCGCACCTTGCGAGTTGGCAATTGGAAGAAGTCTCGGCAGTGATGCAGGTTCCATTCCCGGAGTTGACAGATCTGCGGCTCTCGTCATATGATGAAACACTACCACTCATTCCCGATTCGTTCTTGGACGGATCTGCGCCACGTCTTCGAACCTTCTTCTTGGGGGGCATTCCATTTCCGGGATTGTCAAATCTGCTTTTGTCTGCTACTCACCTTGTCGACCTCAGGCTCAAAAATATTAGTAATTCAGGGTACATTTCGCCCGAGGCGATGGTCGCTTCCCTCTTCGTGTTGTCCAGCCTCAGGACGCTTTGCCTTGAATTCCAATCCTCTCGATTACGCCCTGACAGGAAAACCCGAGGTCTGCCTCCACCAAAACGATCTGTCCTCCCCGCTCTCGATTTTTTTCGTTTCAAAGGTGTTACCGGATATTTAGAGGACCTTGTGACCTTCGTCGACGCCCCTCAACTCAAGACCTTGGATATAACCTTCTTCAATCAAATCGATTTTGACTTCCCACAACTCGCCCGATTCATTGATTGTGCACCAATACTCAGGGCATGCAACGAAGCGCATGTGCAATTCAACGATAGCACCTCCAACGTCAAACTTCGATACCGGACGACTGTTTTTGGCCTCGACGACCTTCAGATACATATCTCATGCAGAGAACCAGATCGGCAGCTTTCGTCCACCTCGCAGGTCTATAACTCCTATTTGCACCCCCTTTCCATGGTTGAGGACCTCTATATCGACTATCTGTATTCGCAGCAAGTTTGGAGGAACGATGCAGTTGAGAACACCCTATGGTTGCAACTCTTACTTCCATTTACCGCGGTGAAGAATCTCTATGTATCCGATGAATTTGGCCCAGGTATCGCGGCAGCCGTGCAAGAGCTCGCTGGAGGAAGAATATCAGAAGTATTGCCCAGCTTACAGAATATGTCCGTTGAGTGGCCCAGGCCACTGGGACCTTTCCGAGAAAATACTGAGCAGTTCGTTGCCGCGCGACGGCTTATCGGTCAACCTGTTGCGATTTCTGTCGGGAGCGACCTTTTCCGGAAGGCTTGAGGAAGAGGAGGAAGAGGAAAGGCATTGTCGTGAAAGGCATTGTCGTGTATGCACCTTACCTAAGCATCTATCTGACGTGAAGCTGACTCAGTAGTGTGCACTCAGAGGAGAATTTGCGGACGAAATTGGCGAGGATTTTTGAGTCTACAGCGACTCTATACGAGCTTGTCATTACCGCCGAATTTGATCTTTTCTATTTCAAGTTATCAGTCCCCAAGCGTCTCCTCAAAGGTAAGAGGAACGCCAAAGGCCCAAACGCATTGTAGGTCTGAATCATGACTGGCTAGCTATCTACTCAACCGACATGATGTCCGTGGTTCACTTGCGCTTTTGCAGCATAATGGTATTGTGGTGCAGAGACGGCGCGATCACGCAGTGGGCGGACGAGGTGTATAAGTTTATGAAGCACAGAGTGCCATTCATTTGTCAGGTTACTCGTGAACATGCGTCACCACGGAGCGAGTACCCGAAACGGTCCTTGAATCAGACATTGATGTTCACCACACATCGTCTCCAAGGGTGTTCCAAACAATGCGTAAGGTACTGTATTCTTCAAGCCCTGTCCGTCCTGAATCCCGGCCTCGACTAACGATACAGCCGAAAGACGCATACCCTCAGCTATGAACTCGTCGGCTAATGCCTTAAAGCAAGCGAATTAGATATTAGATGACAAGATGACGAGAGAGTGATCTGGCGGGCACGCGGATGGCGAGCCGTGGCCCGGCCCGTGAGTGGGGAACTCGAGGAACCCTGGTTACCGTGGCTTGATGGTAAAAGCGAAAGCGACCAACACGCTGTCATAGTATTATCTAAGCCTCTCCCCAGAACTAATCAAAGTCGCCGCATCAGAACGAAGGAATGCGCCCACTGCATCTATGAGACTGTTAACTTATTGCCCACCTTCGTCTCGTTTGTGAACGCATTCAAGATACAGTGGACTTTGTATGATGCAACATCATGGGGACACCTTTGACATAGACGCTGTGTGGGTCGTCTCGGTAGCAACCTGTCATCGATGATCGGTCGTTGGTGGGGGACAGTTCATAGAAAAAACCCGTTACTTGGGCACTGGAGCAACCCGCATCAGACTGCTGTGCATGTGTGACAGCGAAGGAGACGAAACGGCACAGACGTTGAAAAAAACGTCAAAACAGACAGGGACGGTCTAGAAACGTCAAAAGAGATGCAAACAGTATAGGTCGGCCCGGCCCTCTGGGCGCTTCAAAGTTGCACTAGCTCATCCTACGTCTCACGCGGGCCCAAGGCAAATCTCTTCAGCTTCTGGTTGTTGGGTCAATCATGATGCTTTCTATAGGTAGGTACGAGAATAAAAGGTCATACATACACTCTTTGCTGAGGTGCAGAGGGGCTTTTAGGATGGACTGATTTAGACCGCGGCTCTGTCTGAATCGGCGAGCACTTTATAATACCAATCTAAGGTTCTCTTATACTAAGATTTTCTTATAAAGGGTTTCAGCCACTGAGCAATGCTAGCCATTTAAACGCCGTTCCTTTTTTCCCCTCCAGTCCCACCATCTGAGGTCGTCAGACACGGAATGTCTATACTCAGCCTCGCAGCGCCACTTGCAACATTCGTTTTCTTCTTAGGCTTTGCGGCTGCCGAGATCTCCGCTCCGGCTTGCAGCCCGTCATTTGTATGGGTATGTTCTCTCAATGCGTTTTTTATTCGTTGTTGCCTGCTGTCGATGAGCTGACGGGTTGTCCTCAGACGGCCAACTCTCTCGAACAAAATCCGTGCACGGTCGCTGCGTACTTGATGGCAACATGTAGTGGTGGCTGTGAGTACTCAGTGCTTACCTTGTGTGTACAATTCTTGCTGACTCGTCTCCTTTGCAGCTTTCACTTTGAACGCCCTACTACCGGGAGACCAGTACTTGGGCCCGACTGGCCCTGATGATTCCGACTTGTGCAAGTGTAACACTGTCACATATTCTCTCCTAAGTGCGTGTGATGCATGCCAGGGAGCAGATTGGCTTAGGTACGTATGCCCACCATTGTTCTCTTCTCAATTCCTCGTAGGAGCTTACATATACCGCCATTAGCTGGTCGGAATTTTCGGCTAGCTGCACAAAGACTCTACCTCCCTCATCGTGAGTTTCATTCGCGGCCGAAAATCTATTGCATTGGCACTGACGAGGGGCAAATGGTCTGCAGGTTCCCTAATCCTATCCCTTCGGGAACTCGAGTCCCACAATGGGCTCTCATTGACATCACAGTTCGTTGTTACGTTTCCTTCAACTACAACGTATTCACAGCACCTTTAGTCTGAGAACACGTGGAACTTAGACCAAGCCACTGCAGTCGGTGGTGAGAAGCCTCTTCCCTATTCTTCCCTTCACTATCAATGTCTCACACCCAGGGACCCACGTCCTGTTTTTCTAGACACCCCAGAGCAAGCTCCTGGTGCAATGCTCGGCAACGGCACACCGAAAAGTAGTTCAAACACGGGCGCCATCGCAGGCGGCAGCGTGGGTGGCGTTTCAATAATCTCCCTGGTTATCGCGATCGGCTTCTTCCTGCGAAGGCGCCGTCGACGGGCGCCGGCTCCCATCACTCCGCCTGTTGTCGGTGCATATCAGCCGCCCATGGATGGGAGTCGGCAAGCTTTAACCATGCACGATGGGTATACGGCGTCGTCTCTTACTGGGACCATTGGGTCATCATCTATGCCGGGGACACCCTTAGTTCCGATGACGAATGTGCGTGTTTCGTGGTCATCGAATGCGGTTTCTTGCCCATTCTTTTTTTTTTTTTTGACACTCAGGACTCAAATTATCTATCTACGTTCCCTGGGTACCAAGGAGTTCCGCAGACACCGACCACGCCTCTTCAAGAAGCCGTACCGTCGCTCACTGGCAATGGATCCGGGAACTCCTTGGCCACTTTGCAGACCTCACGGCAACAGGGTTATTACCACGGCTTGGCTGCTGTCTGATTTCGCGCTTTGAAGTCACCGCATCACAGAGAAGTCTAAGTCCGGCGTGCATAGTGTTATTTTATCCATCTGAAAATCGTCTCTCCTTTATTTTTGTCAGTTACGGTTGCGAAGTAGCGTTGGTTGTCTTTATATTATACTGTAGGGCATATGTACACACTGTTTGACAAAGATCCAAATAAGTATTTCCGCTCGGAGTTGAATATTACTTCTGTAGTTTACATTGTACAAACCCTAGGTGCCCGGAAGGAAATATGATCTTCGCCCTCTCGCCTCACTCTTGTAAAACCACTCGCCCGGCCAATCTTAAGACGTAATGGACCCGGGCCCAAAGGAAAACACAAATAAGGATGCTCAGGATGGCTCAACGTTGCTTGAGCAGCGAGCAGCGGTCTGGCTCAGCTCGGCTCATCCTGTTTTGGATGAGCTGGTGGTGAGCCAAGTGGAGTCGTGGACAGCACTACACTCGAGGTTTACCGACTTCGTCCGAGTCCCCTGGTGGACTGCATCTCGTACTGTACATGTGCTAAACGATTTCGTGTCACGTACTCTATTTCAAAAAGTCACTTCATTTGTAATAAATGACAACATTTGCCGTCAATCGCATTAAAGTACATCCGACGCCGTCGTCAGGTCCATATGGTACAGTGCCCCGCGGGCGGCGTGAGGCGGTACCTACGCAAAATCCGCGTGAGCTCATCATAAGCAACGGCGCACTCTAAATAACAACACACCAAGTGCAATCCATTTAACCGTACCGACGCCCTCGCGCGGAACATAATCTTTGGACCGAGGACACTGGCAGGTATCAACATGTCCGTGCTGTGATATTCCGACATTCTCGGGGGCGCAGGATACAGCCGCAGCTTGTATGGATCACCGCATAGTACCTCTGGTTTGCTCTGGAATGCTTTGAAGAATGTGTAGAGTGTTCGACGGGGGCGTAGAGTGCCAGTGAGCGATTCTCGTCAGTTGAGTGAGGGGCGCCTGGGTCAAATAGTTCTCCGATCATGTTGGCTGAGGCACATACTTGGTGACGTGGATTATGCAGAGCCGGGGGTGTTGTGACAGAACTTTCGTCCCAATGTGTACACTGTATAAGGGAAGTGGCTTGCCTGAGATTCACCGACTGGCAGCGGTCACGTGTCGCACTGCACCCGCACAGCATGATCATGATCATGCATCCATAGAACGCATAACAAAATTCTATCCCTCTACATCAACATTTCCATTCTGGCCACACTAGTGGCACTTTTTGAGTAGATTATCTTGATTCAAGTTATTGCGGCGTACCGTACCTGACGGAAAAGAAATGGTACAAATGAAATGCAGAACACTGCTGCCAGTGCGGCTGCGTTACGAAGATCTCATAGCCACCTAAGGCTGTGTAATAGTGTTTCATGTTTCATATAGATTCGCAACGGTACACAAATTCAACCCGACAGTTTCCTTCCCCACCACCGCCCAAACGTCGAATCCTCGTTCGTCGATGACCTCTCAGCAGTATGTCAAGAGAATCTCACTTGCCGCATGATTGTGACTAACCATGTCCCAAATAGCCCTGCTCGAAAGCGCGCCCGTTATGTGGTCCCCTCACCCTCATCATATCCGATACTGCCCTCGCCACTCGATCATTTCATAGTCACCTCGGGTCATCGATCCCAATAGTTCGCCATTCTGAAGACTCACTGAAGGCAGAGAATCTTGGCCGGACTCAGAGAGAAGGAACAGGGCAAAGTCGATGTACGCCTTTTGATGCGCAACGTTACGTATGATCCCTGATTGACTGACGGATGTAGGCCAGGTGATACGAATCGACATGCTCCCTGATGAAATTCTACTTGCAATATTTGGTCACTACGTGGATGAACTTCAAAATTCGAAAAAAGGAATAGAGGCGTGGCAATCACTGGTACATGTGTGCCGAAGTTGGCGACGCATCGTTTGGGATCACCGCATCGCCTGGATCTGCAACTTGTTTGTACACCCGCAACACCTGCAAAGGACACACTGGACGCCTGGCCTCCCTTGCCTCTCCTATTCAGGGCGCCATTTCCTCTACATCAAGCGTCGATAACATCGTTGTTGCGCTTGGCCGTAGCAGTCGCATATGTAGCATCGAACTTTATGGATTTTCGGGTTGGCAACTCGAAAAAGTCTTATCAGCGATGCATCAGCCATTCCCAGAGATGGTATATTTGCTCCTTCATTGCGAAGAAGAAACAGCGCCGGTCATTCTCGATTCCTTCATGAGTGGCTCTGCCCCACGTCTGCGGTATCTCGAGTTGGAACGCATTCCATTTCCGCGATTGCCGAAACTACTGTTATCTGCGACTCACCTCATCGAACTCCACCTTTCTATTATTCCCATTCCGGGTATATTTCACCCGAGGCGATGGTCACAGGCCTCTCTATGTTGACCAGCCTCGAAACACTTTCACTTCAATTCCATTCCCTCGATCTCACCCTGACTGGGAAGGCCAGCCTCCACCTCCGACGACACGCTCGTCCTCCCGACTCTTATGTATTTCCGATTTAAAGGGGTTAACGAATATTTAGAGGACCTCGTGGCCCGCATCGATGCCCCTCGACTCAACGGCTTGGATGTAACTTTCTTCAATCAAATCGATTTCGATACTCCACTACTCGCCCAATTCATCAGTCGCACGCCAACATTCAAGGCACCCAATGAAACAAGCGTGTTCTTTCATGAAAGCGCCGTCAGAGTCACGCTTCTATCACCAACTGCTATATCCGAAGGCTCCGAAGGCCCCAATATAGCAATCTCATGTAGGGAGTCAGATTGGCAGCTTTCGTCCCTGGCACAGGTCTGTGCCTCTTCTGTGCCTCTCCTTTCTACGGTGCAGAAGCTCTACATTCAGTCTGTACCTTGGCCAGGCCCATGGAAAAATGGCATCGAGAACATCCTATGGTTGGAATTCTTACGTTCATTTACCGCTTTAAAGATTCTTCACATTGATGGAGAATTGACAAGTATCACGTCCACCCTGCAAGAGCTGGGGGGAGAATGACGGAAGTGTTACCCACTTTGCAGAATATCAATATCAGTAGGATGACATCCAGTACTACGACTAGAGGTTCTAGGTTCACTGGTGCCAGTCGTTCTAGTAAGCCTAGATTTGAACGGACTTTCCCTAGACATTCTAGCCACACTAGTATTTAAATCTGTATCAGTTATGACATTACATCCTCTAAGTTAGTACTTTTAAGCTCTGTGTCCCAGATCGGTCGTACACTATTTGCCTCGGTGCAGTCTTGCCCTGGCAGTTCAACGGTACTGGTGGGGTGTTCCACCTTGTCCTGTGTGGCTCTTGCATCGCGCCTCATCGTCCCCCCACCTCGCATAGACGGCTGCCCAACTACCCACGGTTCTGGACGAAAGGTTCCCTGTGCATGGGTTGATGCCAGAAAGAGGGTTTGCAGAAGGCTTCCGGGTCATGAAATGCATGAAATCCCGTGCACCGGCTTGTTGCTGCCCAAATTGGACCTTATGATGGGCCGACGCAGAATGCTACGCGGTAGTTAAATTGACAGTGAATGCGCCCATGAGTAAGTGTAGTATGGAGGAGCGTGAAACATTTTGGTGGGGGTGTAGTAAGTTACACCGTAGTACGTGGTACACTTCAAGTTATCCGTAGTGCACACAATTGGCCGGCCAGGGAAACGTCCGCTGCGCCATCAAATTCGTCAATTTAAAATATACGCGTCGTATATGTAAGACAGACATTTACTGTACCTCTACTACCTCTCAAGATCTCTAGGACAAACCTGTCGCGTGTGAGCGGCGTGTCGCGGATTGTTGTCAATTGACACTCACGTGACCGCGTCCGCGTGTCGGTGATCACGTGCTATTCACGTGCCTGCATGGATGTTGACATTTCCAGCGCGTTCACTGGTAAACGCGTCACGGTTCTCAACGCGACCAGAACCAGTTTCCCCACAAATTATCATCGACGAGCTCTCAGTGACCTCAGCTGTATGTCGAAGGAAGCTTCTGTGTTGATTAATTAACTAACAAATTCTCAAATAGCATATCTCAGATGCATGCCCGTCATAAAGCCACTTTACCGTCCCCCACCATTAGCGCCTCCTCTCTATCATCTTCTAGCCACCCTAGGTCAGGACGCTCGTTGATTTCAGAGAGCCATGCACATTATGCAGCACATCTAAGCATTGGCAAGAATTTTACTAACCGATATCGGGGTACGTGCCCGTCCTTTATCCTTTACCCAACAACCTACAATGACTGCTGCGGTGACTGACTCGATGCTAGGCCGAGTAATTTCAATCGACATGCTCCCCGATGATGTCCTGCTAGAAATATTCGATTTCTATGTGGGTGAAGATCTTCTTACACAAAAGGGAATACTAGTAGACGTGTGGCGAACGCTGGTCCATGTGTGTCGACGATGGAGAAGCCTCGTTTTCGGATCACCGCGTCGTCTGAAACTGCGACTCGTCTGTATATACCGAACACCTACGAGGAAGACCCTGGATGTCTGGCCAGCCTTGCCCCTCATCATTCAAGGCCATACCTCGATATTCGTCATGGATAACCTCATTGCTGCACTGGAGCGCAGAGATCGCGTGTGTAAAATTGACCTCAGATATTACGACAGTTCGGAATCGGAAAAAATTTGGGCAGCAATGCAGGAGCCGTTCCCGGAGCTGACATATCTGTGGTTCGAGGCACGAAACAAGGCAAGACCCGGCGGAGATGAAGAGTGGGAGTTACTGGCACGTCCAGAGCCACAAGAAGTTTCCGATTCGTTCTTGGGTGGATCTGCTCCACGCCTGCAATTCATCTGGATGAATGCCGTTCGACTTCAGGGATTGCAGAAGTTACTCTTATCCACCACTCATCTCGTCGATCTTCGCCTCATTGATATTCCCGATTACATCTCATCCCAGCGGATGGCCACCTGCCTCTCCGCGTTAACCAGCCTCCAAATGCTATCTCTTGCATTTCAACAGAATTCTTATCTCCCAGACCAGGAAAGCCGAGACCCGTCTCCACCGACACCCGTTGTTCTCCCGGCCCTGAGGTATTTTCTGTTCACAGGGATCAGCAAATACTTGGAGAACCTGATGACTCTGATCGATACCCCTGAACTCAACGAACTATCTATAACCTTCAATCAACGTGTTTCCAATACCCCTGAGCTCGCCCGATTCGTCAGTCGCATGCCAAAATCAGGGGTTCCCTATGAAGCACGAATGGTCTTTCATGACTTCCGAATCGCCATTATGGTCAGACTTCCATCACAGATATTCGGCCACGAATTACTTGATGTGGGAATCTCATCCAGAGACATTCGTTATGTTCCCACATCCGACGAATTGGACTCTCAGCTTTCATGTCTGACACGGGTCTGTGCCTCGTTGTCACCTACCGTTTCCACCGTGGAAAACCTCTACATCTACGAAGCTTCTTCTTCAGCATTATATTGGGGCGAGGACACGGAGATCATTCGATGGTTGGATCTTTTACGTCCATTTATCGCTTTGAAGAATCTGTATCTTTTCGAGGAGTTTGCTGCGCGTATCGCGTCCGCCATGGAAGACCTCGACGAAGGTAGCATTACCGAACTGTTGCCCAGCCTGCAAAATATTTTCGTGCGGGGGCTCCAGTCATCAGGACAACTCGAGGAAGGCATTCAGCAGTTCATTGCTGCGCGACGGCTCATCGGTCATCCTATAGCAGTCTCCACCTGGGACAAAAAAATTGACGAGACCTGGTAATAGGTCACTAATGCTAATGGATAAGCAGTCTCCGTTTTCGTATCCCATCGGCATTTGTTATTGCCTACCATCCCATTCGTGAGTCGTGACTCCTGATGCATCAGTTGCAGTATTTTCGTTTCTGTTTCCATCTCCATAATTCAGATCGCTCGTATGATATTGTCACATCGAATAAGGTAAATTTGTGGCGATACAGTATATTAGGATTTACTTTACCTTGACGATATGTTCAAATGTCTTACTTCTCACTGTCTACTCAGTCCTCGTGCCATCGTTCGCCTGCATTCCGTGGGAGCCTGCTCTACTACCGTATCTCACTGGGACATAAACTCCCACACGGACTCGGACTTCTACTTGGAGGTCGAAGATTGTAAACTGTCCCATTTACATTTCGTATCATCATCTACGTCTAATCACCACGCCCTGGTCACCAGAAATATAACCAGGGCCCTCGACTCAGACATTTTGAATTTCCATCTGCCTGCGATTCCCATAACTTTCTCAGGACCGGAGTTCTTGATCCCACGAAGCCGTTCCCGATAATCGATAATCAGCGTACATAACCTCTAGCGGCGTTCCAAACAATCACCTAACCATACGTAGTTGACATAAGTCGAGGCCGCTAAACGACGCATAGCGTCATTCATGAACCTGTCAAATGATATGTTACTCCTCCAACCGAGGTATATGACCGCTGGGAAGACAGTACGGGACTCGGAGTGACCTGGTAGGTACGCGCCTTGGGATCGAGTAGATATATAAGTTCCCGGGGTATATTCCGCGATATCATTAGCACCAGTACGTCCTGCATGTAGCATTCAAGCTGTGCCTGCTCCGTAGCTGGAGACTCGGTATCACAGGTGTTGGGGGCGTTCAGGTTGCGATGTTGTCGCTAAAATAAAAGGTGAGATTTTTGGGATAGCTACTATGAGATTTAGTATCTTTTAAACACATCGACGACAGCTGGGATTCACTGAACGGAAACGAAAATCCCAGTTGTGCGCAAGAAAGGAGCCATTGCGTGACACACTGTACTTGACAGGGAAAAATTGAGTGTGGAAGTGGAAGCGATGTGCACTGTCAAGCATGTCAAAATTCACTGGCACGTGCATCGCATCTAAACGTTTATACCATCTAGTACTAGTGATCACGGGTGCTTCGTCCTTCTGTGGATAATCTCAAGCAGCCGGATCTTCTCTACCATCCAGCGCCGAATCCTCATCGATGGGCTCTCAGTTGTATGTGAAAAGAAACTCACCTACTTCATCGGCCGATAACTGATAAAGTCACAAATAGCTCAGCTCAAAGGCATTCCCCCCATCAGATCTCCTCACCATACTCCAGTACCGCCGACGCCTCTACACCATCTCCTAGCCACCACGGGGCATCGATCCCAATAGGTCACCATTCTGAAGTTTTGCCGATACGAAGGAGTTGGAAGATACGAAGAAGTTGGAAGAAACGAAGCGAACAAAGCCCACGTATGTCTTTCGTTACGCGACATCCTGCAATGACTACTGACTCACGATGTGATATACTAGGCCAAGTGAACCGAATCGACATACTTCCTGATGAAGTTCTACTAGAAATATTCGATTTCTATGTGAATATGAGTCAATCGCTTGGTCCGTCGTATGAAGGCAAGATAGGGGTAGACGCATGGCAATCACTGGTTCATGTGTGTTCAAGATGGAGAAGCCTTGTTTTTGAGTCACCACGTCGCCTGAATTTGCAACTTTGTTGTACTTCTAAAACACTCGCAAGGCACACACTGGACATCTGGCCAGCCTTGCCACTCCTCGTTAGGGGCATTATGGCCTTAGGAACGGACAACATCATTACAGCACTTGGGCAGAGCAATCGCGTATGTGAAGTCGACTTGCACATCGTGGGTGGGCAGTTCGACGAAGTCATGGTACCCATGCAGGTGTCATTCCCAGAGTTGACAGTAATGCAGCTCTGGTCACATGATAAAGTACCACCAATAATTCCCGATTCGTTCTTGGATGAATCTGCCCCACGTCTGCAACACCTCACCTTGGATTCCATTTCATTTCCAAGATTGCCGAGACTACTTCTGTCCACTACTCACCTTGCCTATCTTTACCTTTTTGGTATTCCTCATTACGGGTACATCTCACCTGAGGCAATAGTCGCTCCCCTCTCCGTGTCGACCAACCTCAGAATACTTTACCTTCAATTCCAATCCCCTCAATCTCGCCCTGGATGGGAAAGCCGAAGTATGCATCCGCCAAAATGCACTATCCTGCCCAGCCTCGACGAATTTCATTTCAAAGGCGTTACCGAATATTTGGAGGAACTCGTGACCCGCATCGACACCCCTCAACTCGAGGAAATGGATATAGCTTTCTTCAACCAAATCGATTTTGATTGCCCACAACTCGCCGATTTTATTAATCGTACACCCAAGCTTAAGAAACCCGACACGGTCGATGCATTTGTTCAATTCACTGATAACTTCGCTCGTGTCGGACTTCCAGCCTTGGGCATCCCGAGAACTCTTGAGATAGCAATCTCATGCAGGGAACCAGATTGGCAGCTTTCGTCCATCGAGCAGGTCTGTAAATCCTCTTTGCACCCCCTCTCTTTGGTTGAAGACCTCTACATCGAGCATCAATATTCGCAACTAGTTTGGAAGGATAATGCCATCGAGAACACCCTATGGTTGCAACTCCTACTTCCGTTTACCGCGGTGAAGAATCTCTACCTATGCAAGGAATTTGCGTCAGGTATCGCGGCCACCCTGCAAGAGCTCGATGGTGCCAGAATAGCAGAAGTGTTGCCCAGCCTGCAGAATATTGTTGTGGAGGGGCTTAACCCATGGGAACCTATCCAGGAACACATTGAGCAGTTAGTTGCCGCGCGACAGCTTTCCGGTCAGTCACCGTTTCTGTCAAGAGTGGAAGAATAAAGGTGTGTTGTCATGTATGCACTCTACCTCAGCATCTATCGGATGCGAAGCTAACATATTGCTGTGCGCTCAGAGGAGAGATTGCGGACGAAATTGGGGAGGATTTTTTGGGTCTACACGAGTTTGGCATTACCGCCGAGTTCGGTTTTTTCTATCTTTTAGTCCTCAAGCGTCTCCTCAAAGGCAAGAGGAACGTCAAAGGCCCAAACGCGGCATATGTCTGAATCAATACGTGTGTTTGAACGACTGTCTGGCTATCTACTCAACCATCATGATGTCCGTGGTTCACTTGCGCGTTTGTAGCACAATTGCATCGAGGTGCAGAGGACTCTCTGCGCGATAACGCAGTGCATAGGTTGTGAAGCACGAGTACCGTTCACTCGTCAGGGCACTCGTAAAACATGCATCATCATGGAGTCATACTACTACCCGATGTGCCCATCCAGAATTCTAGAGATCATGATGATGATCCCAGCAGACAATTTCAGCTCAAAAACATTGCCCTTGAATCAGACATTGAATTTCCATCCGCCTGCAAATCCCATAACATCCTCAGGATCATACTTTTTCTTAATCTCACAAAGCCGCCCCAGATGTTCACCATACATCGCCTCCAGCGGTGTTCCAAACAATGCGTAGTTGACGTAAAGCGCCGCATTCTTCAAGTTCTGTCCGTCCTGAATCCCAGCCTCGACCAACGATACAGCCGAAAGACGCATTGCCTCAGCCATGAACTCATCGGCTGATGCCTTAGTCCAAGCGAAGTAGATGTTTGATGGGAGGATTTCAAGAGAGCGATCTGGTGGGTACGCGGATTGCGAGCCGTGGGTGAGGAATCCTGGCTCAAGTGGCTCGATGGTATAAGCAAACAACGCGCTGTCGTCGTACTGGCTAAGTCTCTCGCCCCAGAACTAATCAAAGACGCCGTATCAGAACGAAGGCGCATTTATGCGGCTGTTAAAATCATTGCTCGCCTTAGTCTCGTTTGTGAACGCCTTCAGGATGGGCTTTGTATAGTGTAACATGGGGACGCCATGGACAAAAACGCTGTGTGGAAGGTCACGGTGACATGTAAAAGAGAACGATAGCAGGAGGATTTACGGCATAAAACTCACCGATTGAATGTAGGAAGGACTTGAGTCGAAACAAAGTCCGTGAATTTACCCCGGAAGATTGTCGTGGTCGTGGGTGACAGGTTCAGCAGTTCATCATACAGTCCCGTTGGGACTTCTGGTCCATCATAGAAAGCAATATTGCAAACGAGACCTGCGTGACTTCTGAATTGGAGCTCGTCTAGGAAGCAGTAGAGCCTTACCGAACCGTTATTGTATAAAAGCTGGCCCGTTTGCGATGCCTTGCGGTCATGTGATTGCAAAAGGAATTTGGCGAAAGAATCTTCGGCTGGATCCACCAGATCTCCTTCAAAGTTAAGTAACGCAGCCTAACGCATGCAAATTAAGATTAAGATATAAAATCCCATCTCCTAATCGTTAGAAAGACACACCCAGACATCGGTTTGCGGATATAATTTCAAGGTGAACTTGGTCACGATTCCCTTGACAATATAACATCGTCATTAGTGTTTAGCATGCTTCTCAACAAACACTGGGAAATTACATAGTTGTTGAGTCCACCCTATAGTACGGGTCAATACTGAGCTCACTACACCCCATCAGCCGCCATCGTTGAGACACACCTTGAGAGCAAACCAAAGATCATTGTCCGCCTCCGTCACTACCGTTTGCGTTCCATTTGGCAATACGAGGTGGAAATCGGTAACGGAGTCTATGGTGAGCCCATACTCGTTCGTTTTCCAAGAATATCCTGGCACACCCATATACGCATTAGTTTCCACAGTGAATGAACCGAGCTGGAAGAGGAACACCACTCGCCTCCACCGAGAGTGAGGCCAGCGACGCCAACACCATCCAAGCGGCCTCCGACAACATTGAGGCCCTTGGGGACGAGATATTTATACACATCGGTCCACGTAAGGCCTGCCCCGACCTCGACTGTCTGACTGTCTTCGCGGATGACAATGTCATTGAATCGGGTCATCGAGATGTGAACCCCTCGGGTTGACGAAAAGCCAGGGTTGGTCGCATGTCCAGCGCCCTTCACTGCAAATGGCACGCGAGCTCTAGAGATTTGCCGTAGCTGTATTGGTCGGAGGGTTAGCATGACAACAAAGCGGATTAGCAGAAATGTCGAATTCACGATTGTGGCAACATCATCTGGGGTACCTGGCTCTACGGAGCACACAGGGACTTGTGAACTCGAGTTAGCCCAGTGAGAGATGTCAAAATTAAACTCCGCGGAATCTGAAAAGCTAGGATCAATGAGCGGTATCGATCCGACGACTCGAATCTCACCCGGGTAAAACACTTGAGACTTGGGAGAGATAGACCGTGCGATCTCTTCGCACGTAAACGTGATCTTGCAACCCTCTGATAGGGGTGACTGCGCATATAAACCAAAATTCCTCCGGCAGAATCTAGATTGATCTTGCAGGGCCTCAGCAAGGACAACAAGGCAATACCACAGGAAAACTACTCCAACATGATGGTAGTCGTAGTAAGGAATTAGGCATACCGCGGGCGAAGAAAATGATTCATGTTTATATACATTTACGTCCTTCGCCCGGAGGCGAGAAACGAGCGGCTCGACATGAACGGAAATACAGACCTGATAGGAGGCGAGGCGGTTAGTAAAAGGCTTCGGCTACGTTTCGGCACCCTAGTATTAAAGAAAAACGATGAAAGGAGGAAGCAGACCCACTGGCATCAGGAATTCCATCAGAAATTCTGAGAACGACAGGTGGACACGCGGCGGGATTGTGTCCGGTCACCGCCCATAAAACCGCCGAATCTGGTGTAGCGCAAACATCTAGTACGTATACGTACTGTTCGGGCTACTTCTCTGACTTTACGAACTGCAGAACGAATGCAAATGTCGTTAGTTCATAAATACTATCACCGCGTGACGGCCGCACGGTTCCGTTGTTCCCGTAACAGGACTCAGATGATGCCTACGTCGGCCACTCATGGCCATCACTCATGCGTCACATCCTTCCCATTGCGCTCGAAGTTTCCTTTTCAACTTGCCTGGGTGGCGAGGACTGCACACCGGCGAAACTGGCTGCCGTGTGAAATTACTGTATCGGTGCTCAGCGCTCAGAGCTTAGACTCGTAATGGCGAAGTGTACGGTTGACTGATTTAGAATAGTCAATGTTTAGAGGGGTTACAAAAGTCCCAGGCGTCTAGGCGGTGTGGCGCGTGGCCAGCAGGCCTCTTCGGAACAAAAGCGTGTCGTAGGCAAGTTTGACTAATATTGTTTACGTGCGATCACGTGCTCCGATGCCCTCATTCTTTTACGCGAATCCTACGAATCCTCGTCGGTCGGGTCATCTAACAAGCCACAGGATCACAACAGGATAACGTAGTACTTGATCATACTCTCCCATATTTCTGCAGCCATCACCAACTTGTTGAACGAATTATACACCTTTGTAACATCCGATCACTGCGATTAGACAGATTCAGACGTGGTTCGTGTGTCCGCGCAACGTGGTCTAACCACAGGATAGCAAAAGCTCTAGACCTTCCATCAATCACTCAGACTAAATGAGAAATGGCTTCTTTCCACAAGTCGGTAAATGAGCGCATTGTGTCCATCTTCCACACCAAAGAAACTGGTGTTTCATGGATAATGCTGAACTAAATGCGGTGGTCCCATTGAAGAATCGAAACCCACACTGAGGCCTTGTCTTTCTTTGTTTCTTCCGCAAATCGTGCGTGATTCCTCGGTTAACTTGAATGGCTGTCCAACCTGTGTGGAGTACACGAGGCGATTCAATCGATTAACGGCGCCCAGCAAGCAACCTAGGCACGCCATTATTCCTAAATCACAAGCGGAGTGGGGAAGGGGACAAAATTGCGGATTGGCCTCGCAGTGAACATGCTTTTGTTGATTTGTTGAAAAGCTGGGCGCTAAATACGCCACCCACACCGCGATGCCCAGGTACTTGCGCGACCTTGATTCCCCATAAAAAAGCGCTGTCCTCCACAATCTAATCGTTCCCCCACCCCCCTTCCCAGTTCCACTCCCACTCCCCACTCCCTCCCCCTGTAATCAACCACAGTCTCAGTACAACGCGCAATCACCATGATAATCCGACTCTTACTCAAACAGGATTAGTTGCCCCGCGACTTGGCCCGTTCCCTCTGGGCCATGGGGACTATCCTACTATCCACACTTTCGGTGCGACAGAGCACCTATCCTGGTCTCGTATCTGCTCCAGGATACCCTCTATGCGGGTCCTATATTCCGACTTCAAGCGCCAATGATGCGGCATTTTCACTTCCCCCGCTACAGAGATGGGGGCGATTGCGAGTCTACCAACACGGGTAGATTTACAAATCCAGTAAGTAGTCATATGTTGGAACGTCGACATGACTCACCTTGCTTTGCCATAGAATGTTCCTGATCCTTGGTTCATGCTGGCCCTATGTATGTTCCTTTCTTGCATCTGCCACAATCCTTTGTATTCACTAGATGCGAATCCAAAGCCCGCTTCGATGCAAAATCCGCGGCCTCCCAGCCGCAACTGGTTGGCAACCCGTATCTGACAGGGATAGCTCCCCTTGCTACCGACTTGGTGGCTGCAACACCTGACGTGAGTGAAAATGCTTCGAATTGAAGAGTTCTCTACTAACCTGGGTGCTTAGTTGGGTGTGAGCCCAACTTCTACCACACCCCATCTCAGGACAGTGGGCGTGGCCATCGGATTTCTTACAATCTCCTGGTACGACACCCGCCTTAACTCCCGGAAATGGGAGCGAAGAGGATGGCAGCGCCAGAGCACGGCACGCTTCATTTGAAGCCACGACGTGTGTACCTTATTTGTCTCACTTTCGACGTAAAGGGGCGATTCAGCCAACGTTTCTAATACTGGTACATGTAGGTCTCCGTAGCATGGGATGCCAGTGAGTTTTCCTGGCCCATTCCTTTGCATCAGGCATGTCGCGTCAAACGCGACGGCGACATACGTACCCACACGGCGCTCGGGAAACGGTGCCGTGAGGCAGAGGAACCCCAAGGTGATGGAGGACTGGTGGGGGTCAATGTGCCGCCCCAGAAAAGAGCCAGGGCCGGACTTCTGGGATCCTGAGAGCAAAGCGGTCCACGGCCAGGACCCGCCACAGCCTTGTGGCCAGGATCCCAGAAACGACAAGTAATAGTAAACCCAAGGAGGCGGGATGCGGAGCGGAGAGGCTCGCGACCCCGAATGCGCATGGAATTTACCACCAATCTCGCTGGGACCTAGTTTCCAGCAGGTTGGTGGTGGACCTGCGGATGGGAAGCCGACTTGGGTCGAGGGGAGTGTTGATGAGGAAGCGGTGCACCATGTTGACAGCACGGTGCAGCAACAGCAAGAGGAAGCGACAGAGATTTCGAGATACCCCGCAGACTCAAGCCTGGGATAGGTTACTCCTCGATGCTTCGGAGGCCGACTTCGCGCGTGGGGCGGTCCAGGCGATCAAGTGCCGCCTCTGCCCGGATACGAACCTCAAAGACTTTGAGGAGTTTAAGCGTCACTCTAAGACCTCGGAGACGCACCCACGTCGAATCCGTTTCTGCAATCACTGTGGCGACTTCTTCGCGCGGGGGACTCTCTCATTCGTCACAACAAGAAGCCCCCCGCCGAGTGCCGCAAGGCCACCCCAGTGGTGGCCGCGGAGAAGCGCAGGGTGACGCAAGAGGCCCACAGGGCCTTCATCCTGCGGTTAAAGCATGGGTTGCTGACGAGCGAAGATATCGAGAGGGGATTCTCCGAAGTCATCAAGGATAGGTATCCCGAGTCTTCGAAGAAGAAGAAGCGCAGGGGCGGCAGTAAATAGCGGAGTCGGATCGAGGGGCAGTGTACGATATTTTCATTTCTCATTTCTTTGCTTTTGTCCTGTATCTGTTGCTACTGCGTCGCGCAGTCCTTGGAGCGATATGCCTTGGATGGTTTGCTTTGGTCTTGAATTTTCTGTAACCTCGCCTGTTGTTCTTGCTTCATCGTACAATATATATATCCTGAGATGTCTCGATCAGCCTCAAATGAGTGTCCCGATTGCGCACCGTGTTTTCCTTCCTCGCCCAATCCTTTCAGCAGCCGTTCCTCAGACACGAACACGAGCAAAGCGAGTCGCCGTCAGGGTAAAAATGAAAGATGAGGGCATGGTAGACGATCAATCGATCGATTGATAACTGCCGGATGGGGGTTCCCTTATTGAAAACACGCACCAGCCTCGGCATATATCCTCTTACCACGTCATTGCGCCACGGTGGAACTTGCGAGGAAGAACATTTGGGCACCTCAGGTCTCAGGTTCCAAATCGGATTGGGACGTCGAGATTAAAAAATGGGTCCTTCTCCACACGCACAAGTACTTTATATACCGTGCGCTGTACACGGCCACGCGCGTGACCTTGCTGAACCGGGTGGCACTCTCGCCGCAAGGCAAAATTTATAATAAAATACGCAATACGCACGCCCTCACGCAATGTTTGGCTTTACTCCTTTTGCGATTGCTCCGACACATGTTTACATAGGGAACCGTCGCTTCATTCGTTGGCGAAAGAAGTATCGAGGGAGGTGGAGGAGGGAGGGAAAGAAGCTAAAGGGCGATCGATGGACAATCGATTGCGCAAGAGGAGAAACGTGAAGGCGCCCCGGCCGGGCGACTTCTTGGCACGGGCTCAGGCTGATTTTCTTACGTTCATTAGTTGAATGCACTGAACCATCATCCATCTGTCGCAGCCACAACGGTCTCTGGAATGATCATGATGGACGTGGCCCGAGATGTTACCCCCATGGAGTAGCATATGCCTGTCGAAACCACGTTCAAATTCACCTGGAGTTCGTGTCGTCTTTTACGTCCGTCGTGCGATCGCCGGATGTTCTTGCACGACTCTGTGTCTCTCACTCGCTTCAAAGGCCGATACACGGATCAACCGTATCATATGGATGTACAAGTGAAGCTATATTCGTCATAGTAAGACTTGGGAAGCTTCGAAGTTGCCTGACGGCCGAAGAAGAATAACACGTCTTTTTCAGCATGAGCTTTGGTTGAGCGAGGTACGTCAGATCCTACACACCCACCGTCGCACCTCTTCTTAACCGTGATATTGCGATGTGTCACTAACCACCGGTTTCCGGATTTCTTACACAGGTCTTGCCCCTTCTCGATTTTCCGGGCGCATGCAAGGTGTCAGTCGCACTCCCACTGATCCCGCTTTCAAAGCGGCAATCTACGTTTGCGCATGGGGCACACCCAGTTACGAAGGTCAAACGACAGTGTACTACTCGGCGCACGTCAGTACCCTCCGAAGACATAATCCGCGAACGGGTGCAGCGACGGTACGCCACTTGACCATGACGAAGAGATGTTGTGGCCTCATTCTGCACGCACACCACGACCAACAAGAATGAATCGACACCACAAAGCGCGCCTAGCTGCATCCTCCAGTATGACACGCCTCAAGCCGATCGTCCGCACGGGCAAGATTACTCAAATAGCCACATTCAAGTTCCTTCCGACGTCAACGCTATCACTCAATGTATGTTAAAGTGATCCTTTTGATGACTGAAGGACGCTTGGGATAATGACACCGAGCCTTGTGTGCGTTATGGCAGCGCTCCAACTTCCCTTCCTCGCTAACATGGAGCAACTGAATTCATTATAGGGTTGCAGAAAAGCAAACGAAACACCCACAGCGTAGGCTTCTTGTGGCGATACAGAAGACTCGTTAACGTATCAAGTACATGCTGGGGAATCAAACGGACCCCACCCCAAACTTTGTTCGGGTTCCAAACCCCTCCTTTTCTGAGAAAGTCCAAGCACGACGAGACATCTGCAACATTGACAAAGTGAGCCCAAATAGTCACTGGCACGGTTGGACGAAACACCCCAACAGGCGAATGGACATGCGAACTTATCTGGAGGTCCCTGTGACGTTTCGGGCATTTCCACGAAAAGACTATCGTTCACTTTATCGGATCACAGCGCAAGGCTTCCTGTCGACGAGAAAGCCCAACATAACTCGATTGGAGACCGTGAGAAAGCACCTGGTTACGCGACGGCATTCTAATTACGTACAGCAGCAATCGTCTCGATGACCGTGTCTCGTCGACGCAAAACATCAACGATTTCTGCTTGCTTCTGCACGTAAGAAATATCTGGTCGAACATCAAGTAGTTCAAGGGACATTAACATCCAATTGTCGATCTCGGGCGTGCTTGTGACATGGCCTATGAAGAACCCGTACTCTTCCTCCTCGTGACACGGCGTAGTAGCCGTGGGTTGCCTAATCGTTATCTTACTCCAGGTGGACACTTCTGTGTTTGTCGAAGAAAACACGTAATATTAAGCCAGTTCAGGTACCTCCGCTGTAGTACTTGGTGCGCGTGGTTTATCGCACCCACGTCACATCACTCCATCACTCCACCTCACAGCAAACGTGTTACAATGGGTTTTTCGTTTACGTTGCCGGTCTATCCCTCAATCGGCACAGACGCGTTTTTCATACGTCCTTTGGCAAAAGTCATTTGTTATCAACATTACCACTCCTCTGACGCTCTAAAACAGTCACCTGGTCTTTTCCTTTCCCCTTATATGCGCCTGCGCACCACCTTGGGTCCTTCCAGCCGCCTTTCCTTGAGAGGTAAATGTGATCCCACTCACTCACTCCAGGATCCGAACTCTAAAATTCCTCTTATGAGTGGTTAGTTTCCCCGTGATCACCGGACCTATATGGCCGACGAATATGGTATGTGCTACTTTCATGCATCGCGCAGACCAGGGACCGAGTCCTTCCGTCCCCATTGGCGGCCAACTTTCCCCGCTCGGGCGAAGTACCGCCTTCAGTGACAAATGCCTAGCATAGGCGTGGTCATGCCTCTCATGAATCAAAACGCTAGTTCCTATGAGTCAGTCGGTTAGGTCAAGGTAGGTACTTGTTCGATCATGCGACGCACAGTTCCCGCTCTCATCGATCCAACGCCGTTCGTTGATGGCATTGGGTCGACGAGAGCGGGAATCTTGCATTACAGTTTATGGATCACAGGATTGATCACCTCGCTATCCATGACTCGACACAAAAGAGAGGGCAGTGTCATCCGCAGCCAGCCGGCCTTAAAATCACCACAGGTACTCATGTACTGTACTGGTATATGTGACGGGTTATATTTCTTATTGTCTTTTCGGTGGAGCAAGTCGTCGTCCGATGTCGGATCGAGAGTCCGGGTTCTAACCCACCAAATATGTCGCGTTCGTTCGAGTCACAAGCGCCAACCGTACGTACACCAATCCCTCCAAGGAGTTCCCGGGTCCTTCCGATCACACTACACCAATCTTGAATTTGTCTCTTTCTCTTTCCTCTTTCGCGTTCCCTCCTCGTTCCTAGTTCCTCCTACCTTGCGGCGTGGCGCCAGTGGCGGTGGAGTCACGCGGACAGGCCAAAAAAAGACTAAAATCTCCACTCTTACTCCCCCACCCACCAACTGACCACTCTCTGCGCCCACCCAAACATGGGAGTCAATCAAACTCCTCGATTTGTATTCATCTATCTCATTGATATGGATACGATATGATCGCGCCCCTATCATTGTATTTGCATTGATTTGTCTGTCCCGGACATCCCCATCACTGACTTGACTTGACCACGATCAGTCAGTCATGATAATGATCGATCCCAAGACCGCAGCTGACCGCTTGAGCGCATCATAGACGATAACGAAAAGGGACCGTGATTGATGATGGATTACTGTAGCAAGTGCCAAGTTGTAGCGAACAGCGGCGCTCACAGGTCGAATTTCATCTAACTGAGCCCGAGCTCCACTCCAGTACGGATGTCATGTCCGAGTCATGCGCATGCGCCACTCCAAGTCCAACGTATACTATACAGTACAGTACTAGACTTCTACAGTAACTTAGTACAATTAAATGGCACAATACACAACTGGCATTCCGGAACGGAACCGGCTTCTATCCCATTGCCGAGAATCTGCGGGTTTGACGGGTTTTGATTGACGGGTGAGAATGACATGGGTGGAGTTTGCTTGTCTGATGGAATTCGACTGCCAGTGACTAGTGACTAGCCGACTGATGCAGATAATGAACAATAGAAGTTTTGAACGAAAAGGAATCCCACGTAACGCAACTACCGTACGAATCAGTAGAGGAAGCGACCACCGTACCGTACAACCTGCGCTACGTATGTCAATAGACCACTGCACTCCTGCCTGTCTGCGGCAGCAGTGCTAAAGTGGCACATGCGCGCTTTGTCAGGTCAGAGATTTCGGGCCTAAACTTCCATGATACGGATAGATTATCAGTGCCGGGTAACTTACAATAGACGCATCTATCAGTCATCTATCAGTCATGTCATGACTGCTCGACAGAGTCAGAGTCAGAGTCAGAATGATTCACCGATTCGTTTCCGGACTTTGTATGCCAGTGCAACGCTCCCAGATCGCTCAATGGGGGAAAAGTAAAGTGGAAAAAGAGATACAATTGGTTTATTTATATGGTTGCCTTTGTGCGGAACGTCAATACACGATAATTTAGCAATGTGGTAGTTGTTTGGTCAAGTAACGGGGGGAAGGAGATGGGATCCGGTTTGGGAATTGGGGGTAGACCGATAAAAACTGAATGCAAAAAACGAATTAGGGTAATCCCACGTCAAGGTATATATCCGAGAGCCAAAGGGAGAGAGTTTTGAGAGGTTTAAACAGCTAGAGATACAGCAATTTGGGAGGATATGCATGCGCCCTGTTCCATCGCGTCGCGCGGCAAGGGCGGGGCACGACAATGCGGTCCCATGTATGTGAGAGAGAAGAGAGAGAAAACGGAGAGAGAAATGAGAAAAATAAAGTCTAGAGAAACTCTTGAACGGCGGTGGGGGCTCTTTTGCCTCCCAGCACGTCTTCTCCCGCGAAGGGGTGGGTAATATTGACTTTTTTTGCTTTCCTTTCTAAATTGTCCCTCTCTCTAAACTGCGCGTGTGGCAACCATGTTCATCGCGCCGAGTATGACTTCCCACGAGAAATCGAGTGCGGCCCAGAGATCACGGTCGAAGATGCCGAGTGCACATGCATTACGCCAGATGGCGCTGACGGTGCGCGTGAGAGCCATGAGCGCGCTCATTTTGTCACCCGAGGCACTGGCAGCGAGGAAAGTGGCGATCTGGGGGGCGGAAATGTGTGCAAACGGTCCACCGGCTGAGCTCGTTCCGCCTCCGCGAGTGGAGAGCATGGAGGGTGGCACGGGGAGGAGGGTGCTCATGAGCCGGTCCAGCCGGTGGGCGATGAGGTATGCGTGCAGCGGTGCAAAGGCTTCCGCGTGAGGGACCACGAGGGGCATCACGGGCACTGTCATCTTGCCGCTTGAGCGCATTTGCGGGCGCGAGATGGGAATACGTGGGATGTGTGCGCAGTTGGCGGCGAGGACTATGTGGTGGGTTGGGACGAGGAAGACGGAGTCCGTGGTGGGGTGTTTGGAGGACGGGCTGGATTGCACGGCGAGGATGTGAGTCGGGGGTGCTGCGCCCCGGGTTGGGGCTATGTCGAAGGAGGATGGGACACGGGAGCGGGGGAGTTGTGGTGGGACCACTGCTGCGGTGACTGACGCCATGAGTCTGCGGAGAGGTGGAAAAAAAAGGGAGAAAACACGAAGAGTGAGCCGGGATTCATTCACAGACGGTATGTTTGGACGTACTCTTCTCCCCGTGAGTGAAGGCCTTTCCGAATATACTCGAAAGGCACCTGGCCGAGGTTGGGCTCCACGGCCAGTATGGCCTCGCGTTGCACCTCCGCGAATGCCGGGCGGTTGAGGGTGCGCGGGAGCTGGAGGTTGGGAAGAGGTGCAGCGTGGTGTTGGTGCTGATACATCTCGTAGTGATGCTGTTGTCCTGGGCGGGCTGCAACGTGGAACATTTCGCAAAAATGTGGATTGGAGACGGGGGTAGAAATGCGGTGCTGCAGTGGTGCGGGAGTGGAGTGAAGTGAAAGGATTAGCTTCCTGAGCAAAGTAGGCAAGTGAAAGGGAAAAGGCTTAAATATAAGGAGAGAAAGGATAGGGAGGAAAGGGCACGCTGAATGAGGAACAACGGATTATAGACTAGCTGCACGACGCGCTCTTCTCTTTTGGGTATTAGTTTGTTGCCCTCTTTGGAAAGTCGCTCTACCGATGGTATCCCTTGTTGGTGTCGCCTCGCTACAAGCCTTGCCTTTCCAAGTCTTCAAATCCTTGTACTCCCAACACCGTTGTTTTTTTAGACGACAGATGCTGTCGTCCACTCATAACTCATATATATCCTTGCAGGGTCCACCGATCTAATCTCCAGCATAAATTACACGACGCGGTGCAGTCACCCACTCATATTGCATTGCCTTGTACTTTTACCGCGATGACTTGCCACCGGCCTAGAGAGTTCCTAGATATAGTACCGCTTCGCTTTGCCACGGATACGAGTATCGGGCATCCCGCAGTCACGGTGCATCGCCACCGCATATGAGTCTAGTGAGAAAATCGATACGCTGCTTTTGGTATTATGATTCAGTGGTGGTTGACTCCAGTTGAGTTTGTGCCTGAAGCTGCGGGAGGGCAGAGCATCCCACAACGTGGGCTTCTTCGTCGCGCTAGTCTCTGCGCCACACTATTTGAACTTCGCTACTGTAAGCGTTACGACACTAGCGAAGATCCCCTTCCTCACACTAGCGACGACAGTGGCAGATGCATCACGCATGCTAAACTAAACCAACTCACAACTGTCACTCTAACATCCATCGTACTGTACCTCACACCATCTGTAGTGCCGCTATTATTCCCTAGCCAGCCTAGCTACCCCGCTTAACTTATTAATCGCCCAAAAAGCGCAATATTAACCCACATCGGCCTTCTCTAATCTCGGGAATACATACGACCAACCGCGATAAGCAAAAAACGAGGTTCTGAAAAGAGTAGGGTTCCCCCCTGCTACCTAGTCCATATATGACGCCCAAATAAAAAGGCTAAATTAGTACACATATACGTCCCACGTGGGGGCAGCTAACCGCGACAAAGGGATCACCAAACGGAGCAAGTTCAGCCCCGGATTCGACCGAAAGTTTGGCTCAACCGGTCCTGCCGCCAGCCAGCCCGCCGGTTAATTGGGGGGCGCTTTCCCAAAATGAGTCGCTCCCGTATCGTGACCTCTCCTGCCTGAACCGCTCAAACGCGCGCTCTGATTTACAGTAGTCCCTCTCAAAGACCGCCGTACAAGCAACAGTCTTTGTTCTTCAGTGGGAGGAAGTGGGGAGATAGATCACTCCTACTACGTGTCAGGGTCAATACAGTGCATGACAGTAATTCTCATGATGCTCCAACATGTCAGTCAGTTTGTGTGTCCCAGTTCCCCCTGGTGCCTGCTACTGGCATTTCCGAATGGGAACCACCACATACGGTATCATACACTATCATGCGTGGCGTCGACGGGTCAATTGATACGATGATGCCTCCTACTGTAAACCCCCCTCTCTTCCCCCACCCCACATGTTTCATCAGTCCTTCCATCCGCGATCACAACGTTCCACATCGAGACGGGCGCACGCGCCCCATGAAACTCTTACTGCATATGTCTACACTACACGCCATACCCGGGTATTGCATCTACACGTTATGAGAGTCGTGCGGCGGGCGCGCGCCGGTCAGCTGAACCCCGATGGAGCGCAGCAGCGCCAGTGCCAGGGGTCACGCGGTCACGGTGTGGGACGCGCGCCCCCAACCAAAGGTGTTATGGGACCTACAGTAACTCCTACAGTACTCACCAGCATCGTCAGTGAGAAATCACCACCGATCACCTGCTGCGTCACCCCTCATTAGTTATTTGCGGCAACACGAGCGTCACGAGGTGTGTCCCCCGAATCACTCTCTTTGTCCTCAACTGCACCATGCAGACGGGTAGCTTCTGGGAACCGGGCAACGACTTCGACATTTCTCGTCCTCGGAGATTAGATATACAGTATCTCACGCAGGGTCTATAATCGGAGTGTTTACCGGGCTTGTGCAGTATGGCAACTGGACAGCCTGAGGAGAATGAACTGGCAACAGCGTTGTCTATTTAGAGCAAGGTATAATGGTCTACTTAGCTGTATAGTACAGTAATACTGTGATAGAAGTCGACTCGTGGGTGCAAATATGAAGCGTAAATTACCACGTGTTCCTTGTGGTTCACTTGCGCTTCGTGAGGACCTTTACGGCAGCGGCCTTGACGACACCCGCAGCACGTTCGCATTCCTTCCGCGATAGCGCAGCAGTAACAGCAAGGCGGATGCTCGGACGCGCCTCAACGACTTCCTGACCTCTCAATCGTCGCGCACGTGTGATCCACACACCCTGCGCGAGCGCCTCGTCCACAATATCCTGCAACAGCCGTTCCTCCGTCGCAATATCAAACGACAATGGTGTAGGATTGGCCGATTTCGTTGCTGCTGCTACAGTAGGGGGCTGGGTACGCACGTAGATATGGATGATAGGCGAAGCAGCGTGTGAAGGTATTGTGATGCAGTCCACGCGCTCGAGGACGGTGCGGATGGCGCGTATGTTCTCTTGTAGCGTGCTGAGAATCGAAGGGGTGTTGCGCAAAATATTGATTCCTTCTGACGCGGAGGCGGCCAGGACAGCTGGGAGAGCTGCTGAAAAGACGAAGGAGGTGCCGTTGATGCGTTGGTGCTCGACGACGTGGCGCGAGCCGGCGCAGAAGCCGCCTCCGGAATTGAGGCCGTTGGCTACTGATCCGAGGAGCATGTCTATTTGGGTAGCCTAGATAACACGGTAGTGAGACAAGAAGGATTGAAGGGATGGGACAAAGAGGAAGCATACAGGGACATTGTATAATTCTGTAAGACCGCGTCCAGTTCGGCCAACAGTACCAAAGGAGATACTCTCGTCGAGGATAAGGCGATACTTGTATTTGTGCTTCAACTCGATCTGGGAGGGAAGATGCCAATCGGATCCATCACACATGGTATACCCGGATCAGTCACTCACGAGTTTGGGTAGATCGGATATGGCACCGTCTCTCTCGAAGATACCTTCCGTGATGATGAACCGTCTCGTGAGCGGTCCGCGGCGCTTGCGGCGTTCCTTTTCGACACTCTGGAGGACGTCCTCGAGGCTTTTAAAATCGTTGTGATCGAACCAGCGGATGGTGGAGCGGGAGATCTGCAGGCCTTTCTGAAGGGCAAAGTTGACGCCTCGATCAGCCACGATGATGTCGCCACGTTTTGCAAATGCAGCAATGACAGCGGAAATTGTGGCGAAAGCTTGAGAGTAAAGAATTGAGGCCTCGGTGCCAAGGAAGTCCGCTATGTCGCGCTCGAGGTCCATGTGCAAGTCTGTAAATGCCCATTAGGACGATCTGGGGGTGAGCGTCGGAGGGCAAAGAGGTACCAATAGTGCCGTAGAACTGAGGTGGACCACAACTACCCACGCCATATTTCCGGAGGGTCTCAATGGCGCGCTTTTCGATATTTTCGTTGCCAGCAAGGCCAGTAAAGTTGTAGCTAGCAAGATTGAGCACTTGCTTCCCGGTGTTAACGAGCTTGGGTCGGGGTCCGTTTCGTCCAGAGACTATTGGAATGGTTGCGAGATCATTTTGTTCTTCTGTCGTGAGAGGGGCACCTAGGGGCTCTGGTGTCCATTCATCCACGAGCTCATCGATTTCCTGAAGGACGACGTGTCAGACAGAGAGCTGCGCATCCCGTAAAAAAAGGGACAGACGTGCCTTCTCAGAGAACTGGATAAATGTTTTTCGCCGTTGTCTGCGCGAGTACGAGATTGAAGAAGGGTACGAATGGCGAAAAGGGCCAAAAGGATTTCGAGGACGGTGCGACCTGGATCGTTCTGGTGGGAAGACTTCACATAGCGGGCGATTACATGTGAGCCAGGTATTTTAAAAAGGCTTGCTCGACCTGGATGAGTGCGTAGGAAAGAAAGGCAAAGAGGGGTTCAAGCGCGGATGCTGAGCTGTCCATTGTGGTCTTAGTGAAAGAGTAGACGCTCTCACACGCCGCGTCGCGCTAGCAAGTTCAACGTTCAAACATGTCGCACAAGTCGTCGCCTTCACTCCCGAATGGCCTCAGCCCACCGCCCCCAGATCTGCCGCCCAAGCCCCAGCAACAACGTCGCGTTCCAGTGCCCATGGCCACCCTACCGCCACCACCCTCGGCTATCGACATCGTAAGTTCGTTCGAGTCCGACCAAAAACTGCTCGCATTTCTTATCAACCTCACCTTCCAACTCGCTTTAGCCACCACCTGTATACGGTAACAACTACCCTCGCCCAAGATCTCCTTCTCCACTCCGTTCAAGCTTCAGAGTCGACCCAAACACGGGTGAAATAGAGAGCTCGGACGGCTCTGATGACGACAACGGTGATGACCCCGATGCCACATGGGGTCGACGTCCACAGTCTCCAAACCCTTCCATTTCCCTCTTCGCGTCCAGCTTTGCCCAACGCGTGGGTTCTTTCGTCAGCAGCGTGGGTAGCGCAGTCTCTTCTGGCCTACCCACGGACGAAGAACTGGAACGAGAAGCCGAACGCGACCGTGAGCGTTCACGGCGCGAGGCTGAACGCATTCTCACCCAGGAGGCCGAGGAACGTCGTCTGATGGAAGAGAAAGTTCTTGCAATGTTGAACATCTCCACCGCCACTCCCAAGCGCGTGTCTCCCGCGCGCTCGCAGTCCATGCCCCCGACAGACCCCCCTTCCCCCTCCCCCTCCCAGCGCGACAATGGGGTCTCCTCATGGTGGAACGCCGCCAAGAACCGCCTCACGCCCACGAAAGAGCCACTCACTGCCGCACAACAAGTCATCCAAGAAGCCAAGGATAAAGAAAAACGCGAAAAGAAGGAAGCCAAGAAGGTAGAAAAGGAGCGAAAGCGCTCCTCAGACTGGCCCGCAGTGTCAGAGAATAAGCTCAACAATCCGACTCTGCTCAGCCTTGTCACGCCCCCGAAGCCCTCGCAAAAGGGTGCGTCGCTCTCTGCTCCGCCGTCCCCGACACCTGGGGCTCAAGGCCTTCCATCCAGTCTCCCACCTAGTCTGGCACCAAGCCCTCTACGTTCCAATAGCCACAATGGCTCGCCATCTCGCTCCCCATCCCGTGAACCCCCTCCGCTCTATACACAGTTTACCGACCAGGGTTCGCTTGATGTCCCCGGCACACTCCTCGTCATCGCACGCCGTTTCGAGAAGCTCGAAAAGTGGACTGTTGGACACGTTCGTGCACTGGAGGACCGCATGAGCGATGTCGAGCGATGGCTGGTCGAGAAGGAGAACGAAAAGGAAGGTGGTGAAGATGATGGTGCCTTGAAGGTTAACGAATCATCTTCCCTGGAGGGGAATGTGAACGAAATGCGAGACGAACTCGTGGAGATGCAAGGCCGTATCGGCGAGCTGGGACGGGAAATGGCCAAGTTCGCGACCTCACCTGGTATGCTATCTACCATGCCATCACGTGTTTCCGCCCAAGCCGTGTCCACCGCCCCTCAGACGAATTCATCCTTCGCGATCCACGCACAGACGAGCTCCTCAATAACCGTACACTCACACTCTCTCCCACCACATACGCCACAGGGCTCTGTCTCCCGCATCTCTTCCTACAGCGACCTCCGCCGACGTGACTCGGTCAGCCCACCATTTATCCCTCCCTCCGCGATCCGCGCAGAACAACCACGATCACGTCTGCCGTACCCAACGGGAGACTACACATCTCCTTCAGGCTCCGTAGTCGGCCAAGGCGCGCTCTCACCCCCTCAATCACCACCAACAGCGAGCAACTCTGGCTCCGCATCGCCTGCAGGTGCTGGCGCTATCGCACTGCGGTCTCGACCCGTATCCGTCGCTGGTCTTCCTGCACCCTCTCCGCCACCTCCGGCGCCTGCTCCTGCTGGTTTGCCGCCGGCGCGGACGGCGGCCACGTTGGCGGCCCCTCCGCAACAGCCCACACGCGCAAGGTCGTCGAGTATTAGCCCGACACCACGTAAGCGGTACACGGTCGCATTAGGAGAACCCATCATGAAACCCCGCATGTCTGCATCTCCGCCCCCCATATCCGTCGACGACGATGACGACGATGAGGATGGTGCCAACGACGCGGGAGAAGAGGATTTCGTTGACCGTACGATCGGCCGCTCAGGGGGACGGCACACATCTGCGCAGCATAAAAAGGGCCAAAGGAGCAACGGTATTGGACTTGGATTTGGATTCGGACTCGGGATGGGGAACGGAGGGTTAACTGGAGAAGATACGGATACGAGCATGGACTCAGCACCGCGCTCTGCGCGTCCACCACGCCCCCGCATACACCCAAGAACGACTAGCCGTAGTCCCAGTAGCGCGCAGAGTATGGCGAGTTCCAACGGGAATGCAGGGGGAAGCCGAATGAATACGCAGAGACTACTCGGGCACGGTCGTGCGCTGAGCATCGACAGAGCAGCCGCTGCCGAAGCACCACAGCGGACAAAACCTCGGTCATCCACGACGACGACGACACCGACAACTCCCGCATCTGCGTCTGCAACTATGGGATTCCGAGATCCGCTCGTCGTGCGTCGCGAAGAGAGCCAGGCGCGCGCTAAAGCGGCACCGGCTCCTCCTAAGGTCGTCACTGGGAAACCTCGTGCACCAGTGGGCGAGTTGGTGGCTTATTTCGATAAGAGCTGATTTACCTTTTTTTTTTCTCTTTTGGGCCTTTAATTTTATTGCTTTGTCTCGTTGGGTTTTCCTTTTTTTTCGAAGGATTGGTGAACTTTACTTACTGAATCCCCCAGCCCACGCTTTCAACAGCATTGTCACATTTTTTGATCGCGTTGCACGCTTTTCGCGTTTGTGTGTGTGCGTGTAACCCACTCAAGTCGAAATCGGACTCTATTGTACAGTACGACGTATACAAAGTATTCATTTCTTTGTTATTTGCCCCTTGACCCATCTTGACGACCTCCACTTTATATTACCATTTTGGAAACTGACCAGTACTGACCGTCTGTTCTCACTTTTTTGTCTGTTTGCCTCTTGGCAGTATACCGCACTATGCATGATATACAGTAATGACTTGTGATTTTATTCCTGCATTTCTCATCCTTTTTTGACGAGAACAATGATAGAAATGCTTGATATACAGTTGCGTATGCAATGCCCTTCCTTTGCGTATCGTTCGTCTTCGTTTCGTTATTCCCGAACAGCCCCCATGGGGAAATTTTCAGGAGAATGAAGAGGTGAGGTGAGTCGAGCAACAGCACGCTCTTGCGCGGATAAAGTGATATTAGATGAATGTGAAAGCAAGTGTGTATGGGCTGTAACTTACGAGCTGTATCACATTGGCTTCGTGTTAGAATCTTTGTCCCAGTCAGAAATGGCGACTGGGTGATCGGAGAGCCGTCGCGCGGCAACGTACTGCCCAATCTTTTCCTGCAAAGGTCCCGATGGCTCGAGCGCCTCCACAAAAACATCCTGCAGGCCGGGCAATACTTCTGCTATTATGCTCCCAACGAGCTCTTGCAGGGCGGCCACAATACCTGGCGCAAATTCCTTGGATAGGTAGAGATTCTTCACCGCGGTAAATGGAAGTAAGAGCTGCAACCATTGGGTGTTCTCGATGGCATCATTCTTCCAAACTAGTTGCGAAAAATCGAGTCGACGCTCGATGTAGAGGTCCTCGACCGTGGAAGGGCGAGGCAACGAGGAGTTACAGACCTGCTCGATGAACGAAAGTTGCCAATCTGGTTCTCTGCACGAGATTGATATCAGAAGATTGTCGATGCCAAACTTAGATGTCCGGTATCGAAGTTTGACGCTGGCGGTGTCATCATCGAATTGCACATATGCTTCATCGCGTGCCCTGAGTGTTGGTGTACGATTGATAAATTGGGCGAATCGTGGGCAGTCAAAATCGATTTGATTGAAGAAAGTTATGCCCATTTCGCCGAGT
The DNA here is from genome assembly GCA_022496225.1 of Russula aff. rugulosa BPL654. Taxonomy (NCBI): domain Eukaryota; kingdom Fungi; phylum Basidiomycota; class Agaricomycetes; order Russulales; family Russulaceae; genus Russula; species Russula aff. rugulosa BPL654. The sequence goes on from WTXE01000164.1 coordinate 51,014, forward strand.
TGAGGGGTGTCGATGCGTGTCACGAGTTTCTCTAAATATTCGGTAACGCCTTTGAAGTAAAATTTGTTGAGAGCGGGGAGGATAGAGCGTTTTGGAGGAGGCAGACTTCGGCTTTCCCAATCAGGGCGAGATTCAGGGGATCGGAATTTAAGGTGAAGTCCTTCGAGGCTGGACAACATAGAGAGGAGAGCGACTATCGCTTCGGGTGAAATGTACCCGGAATGGGGAATATTTGCAAACCAAAGTTCGGCAAGGTGATTAGCAGACAAGAGAAAATTGGCAATCGCGGAAATGGAATGCCAGTCAACAAGAAGTATCGCAGACTTGGGGCAGATCCACCCAAGAACGAATCCGGAATGACTGGCAGCGTTTCATCATTTGAGAAGAGCTGTAGAGTTATCAGCTGCGGGAATGGCACCTGCATCGCGGCCAAGATTTTTTCCAATTGCCATCTGCAAGGCCCCGGAGGATGACTTGACATACGCGATTGCTCTGCCCGAGTGCGGCAATGACGTTGTCCGTGCCTGATGATAAGTCCATATCGCCCTCAACGATGAGAGGCAAGGCTGGCCAGACGTCCAGTGTCTCACTTGCGGGTGTTTTAGGTGTACAATAAAGTTGCAGATTCAGGCGACGTGGTGATCCAAGAACAAGGCTTCTCCATCGTCTGCATACATGAACCAGCGATTGCCACGCCTCTGTCCCAGTTTTTTTTAGATACGGTGGGCGCATATCGACATAGAAATCAAACACTTCTAGTAGCACGTCATCGGGAAGTACGTGGATTCGTTCCATCTGGCCTAGATCACATCACGTCAGTCAGTAGTAATTGCTGGATGTCGCCCAATGAAAGACATACGTCGACTTTGTTCGCTTCGTTTCTTCCGAGCCCGGCGACGATTCTTTGCCATCAGCAAGCCTGCAGAACGTGGGTCTATTGGGATCGATATCTAGGGGTGACTAGGAAATAGTGGAGAGGTGAAGGCAGTACTGGAGTAGTATGGTGGGGAGATCTGAAGAGATGCACGCCTTTAAGTTGAGCTATTTAAGACTTATTGATGTAGCGTGAGTTTTCCTTGACATGCAACTGAGAGCTGCAGATCGATGAGGATTTGGTGCTGGGGTGGTACGGGAGAACGCGTTGCTTAAGATTGCCCAGTCTGCGGGTGTATGCTGGTAACTGCCAAACGCAGTGCCGGGCCGGACAGCCGGGACAGCCCGCCAGCCGCCAGGACTTCGTCATGAATGATGCACGTCCGCTCTCACTTTTTTGTCTCTTTCGTCTTTTTTTTTCGCTGCATACCGCACTATTCATGATTTACAGGAATGGCTTGTGATTTTATCCCTGCATTTCTCTTTTTTTTTGACGAGAATAATAATGGAAAGGTGTGATATACAGTATGCGTATGCAAAGCCATTCCTTTGCGTATCGTTTCGTTTTCGTTGAGCTAATCCCAAACAGTTCCCATGGGGAAAATGTCAATTAAAATGAAGAACCAAGTAAAAGGCGAGGCGAGTTGAGCAACAGCAGGCCTCTTCTTGCGCTGCCAGAGTGACATAAGATGAATGTGAAAGCAAGAGTGTACAGGCTGAAACGTACGAGCTGCACTACAATGGCTTCTTGTTAGAGTCTCTGACCCAGTCAGAAATGGAGATAGGGTGATCGGAAAGCTGTCGCGCGGCAACGAACCGCCCAAACTTTTCCTGCAAAGGTCCAGATGGCTCGAGCCCCTCCACGAATATATCCTGCAGGCTGGGCAACACTTCTGTTATTCTTCCCCCAACGACCTCTTGAAGGGCGGCCGCGATACCCGGCGCAAATTCTTGGATAGGTAGAGATTCTTCACCACGGTAAATGGACGTAAGACTTGCAACCATACGGTGTTCTCGGTGACATCATTCTTCCAAACTGCTCATATTTCGAATCGACGCTCGATGTAGAGGTCTTGAACCGTGGAAGGGCGAGGAAAAGTGGAGTTACAGACCTGCGCGATGAACGAAAGCTGCTGATCTGGTTTTTACTTGCGATTGATATCTCAAGAGTCCTGGTCCGGGTAGTGCGACGGTGCACCAACTAAAGAATTGCACATGTACATTATCGCATGCCCTGAGTGTTGGCGTACGATTGATGAATTGGGCGAGTCGTGGGGTGTCCAAATTGATTTGATTGAAGAAGGTTATATGCGAGGTCTTGATTGAGGGGCGTCGATGAAGATTACGAGATCCTCTAAATATTCGTAGCGCCTATGAAATCAAGTCTTCTGAGAGCTGGGAGGATAGAGCGTTTTAGTGGAGGCAGACTTCGGCTTCCCAGTCAGGGCGAGATTGAGAGGATCGGAATCCAAGGGAAAGTCCTTCAAGGTTGGACAACCTGGAGAGGAGAGCAACCATCGCTTCGGGTGAAATATACCCGAAATGAGGAATATTGGTGAGCCTAAGCCAGACAAGGTGAGCAGCAGACAAAAGGAATTTTGGCAATCCCGGAAATGGAATGCCAAACGAATTGAAGTATTGCAGACGTGGGGCAGATCCACCCAAGAATAAATCGGGATTGACTGGTGGTGTTTCATCATCTGACCAGACCTCCAGATCTAGAACTGTCAACTCTGGGAATGGCACCTGCATCGCGGCCAAGACTTCTTCCAATTGATGATCTACAAGGTTCAAATAGATTTTACGTATGCGATTGCTCTGCCCAAGTGCTGCGATGATGTTGTCCATGCTTGATGATGCGTCGATAAAGTGCGTGGCAATGATGAGAGGCAAGGCTGGCCAGACGTCCAGTCTGTCCCTTGCGAGTGTTTCGGGTGTACAATAAAGTTGCAGATTCAGGCGACGTGGTGATCCAAAAACGAGGTTTCTCCATCGTCGACATACATGAACCAGCAATTGCCATTCCTCCGCGGCCCATTTTCCTTCGTTTTCACCATCTCCCAGATCTTTATCAAATGAAAATCAAAGATATCTAGCAGGACGTCATCAGGGAGTACGTCGATCCGTATCACCTGGCCTACATCACGCCACGTCAGCTAGCTGCAGTCATTGTGGGATGTCGTAATGAACGACATACGTCGACTTTGTTCGGTTCGTTCGTTCCGAGTCTGGCGGCGATTCTTGGCCATCAGCAACCCTTCAGATCGACGATATCTATTGGGATCGATATCCAACGGCGGTGAGGAAATGGTGGAGAGGCAAGGGCGGCTACTGGAGTACGGTGGGGAGATCTGATGAGAAGCAAGCCTTTTTGCTGAACTATTTGTGGCTTTGTTAGCTATCGATTGATGCAACGTATAAGTTTTTCTCGACATACAACGGAAAGCGGCCGATCGATGAGGCGATGAGGATTCGCTGTGGGGATGGTAGGGGAGAACCTACTGAGTACGTGTAATGTGGCAAGACAAAGCGAAGATGACAGCACAGCATCAACGCCACCAACCACCAACCTGCGCCACCAACCTGCTTCACCCGTACCGCCAGGAGCATCTCGAATGTTACATGCAGGGCGCACAGTACTGGTGCCAATGCAATCGCGCAAAATTCCCCATGAACGCGCATATGCGGCGGCATATCTACCGACTCGATTCTAAGGCGCCTTTGGCCCTCACTCCCTCCAATGGCGACGCGGTTAAATTGCGTTGTTTCTCCTCGGTGTGCTCCCTTCCCCACTTTCATTCCCTTCTTTGCTCTTCCTCTATCTTGCCGCTAGTCTCTAATATCTAATATCATTTTGTTCTCTGGTCTAATGGTTTTATCCTGATGGTTAAGGTGATCATGACCAGCGTATACATGCGAGCTTGTGTAATTGCTGACGATGGTAATGACGAACAGGCGACGACCCCTTCAGTTATGAGACCAGTACTGGAGAACTTCGCGCCCTCGGCTTCCCAACGCGTCATTTGGGAACCGTGCATTCACGACAGACGCCGTTCGGCGTGGCGTAGCGCGTCGTTCTCGATCGTGGTTCGCTTCTTCTCTCATACATCACATACGCATACCGGGATGGCGGCAGAGACTGGCAGTCATGGACCTGCCTGGTCCGGGGTCCCGCTCGGCTCTTCGGATGATGCATCGGCGTATCTACCCAACAATCTGGTTCGACGCGCGCGTGATTCCCTTCCGTACTCTTCTTGAGCGAGTCGTCAATCAGGACGTTTCCTGTGACCCTATCTCACAGTTTTGTTGAGCAGGCTACATCACCGTCTCGCGCACCAAGGACGAACTTCTCCTTCCTCTGGGCATGAAGGATCATTTCGGTCAGAGGTTCGATTTCCAAAACTAGCGCCCACCGACACAAAACATTCGACGCTAGAGAGGGTGTACGATAGATGGAGGAGAGGAGCCAATGGACGATTTCTCTCCGGCCCAACGTACTGTGCAAACATTATCATGTATGTACCGGAAGGCCACGTCTCTCAAACAGCGCGAATGCTCGTATACATCCTCCGAGCCTGCGACTCAGTCGCGCATCCAGACGCGCAAGGTACCGCGCAGATGATGATAGGACACACGCGTGAAGAAGAGTGCATTCTTCTGAAACGTATCAAACAAATATAGGTCACAGTACTCTATCGACAGTAAAGTCTGCGGCTAGTCAAAAGTTGAGGTATGTGCGCAGGAGAAGAGGGTGTCAGTAAAACGAGGGGAGCCTTTAGAAACTACGTCGCTGTACGACAGTTGTTGACATGATGATGATGACTTCGATGACTTTTGCAAACTTTTGGCAGTGAATTCACAGATCGAGTCTTTGACTCCGCGAACCCTTCCGGAGAAGCTGCCGTGGACTGTAAGTGCTGCCAATCATCGACATCGCTCCTTGGATCAAAGGACATAAATCAAAAGGTCGTCTCTCAACCCCAGCTGCCATCCACGCCGCATGTCTCGAATTTGATTTGGCTTTTTCGGGCAGGAAAAGGATAAGATTTCGCTGAAAAAATCAGGATTGCGCTAGTGACTCACCAGAGGTGAGAGTACCGGTGACACTCGCACATGTTACGAAATATCACATGAACCCCTCTTTTTCTTCACAAGGAAGTTGCACCGATTGACTTTTGGGGCTGGACAGAAAAACTTCGAGCCTGCAAGGGGAAAGACAGATACAACTCTGCATTTCCCCCGAAACTGTGGTGGGCAGACCACAGAGATGGTAAGAGACACGAAGATACGCGAATTTACTTGTTAAATTTCGAGTGTATGAGAAGTCAACTGAGATAAACGAACACGAGATCGGCCGAGATCGTGTGGACAGCGGTTCCACTGGTGCGATAGCCGAGAGCAGAAAAGGCACGCTAACGAGAAATGGAAGAAAGAGGGAGGGAGAAACCTCCTGGATTGAAGTCGATGGTGCCCTCCTCGCGAGCTGAAGAACAAATCTTAAATGCATGCACGCTACTTCTAGTAATGGCGATCTCGGAGGTGCCAGTGATGAGGAACGGGCTGTAAGTACACAAGATAAGAGCTAAAACAGGATGAAGGAAGTGCATACAGCCGCCGCGTGGCGGCAGTTTGGTATCGGTAAGTATTGTCCGAGAGGGCGAGACCAGACCAGAGATGTAAGATAAAGGAAATGTGAAAGGAAAGGGGTGGGAGCGCCGTGATTGGAACACATAAGCTGTCTTCATCTCGTATCGCTTGAAAGATGTGTTGTGTCAAGTATAAGGCGATAAGAACAAAAAGAAAAGAAAAAAAAAATCAACAAAGATATGTGATGGCGGGCGCTCCGACGCGGAAGTCCGTTCCATTCCAAACGTAGCCCCGACGCACACCTTACACCACGAAAATATTCTGCAAATTGGGCAATATTTCTCCTTCTGCTGTTCTTCCCCCATCGAGCTCTTCCAGAGTGGCCATGATAGCTGGCTCAAAATCCACGGATAGATAGAGATTCTTCACTGCAGTAAATGGAAGGAAGAGTCTCAACCATAGGGTGCTCTCGATGGCACCATCCTCCCAGTCTAGTTCCGAATATTGATATCGATGCTCGATGTAGAGGTACTCCACCGTGGAGAGGTGGTGCAAAGAGGAGTTACAGACCTGCTCGATGGCTGAAAGCTGCCAATTTGGTTCTCCGCATGAGATTGATATCAAAAGACTGTAGGGGCGAAACGTATATCTCCGGTATCCAAGTTGAACACTGGCCGTGCGATCTTTAAATTCTACACGTGCTTCATCGAGCGCCCTGGGTGTTGGTGTACGATTAATGAATTGGACGAGTCTTGGACAGTCGAAATCCATTTGACCGAAGAAAGTTATATTCATTTTGTCGAGTTGAGGGGTGTCGATGCCGTTCACGAGTTCCTCTAAATATTCAACAACGCCTTCGAAATGAAATTCGTGGAGAGCGGGGAGGATAGAACGTTTTGATGGAGGCAGACTTCGGCTTTCCCGTCAGGGCGAGATTCAGGGGATTGGAATCGAAGTATAAGACTTCTGAGGCTGGACAAAGCGCGAAGGAGAGCGACCATTGCTTCGGGTGAAATGTATCCGGAATGAGGAATATTGGGAAGAAAAGGGTGACAAGGTGATTAGCTGACAAAAGGAATTTCGGCAATCCCGGAAATGGAATGCCAGACAATTCGAGGGATCGCAGATGTGGGGCAGATCCACCCAAGAACGAATCGGGAATGACAGGTGGTGTTCCATGACGTGACGAGAGACACAGTTCTGTCAACTCCGGGAATGGCACCTCATCGCTGCCAAGACTTCTTCCAATTGACGATCTGCAAGGTACAAGAGGGTGGCTTCACATATGCGATCGCTTTGCCCAAGTGCCGCGATGATGTTGTCCATGCCTGCGTCCACAATCTCCTCGGAGTAAACGATGAGAGGTAAGGCTGGCCAGACGTCCAGTCTGTCCCTTGCGGGTGTTTCGGGTGTACAATAAAGTCGCAGATTCAGGCGACGTGGTGATCCAAAAACGAGGTTTCTCCATCGTCGACACACATGAACCAGCGATTGCCATCCCTCTGTCTCCGTTCCATATGTTTCGTCTTCATATCCTAGATCTATAATCATATAGAAATCGAATATTTCTAGTAGGACGTCATCAGGGAGTACGTCGATTTGTATCACCTGGCCTACATCACACCACGTCAGCCAGCCGTCATTGTGGGATGTCGTAATGAAAGACATACGTCGAGTTGTTTGTTCGGTTCCTTTCTTCCGAGTCTGGCGACGAGTATTTGCCATCAACAACCCTTCAGAACTATTGAGATCGATATCCCACGGCAGCTAGGAAATAGTGGAGAGGCGAAGGCAGCACTGGAGTTTGGTGGGGAGATCTGTTGAGGGGAACGCCTTTTGTTGAGCTAATTGTGGCTTTGTTAGCTATCGATTGACGCAGCATGTAAGTTTTTCTCGACATACAACGGAAAGCCGCCGACTGGGATGGTAAGGGAGAACCTGTTTCTTGACGAAGCACTGAGACTGATGTGGCGGAGATGATGACCGTGACAGCATCACAGCGCCACCCCCTTAGTGCCAGTGAGCCAGTGCTCCGCGAGTGACTACTAGTTCCGCTCGAAAAGATTCCATAGCTGTTCGTCTCTCACATCGTATACACATCCTGGGGTGGGAGCTGAGACCGTCAGTTCAGTCATGGAGTTGCCTGACCCCGCTTGGCTCTACTAATGATATATTGGTATATACAGGATTACCCAACAATCTGATTCGACGCGCGCGAAAGCATCGTGATTCCCTTCCGTGCTCTTCTTGAGCGAGTCTTCAGCCAGGGCATGTAATGTAGCTTTATCTTACTTTCCGTTGCGCAAGCTACACGGCCGCGTCGCACACCAGTGACAAACCTCTTCTTCTTCTTCGCATGAAGGATCGTCTAGATCAGGGCTTCGATTACCAAAACCAGCGCCAATCAACATAAAACATTCGAGGTTGGACTAGGAGACGGTATAAGATGATACGGGTAGTATGTATGCGTGCAAGTGCAGTACATGTACGAAGATGTGTCAGACAGAGTATGGTAAAATGTACGATTGATGGAGGAGAGAAAGGGAGGGACGAGGAAAGGTTCAGGAGTAATGAAGAAGTAAGCAAGAGGCGAGGCGAGTTAAGCAACAGCAAGTCTTCCTGCGCGGCTAGGGTGATATTAGATGGATGTGAAAGCAAGTGTGTGTGGGCTGTAACTTACGAGCTGCATTACATCGGCTTCATGTTAGAGTCTATGTCCCAGAAAGAAATGGCGACGGGGCGATCAGAGAGCTGTCGCGCGGCAACGAACTGCTCAATCTTTGCTTGCAAAGGCCCTAATGACCCGAGCTTCTCCACAAAAATATTCTGCAGGCCGGGCAATACTTCTGTTATTGTGCCCCCAACGAGCTCTTGCAGGGTGGCCCCGATACCTAGCACAAATTCCTTGGATAGGTAGAGATTCTTCACCGCGGTAAATGGAAGTAAGAGTTGCAACCATAGGGTGTTCTCGACGGCGTCATTCCTCCAAACGTGTCGCCGATATCGATGCTCGATGTAGAGGTCCTCTACTGCGGAAAGGGGGTGCAAGAGGAAGTTACAGACCTGGGCGACGGAAGAAAGTTGCCGATCTGGTTCTCCACATAAAATTCCCTATCTTAAGAGCGTGGACTGGGCTAGAAGTGCGACACTGGCGAGGTAATCATAGAATTGCACATGTGCTTTATCGCGTGCCCTGAGTGTCGGTGAACGATTAATGAATTGGGCGAGTTGTGAGGAGTCAAAATTGATTAGATTGAAGAAAGTTATATCCATTTCGTCGAGTTGAGGGGTATCGATGCGGGTTATGAACTCCTCCAAATATTCATTATCGCCTTCGAATTGAAATTCGTGGAGAGCGGAGAGGAGAGAGCGTTTTGGTGGATGTAGACTTCGGCTTTCCCAGTCAGGGCGAGAATCAGGGAATTCGAATTTGAGTATAAGTGTTCTGAGGCTGGACAACATGGAGAGGGGAGCGACCATTGCTTCGGGTGAAATGTACCCGGAACGAGGAATATGGGAGAGCGAAAGAGAGACAAGGTGAGTAGCAGACAAAAGTAGGTTTGGCAATCCCAGAAATGGAATGCCATGCAATTTGAAGGATCGCAGACGTGGGGCAGATCCATCCAAGAACGAATCTGGAATGGCTGGCGGATGCATACCAAATGACGAGAGCCGTAGATCTGTCAACTCTGGGAATGGAACCTGCATCGCAGCGAAGACTTTTTCCAATTGCATACACGCTCTGGCAAAGCTCCAGAGGAGGACCTGACATACGCGATTGCTCTGCCCAAGTGTTGCAGTGATGTTGTCCGTGCCTGATGATAAGGTCATAACACCGCCGATGACGAGAGGCAAGGCTGGCCAGACATCCAGTGTGTCCCTTATGGGTGTTTTAGACGTACAATAAAGTCGCAAATTTAGGCGACGTGGTGATCCAAGAACAAGGCCTCTCCAACGTCGGCACACATGGATCAACAATTGCCATGTCTCCGTCGCCTTTTTGCATTCATCTGATGACATGCCTTCGTCCAATGGACCCGTAATCGTATAGAAATCAAATATTTCTAGTAGGACGTCATCAGGAAGTACGTCGATTTGCTTCATCTGGCCTACATCACATCACATCACATCAGTCAGTAGTCATTGCGGGATGTCGCGCAATAAAGACATACGCGGACTTCGTTCGGTTCGTTTCTTCCGAGTCCTGCGATTCTTTGTCTCCAGCAAGCCTTCAGAATGGTAATCTAATGGGGTCTATATCTCGGGGCGGCTAGGAAATGGTGGAGAGGCGAAGGCGGTACTTTGGGTGGGGAGATCTGATGGGGGTACACCCTTTAGCCGATCTATTTGTGACTTTGTTAGTCATCAATCGATTCAGCATGTCAGCTTTTCTTTACATACACTGAGAGCGGCCAATCGACGAGTATTCAGTACTCAGTTGTACCTTGTGGGATGGTAGGGGAGAACCTGCATGGGACCTGGAGTTGCGTGTTTATCCGAAGCACCCGGCACAAGCCGGTTGCATCACGTGCATGGGAGCGTACCACCACTACTGTACCGTGTACGTACCCACAGTTATGGCCAGACAACGCGGAGATGAGAGCATCACAACTCGAACGCACCGCCAGGGTGTACTGGTGTCGTGCAATATCCCGCATGTTTCTCCTCTTCCCTTCTTCCATCCAGGAGACGGAGAACTTCGCGCCATTGGCTTCAGTTCCTAACGCGTCATTTGGGTTCCTTGCATTCACGACAGACACCGTTCTGCGTGGCGTAGCGCGTCATCGTCGATCGTGTTTTGCTCTTTTCCCACTATTTTCTTCGCAATGTACTGGCTCACTGTGCTCCGCGAGGGACTATTATCTCCCCTCGAGGAGATTCCAAAAGCTGTTCGTCTCTCACACATTCCGTACATATACCGACGGGGTGGCAGCTGAGACTGGCAGTTATGGACCTGCCTGGTTCCGCATGGCTCTACTGATGATTGCATTGGTGCTTCTCTAGGATTACCCAACAGTCTGGTTCGACGAACGAAAGCCTGGTGATCTTCAAGGAGGGGATTATCAGACTCGCAGCGCTCTCTGAGGAGGACAATAGTCCTATACGCGACGCGGAACTCGACAATCCAGACTCTCGCACGCCGAACTTTTTCCGCGACTAACGGTCTACTACGAGGAAGGTCCATTCGACGCGCCTCAACCAGGGTATTTAATCTGGCCCTATCTCACACTTCCGTTGCGCAGGCTACATGGCAACCTCGCTCGCGCACCAAGGACGAGCCTCTCCTCCCTCTGGGCATGGCGAATCGTCTCGGACAAAGGTTTGATTTCCAAAACCGGCGCCAATCGACATAGAACATTCGATGTTATGAGGCGTATCAGACGATACGGAGGAATCCTCACTACGGTGCGGTCACAGTAGGTAATTTTTTTGAATCATTATGTATATATCCGGGGAAGACCACGTCTCTCAAACAGCGCGAGGGCCCGTATACATCCATCGGGTCTGCTACTGCCCATGGTCTGCGACTCATTGTGCCGCTAGACCGCGCTTGGGACCGCCCAGATGTACCATCTACCGATAGGACGCGCCTGAAGACGTATTGTGCCGTTCTTGAAACATATCCAACGAATGCAATTGCAAAAAGTGAAGATGTCATCATCATAATGACGTACAAGTGTTGTACAGCGACGTCTTTTCTAAGTAGGCCCCATAGAACTAACATTGCCCCGTTATACAAGCACCCTCTCCTGCGCACATACCTCGTCACTCGTCAGCTCACTTGCCGCAGACCTTTCTGTCGGTAGAGTACTCCAACCCATAAATTGCCCCGCCTTGTGGCTACTCGGGCCGCCTCCTGACACCTAGGGTCGTCTCAACTGCATGTCTCGAATTTGGCTTTTTCGCAAGAGGAAAAGGACGAGATTTCGTTGAACAACCAGGGTTGCGCAAGAGGTGTGTCCGCCCTCTCCCTTACTCTCACTCGCCAATATCGCTGATTTTTCGTCGTTGACCTGACGCCCTTCTCTGGTGGAAGGCTATTAGGCCCCAGCCCTCGCTTTCAACAGCATTTTCATCTTTTGATATCGCGCTGCACGCTTTTCGCGCGTTTGCACGCAGGCGTGTACCCAAGTCGAAATTGGACTCTGTTTGTGCAGTACGATGTATACAAAACAGATAAGTGAGACCGGATGATCAGAACTGGTCAGTTTCCAAATGGTGATATCATTATCAAGAAAAAGATACTTTGCCTTTTTTTTAGGCTGTATACCGCACTATGCATGATTTATAGCGATGACTTGTGATTTTCTCCCGTCGTGACACGCTTGCATTTCTGACTCTTTTTAAACACTATGCATATACAAAGCCCTTCCTTTGTGTAACCTTCGTTTCCGTTTCGTTACTCCCAAACAACTCCAATGGGGGGGAAACCGAGGAGAAATGAGGAGGTGAGCAAGACGCGAGGCGAGTTGAGTAATATCAAGCACTTCGAACGTGATATAATATGAATGTGAAAGCTAGAGAGCATAGGCTGTAACTTACGGGCTGCATCACATTCAGTCCCTGTCCCAGCCAGAAATGGCGATAGGGTGATCGGAGCGCTGTCGCGCGGCGACGAACTGCCCAATGTCGTCCTGCAAAGGTCCCGATGGTTCGAGCCCCTCCACGAAAATGTTCTGCAGGTTGGGCAACTCTTCTATTATTCTGCCCCCAACTAGCTCTTTCAGGGCGGCCGCGATACTAGGCGCAAATGCCTTGGATAGGTAGAGATTCTTCACTGTGGTAAATGGAAGCAAGAGTTGCAACCATAGGGTGTTCTCGATGTCATCGTTGTTCCAAACCAGTTGCGAATATTGATGCCCGATGTAGAGGCGCTCAACCCTGGAAAGGGGATGCAAAGGGTTACAGACCAGGGCTAAGGACGAAAGTTGCCGATCTGGTTTTCTGCATAAGATCGATATATGAAGAGCCGGTAGAAGTATGACGCTGGTTTGCCAATCATCGAAATCCACGCGTGCTTTATCGCCTGCCTTGAGTATTGGTGTACGATTGATGAATTGGGTGAGTCGTGGGGCGCCAATTTGGTTGTAGAAAGTTATATCCATTTCGTTGAGTTGAGGGGCGTCGATGTGAGTCACGAATTCCTCTAAATATTCAACAGCGCCTTTAAAAAGAAATTCGTGGAGAGCAGGGAGGATAGAGCGTTCTGGTTGGGGCAGACTTCGGCTTTCCGAGACGGGACGAGATTCAGGGGATTCGAATTGAAGGTGAAGTGTTTTGAGGCTGGACAACACGGAAATGAGAGCGACCATCGCCTCGGGCGAAATGTACGCGGAAGGAGGAATATAACAAAGGTGAAGATCGACAAGGTGAGTAGCAGACAAAAGCAGGTTTGGCAATCCTGGAAATGAAATTTGATCCAAAATGAGGGATCGCAGACGTGGGGCAGATCCACCCAGGAACGAATCGGGGATGACCAGTTCTGTTTCAACCCATGGCATGAGAGACAGACATGTCAACTCCGGGAATGGAACCTGCATCGCAGCCAAGACTTCTTCCAAATGCCAATCCGCAACGCACTCGAGGTAGACTTCACATACGCGATTGCTCTGCTCAAGTGCTGCAATAATGTTGTCGATGTCTAATACTAAGTCGATATATATGGCCTCAACGACGAGAGGCAAGGCTGGCCAGATGTCCAGTTCGTCCCTTGTGGGTGAGGAGTGTGTACAACAAAGTCGCAGATTCAGGCGACGTGGTGATCCAAAAACGAGGTATCTCCATCGTCGACACACATGGATCAGCAATTGCCATCATCAGCAAATTGTTCAAATTCTCATGAGGCAGTGTGGTGCTCACGGGGTTGACATAAGTCACAATGTCTTACGAGTAGTTGTACCCCGTTGTGTGTTTTGTCGCGGGCTTACATCACAGTCATGAGTTTAACACCAGGTGTTATGAAATCACGAGGTCATGTCAGACCTGTGTCAGGTCGTGTCAAACTCATACGCCATTATGAGAACAATACAGCCCTTTTGATGCCCCTACAAGGGTTTAACATCCTCATGAGGAATGCCAAGGCCAGTGTTACGAAATCATGAGGTTGTGTCACGCCCGCGTCAGGTCATGAGAACAATACAAACCTTTTCACGCCTCTACAAGGGTGTAACATCCTCACGAGGAATCCCGAGGCCATGCACCAAATTGAATAAGCAAAATCGAAGACTCGGATTATTGTGCGTCGGAGCAGCGCTTTTTTTTTTTGAATCCGAATTTATATCCCGCGCACGTACCTACAGACACAGAAGCGGTCATCTGACGATATTACAGTCTAAATGTGTATAGTAAGCGTGCGCAGGCTGTGCGCGGCTGAGTATGTGTTGGGGTTTGTAGTGGCTGGCGTGTGTGGTGGGGCGTGTGGGTATGTATAGTAGGGGTCGCTCTCAGTCCCTCCTCCGAGAGTTCCTCTCAATAAAGTGGTTCGTGGCTTAACGCAAACTCGAGTGGCTTCCAGGAATCGTAGGAGGCCCAGACAGCGCATGGGGTGGTCAAAGACCTTCCTTAGCGAGTCGATGGGGCCTTCGGTGAATAAGTGGGGACATCGGTGGTGGTGGGTGAGCGGGCACTGGAGCAGCACGTGTTCTGTGTCCTCCGGCACCGCACCGCACACACATGCAACCTCCTGCTCCATTGCCGGAGGGAGGTTTGGGCGATTAAACTTGAGTCGGTATGCACCCGTGAAGGCGTGTCCTGTAATTAGACGAAAGAGAGTGGACTGTATGTCTCTTGGAACATGATGTACGTACATTCAACCCTTAATCCGGATGCCTGTTGAGGCCATCCGGAGTACTGTGTGAGGGCGCCCATCTGGGGGACTAGTTAGCGCGCTGTCATAGGCTTGGGGGTATGGGGGATGTCATAGAACCGTTGGTCCCATGCCTGGAGCGCCGCTGCTTTTGATTCGGCTTTTTGGAATTTAATGGCCTTCAAGTCCTTGATGTTGTTCCTGGGCCGTTTTACTGCCTCTAGTATAAGGTGCCGCGTGCGTTTGAAGTCAACTAGAGTTGGGTCGCGTTTGGCTTGCACTATTGATATCGTGAGTTCTGGGTGGGTAGTTAGTAGGTTCTCGATGGTGCGCGTGTACTCAACGGAGAAGTGTTGTGTTGTGTGTTGGCCGAACGCGAGGAAGAGTCCAGTGGCTTCTGCAGAGCCTGTGACCATCTGTACTGGGCCTGAGTACAGCAGAGATGAAAGGAAATCACCCAGCAGGGCTAGAGCGGGTCTCATGGCACGGACCTCCACGTCAGATCTGGTGACCCGATCTCCGAAAACGTGTCCACAGGCTTCGCCCGACGGCGCTTCGCGCCTGCGCCTGCACCTAGCACACAGCACACACAGCACACCCACACGGACATAGCCCAACACGCATCACATTCACGCCCATTCACGCTCACTACTTCCCCTCGATCCGATCCGCTCCCAGGCGTCAAGATAGAGAGCTACGACGTGTAAGAACCATCTGAGTAAAAATGATGATTGAAACACTCACAGTAACGTTGGTTTGTATCAGTTCAGTGAGTGCCTGCTCGGCAGTACTTCTGGCCATAAGTTCTGCATATTGTGCAAGTCTCACATTATTGGCCATGGACTCCCGGTAATATTTACAGGCTATTCGGTGTCGAGCCATGCCTGAAGGGGTCGATTCACGGGGACATTGTATGCAATCCTGGTCCCGGCGCTCCATACTGCACTGTGAGCTCAAGTTGGGGATATGGTGACTCGACAAATCCGGACTGCATTTGCACGCACTCGGAGTACGCACAAATGTAGTCAGAATTTGTCTATCTCCGGTCCGAATCATGACAGCTGCGTTGTCAACATCGTGGCATGGATTTTTCGGGATTGCTTCTGAGGATGATTCCCTCTATGACTTGCATTGGGCACCCTTTGAAAGCCCGTATTGGACACGGGCATTCATCGCACCATCCTTCTCATCGCTTTTGCTTCATTTCATGATCGTTGCCTCCTTCTGTGAGTCCTTCATGGCTTACGCTCTGGTTCCGCTTCGAGCTCAGGAGCGGCAACAGGCAAGGGCTCCCTGTCGTCTACCTCATCATCAAAGTCCCACACCGTGGCACCAACTCCGACTAAGTGCTAGTGGCATTTCCAATCGTGGCACAGCATTGGCGACAACAAGTCTTTGTTGACTCGGAGGTATGCCGATATGCAAAGGGACGGCGACTTGTCGCTGTCAGCTTATGTACAGGACCGGGCTCATCGTAGGAAGAGTCCCACCCAACCTGCGTTACCTTCCCTGCCGGTATGTGTTTCTGGCAGACTGGGATTGGGAAGTTCTTATCCTCACCTGTACCCGTGGCTTACCTGTACAGGTTATATAACACATAAACTCGCTCCCACTACGTACCAAAATTTCCCCCTTCTTCATCTCTCCAGTTAGCTCCCATACTCTCTTTGCTTCGCTGCAGGATACGACTTTTTTTTGTAGCTCCATAGATCACCATACCCAGATCCATTATTTGCAATGCCCTCCGACAATTGTTCAGATATGGGACGAGACAAAGTACGTCCCCTGCCGTTTCCTTCCTCATCGATATCCTCCCAGCATACTTATTCCCGAACGACGAGCGCACCATCGGCGAATAGGCTTCAGTCTGGGCGGACACGCAACGGAGCGCGAGTGGCTCGCGCTCCGACAAGGTGGGCACACGCCACTTATACACCTTGTCACTATCTTCTCACGCAACTACCGCCCTGTCCTCAATCATAAAGAGCCGAGGATCCGCATCGGCATCCCAATATGCGGTTGCCCCGACTACCTCACGCTGATGGAGCGGCGCGCAGATAATCTCGGTCGGTGTCCCCCGCACCCCGCCGTATTTCCCTGCGTCGTTACGCGCGCTGGTACGCGCGAATGATACCGTCCCGGCGCCGGCAACTGCCTTTGCGGGGAAGAGGGTGCTCGTGCTCGCGGGTGCGGATTCTCTCCTCTCTCCTCTTTTGATGATTGTGACGGTGACCGTCGTTTCTTTTGTTCCCTTCTTCGAAGATGTTGATGACGATGACGACTCAAAGTACTCAACTGCAGTCAATGAGCTTCTTCAGTGGTGGAATAGGTAGGTATCTCCAATACCTCTCTGCCTGAAAGTTGATGGTTTAAGTTTGCTTCTCGTTCCAGTAAAATCTTCCCTGCTACAACCCGTAAGACTGGCGGAGCAGCTTCACGCAACGCATTGCGGTCGTCGCAAAGGAGGGTTCAGGAGTGTCGTGCAAGACTAATTCGTGCTTAGTTTAGTTAGTCTAATACTTCCCGAACTTGAATAACATATTTTCGCGTCGTGCTCACTTATTCCATATACGGATGTGTGATGTGTTGTGAGATAATTCTAGGCGATGACATTCTGATGAGATGAATATCCAGTCGTATACCCCTCATGCATGGATCATAGGATCGTAGTGGGCATGTACTCTCAATACACTATGACACCAAAATTGTGTGTTGATTGACGGATCGTACGAGGCGCACGCACTCAATAAATGCCGATAACTCACTCATGAATAGGGTCCCAGATGGCATTGATCTCACAGATCAGGCATATGATTGCATTGGACTCGCCCTTACAACGTCACGATATATCCACTCACGAGGTCTGTATACGGTGACATCCATCCTGCTATATTCGACATGACACTTTGAGGCGGTTACCAGGCGTTCAATATATCGTAACGCGCGTACATCTCACAATACGTGACATCATCCTGGAACATTCGACATGACACTTTGAGGCGGTAACCAGGCGTTCAACACGCGTGACATCTCACAACACGTGTTATTGCCTCACGACGCCTCATCGGATTTGTAATAATTTAGTGAT
>WTXE01000165.1:0-66870 GCA_022496225.1 Russula aff. rugulosa BPL654
CCAAACTCAACGCGCAAAGCAATCACAAGGCCCTCCATTGTGAGCGACTCCTGGGCTGAAATGCTGGCAGAATGCGTACTTCCCCAAGGCCGACGGTTTCATCACTCCTCCACCGACTCAAATGTGACCCTCATGGCCACGCCAAGTGGGAAACTCTCCCGACTCCTACCTATCCACTTGTGCCTACTCCACCCCTGCTGTAGTGTCACCCCATCGCCCAGTGCTGTGCATGCAAACTCGACCTTGCTCAATCGCAAGTTATGACTTCAAAGTTCATATGTGGATATGTTGGTATGTACTCGATCATCATTGCTTCCTTCCTAACCCACTTACGCACTTACAATTTGTAAGAGGGCACCAATGATAGAAAGATTGCACGCTATTGGAAGCCTGCATGCGAGTTCTGAGCATGTCTACCTTATCATTGTCACTGTGAATGGTGCCACAAGGGTGCCCCAGGGAATGTGAGCACACCCACATTAACACTGTACATGGCGTCCAGCATGCATCTGACCCTGCGCTGGAGGACTCGAAGCTCCTAGATCTTGACATTGAACTGCGCGACGAGGCTGTCCATTTTCTTCTCACCAGTGCTTCCCACACGCGTTGGGTCGCGTACGAGCCCTCGAGTGTGTGCACCTGCTTTTCGTGCTAGGTTGGTCGTGAACGTGGGATCTCAGGGATGTGCGGGTCTGGCATCAAGAGAAAGATGAGTTGTTGAATAGGCGATCAGGTGATGACTGGGACTCGCAGATGCGATAGTTTAAACTGTTAGCATTGCAAATTTAGACAAAGGGTCGGTCTCTACTGTGCTGACACAAGCCACAAGTGCACCAGGGCTTGCGGTGCTCAGGTGTCTCTACGGGCACAACGGTGAAGTGACGACGACATCGTCTTGTAATGCAGGTAGGGCCGTAGGGGTGGTATGCCCTCTGTGCTCATAAAGGACCGCTCAAATTTGGTGGTGGGGATATTAATATATGTGTAGTACATTACTTATTGTTAGTTAAAGTATTAAATTTTAATTTAATGACTCTTGATTTGTCTTGAAAATGAAGTCATGAAGGTGACAATTTTCAAGGATTTCCAAGACCTTTTTCAAGACAGAAATGGGCTGTAAACATCTTGGAGCTCTTAATGTCTCTTGAAATGGATTTCAAGCATTTCAAGGGAAAATAAGCGAATTCAAGCCATTTAAAAGCAGATGGATCTTTTGCTGATGGTCTTGAGCATACGACTGATCAGACTGATCAGACCCAGTAGAACGACACCATGGCCTGTTGGTGACAGGTACAGCTACAACCACGACGGCCTCACAGTCACAGCCACAGACGAAAAAGCAGTGCCAGAATGCGCAGAGATGAGAGGCGTTGAAAGAGGTGCAGCAGCAGGCTGCGCTCACGACGCACAACCTGAAAGCGTGAACTCAACTGTGCTCATACAGTGAAAGATTGAACAATGCATCAATGTGCATCAACCCACAGGACTGCCATAACTCTCAAACTGGTGTGAAAACCCGCACTGGTGGGCATGGGTGCAGGCGCAGGTTTTGGTGGGTGTGGGTAGGGAAAAGCATGGGCCGCCCTGGGGTTTTTTTCGACAACCCGCACCCACACCCACCAATACCCGCACCCGCGCCCACGGGTGCGGGTTTCCTGTGCTCATGGGCGAGGGTTTTCCCACAGGTATAAGACTATCACAGGTCCCGCGGGTTGATGCAAACATACCAGACGATCAGGGAGGGGGACACACAAGAATAATATTGATTGTAGTACTACTACATACTACTACAATTCGAGTTCACGCTGGCACTGGTAGGCCGCTTAAGATAGGTGACATCCGAGGAAGGGACGTGTGGTGCCAGCTTGATGATATTGATGGAGGGGTGGGCCGCGTGGCCTGGTGGCGACCTGCAGGAAGGTCCGAACGGGCGTGGGCTGGGTGGGCCTGGCGTTGACCTACAACTTGAGGGACTTAAGGAACAAGTGTGCAGAAGAAAGCAGATGACGCGCAACGCGATGGTGACTTGGGTGCTTGTCCAACGGTGGCAAGGGACATCGGTCATTCCGTTAAGCATTCGAGGACAATTTAAATGTCCGGCTCTGGCCGACTTGTAACACAGATGCGGAGGTTAGGAAGATGAAGCCTGAGTGCATCCAGAATAATGTAAGTCGGTGCTTGCCGATAGGCATTGTAGCTCATCGAAACATCCAAAATCGAGTGCGCATGAGTACAACGAAAAGACTCACGGGCCTGCTTCTTGACATCGGCCTTCATGTCTCAAATGGCCTCAGAAGAGGATAGGGACAATGTCGGGCATGAGCTTGGTGGTCCGCTGAGGTGCACTGATGACAAGCTGATCAAGGATGGTGAGGGAACCGGTCTTGACCTGCCACTTGCCGGCAGTCTTGATCTGATGGAGAAGCGCCGTGGCACCAGTACGTCCCCTGCAGGATACAATGTAGAGCCCGAATCTGTGTAATATTTGAAGTCTCTTACCAGCTGGTTGACCGCCTTGAAGTCTTGAACTCGTAGAGGAAGTTGGCGTGTTGTTGGAAAAGGCCGTGTCAGTCCTATGGAAAAGGCATCAGCGTGCGTGCGCATCGAAAAAAAGGACACTGCTGTCCCTAGGAGACTCTACTCACTTTTTGTGTCACATCTCGCTCATAAAATGCCCACCTTCGTGCAGTCAGTGGGCTCAAGTCTGGTGTGTGAGAATCTGTTGCGAGGCTATCAACGGAAGCCCATTCACCAGTGCAGTCGATTGGAGTCAGTCAACGGTCAATGAACAAATCGGGGCATGCACGTGATGTACCTGTTGACAGCAAGCACGCCTTCATTGAAATTATCGCGAGAGAGTTTTGCTTGGCCACATGGGCCACGTGGCATGGGTGGGGTATGGCAACTGTGTGACAGCGACTTGAGACAACTCGAGGGAAGGGGTGCAGGTGCAAAGAGCGTGACTTTGGATGATCCACAAAGGAAGCACAGCCACATGATCACTGGCTGTTAACGAAGAGTCCAGACTCGGTGACAGAGGACTTGAGGACTTTGACAGAAAAAAACCCGCAGCGGGTTTGGGTAACCCGCGCTGTGGGTGAGGGTTGGTCGCGGGTGGAAAATTTCCCACCCGCACCCGTGCCCACGATGACCCGTACCCATGACCCGCGCGGGTTGCCCAACCCATGACATTCCCTAGGTGCGGGTGCGGAGTGCGAGTGCAGATGCGAGTGCGGGTGGCTGAAAAAAACCCCACGAACCCTACTTGGGGCCGGGGGTATCACTATGGCATTCTATAGAAAAAGGCCTCTACTATGGCCATTACAATCTACTATGAGTGGCTATAATACCTATAAGAATTCCTCAGTGCTATGAATCAAAATCTGTGTTTGCTGATGGTGTGACCCCAAGAAAGACCTGACGGCTTACAAGTCAGCGATATTGCAAACACCATAGGAACAGATGCAACTTCTTGATGTTAAATCACGCAGGCAAGTGTTGGAAGGATTGATTGAAGACAGTAACTGTTAGGATTACCCAATCTGGCACGTAATTCCCACACCTTAGTAATATGGATCGGATGTATTCTCGTGCTGCAGATAAGGGACATCTAGTCCCGGGAGTCCAGAGACTTTGCTCTCCCCCGCTCCGCTTTGTTCTCCCACTAAGTGTAAAGCATAATCCAGTGCTCCCATTCCAATTCCTAAGAGGTTATGGGCCCTGCAGCCTAAATAAAGACCTCAGAGATATATTATCACTACCTTCATCTTATCTAATCAAACAAGTGCCTTAATCGGCAAAGCCCCTATTTGGCTCATCACACATGCCATCTCCACAACAATCTTCACACAGTCCATCAGGCACAAATGATCGCAATGAAGCAACAAGTGCCATGGAAATACATATACAAAATTGTGTGGAAGAATTGCGGGCATTGCGTGAAATATGCCATCTGCAGGCTAACGAGGGTGATGATGTAATCGCCCATCTACTGGAGTTCGAGCGATTATGGGAGCACCTCAATCAAAATTATCCTAATCACACCAGAAGCCTATTTCCAGATAATCAAGAAATTATGATGAGAATAGCGACATCCCTACCAAAATCATGGGATTCCTTCATTACCTCCCTCTCCAATGATCCTACCAAACAAGATCTCAATTTACATGATTTCATCAGCGAATGTATTCAAGAATGTGAGAAGCGTCAAACACATAGTCGTGAAGATATTGCCTAAGGTCTAAACCACCTGGCAAACGCGCTGCTTATTAAGCGACGCATAATATAATCTTCTTGATGTTCACGCTTTCCATTCACTCTCGCATTGAATTTGTGTATTTCAAACTACAATTATAAATACATGTCTTCCTACAATGTGCCAAAATAGTCTTTCAAGACAGGCCAAAACAGTGGGAATGACAAGCCTAAAATGATCGCACTTCGCGCGCGTACCCCATTTCTATAGCTACGTGTCACACCTGCGAGAGTTTGGTACACATACATGGTTCCTTCTCCAAGGGCCAGACATCGTTTGACAAATTGTCATAACTAAAATCACGTGTCAGAAAACTGATACAGCAATAACAAGAACAAACTTACCTCCCATAAAAATGCCCCTGTGTGCGAAGGGGAGCAGAAGGAACAACACGCGCACCGTGGCAATTGATGAGAGAGGCCTGAACCCTGCTTAAAGCTCCATCAGCGTCCCATATTGCCATTTGGTTCCTGCACGAATTCGGCCAATCTGCCAACCTCTTGAAACCATCCTTTGAAGCACCCTACGTGCGAAGGGGAGACAGAGAGAGGAAGACACACGATAGGCCTAAGAACCAAGCTGAAAGATGCAGAACAAAGAACCGAAAATCGTGCATATGTGGAGACGTAGAAACAAGCTGCAGCCTTACAGGGAAAGCCAATGTCGCCATCGAAAAGTATAATTATGTGCGAAAGCACTACGGCCAAAGTCAGACATGTTCCAAAGCCTGAAAAGGGCAAAGGAATTCCCTGAATGGTCGAAAAAGGGACGCACGGTCCAATTCATGGATGCAAGCCTCTTATCAAAGTCCTGTAAACTGTAAACAAATACCTGTGATGCACAGTGAGCAGGCAAAATAAATTAAAATTAAAATTACACCCCTCTGCTCCGTAAAAGCCTCATGTGCAAAGTGATAGTGGTCGCACCCAATTCCATGCATGAAAGAGAGCTGGAGCAGCTAACTCCCCACGCACGAGACTGGCGGTCGCACCCCAATCCATGCGAAAGGAGGAGAATGATCTCAAACCCCCATGCAAAGAGAGTTTGGTTGCACCCGACTCCACGCGTGAAGGGGAGAGACAACCAGGCACACGTGAGTCGCCGCGAGTCATCAGATACTTGTAAAAGAGCAATGAGCGATGCTGTCGATAACCAAGGGAGCCAGACGTGCTACACGCACACACCTAAATGCACACACCCAAAAAACACTAAGCCGAAAGGCTAATTAGCATCCAAGTTCTCTAATAATGAGGGATATGTGTACTGAGCAAACTAAGCCTTGATCATTAGCCAAATATGGCATTATGGTCATCCCTAGGTAAAGTGGCAGAGTTCGACGCATGACTGGCACGAACCAGTTGTGAAAATATAATGGAGAACTTAAGCCACGAGTAACCTGAACGGGAAAGAAACAAAGGCTAAATTAGCTCAATCGTGTGAAAACAGGGAAGGAATGCTTACTGCTAATATAACGCAGCCAGACACCTTTGCCAAGACCAGACTTTCGAGACCGTGAGTCCCTATAAAATAGGGATCAATATTGCTGTGTCAGCCAAGCGTCAAAGGAAAACCCCAAAAAAGGGGGAAATACCTTTATCGCAGTTGATGGCAGTCATGGAAAAGAAGGTCTAACGGTCGAAAAGAATGGCAAAAAGGGAGTCTTCCCAAGTAGGACCGGAGCAAAAGCGTCCGGGGCAAAAAGCGTCCTAAAAGAAAGTTTATCAGTGAGCAGAAATCCTTGAAGACACACCTGCGGAGTTTTCTCTGAATAAAGCAGCCAAAAGAGACCTAAAAGCTGAAGTACCAATGGATCACGACATAATATGTCAGTCCAAATAAAGGTACGAGCGACTGAGGCCATCTTGTGGTGTATACTGCAAAAACGCAGAATGCGTATGTGTGTTGAATAAAATTCTCACGCCACGCTTACATCACAAAACGTCCCGGCTTGAAGGGGAGTGTTAGGATTACCCAATCCGGCACGTAATTCCCACGCCTTAGTAATATGGATCGGATGTATTCTCGTGCTGCAGATAAGGGACATCTAGTCCCGGGGGTCCAGAGACTTTGCTCTCCCCCGCTCCGCTTTGTTCTCCCACTAAGTGTGAAGCATAATCCAGTGCTCCCATTCCAATTCCTAAGAGTAACATTTATAGTACAGTTGATGACACACTCTTTTAAAATGTGAATTACATTCTTGTTCTCTCTGGCCTGTTATCTACCATTTCTACTCACGCATCAATACTCGTGAATTATATTGTTCAGCACCTGTGTGATGCTCATGAGAGAACGGTTGCGGGTTGTGCCGTGCAAGCGGGCATAAGGCCATAATTAATAACGTCATGTAAACGGAGGAGGACGACGCTTCACACATTCAGTCACGTGGTGCATTACATAATTGGGGTAGTGCATGTATTTACTGCCCGGGCACCCTCACGCGTTTGCCCACAACCATCACCCAAACCGCAATATACCCCCTGCTCGTTTTCCCGTGCGCGCGCACCGTTCTTCCAACACCGGAATCTCACAATCTCACTACCGAAGTGAAAATAGGACAAGGGCCATTCGATGCAATTGAGATCGAGTTTCCTGATCCGCCACCACTTGTGCGGATAAAGCATCCGCACAGGTGAGCGCTACTATTAATCGGCCAAACTGCTGAGTACTTTCACTAGCTTCACAGCATTCACTTAACTACCGACTGCCAGTGTACGCTGCAGTACGCAATCCAAGTGTTGAATAAAGATAACCCAACAACAGCCCTTGAGCGAAACATAGATATGTAGACAAAAACACGTATCAAATCACGGCCCAGAAAGAGTCGCTTGGATGATATATACAGTAGCTTACCGAGATAGTCGACAAGAAATTTTCTGTCAATAAAATGTACTCAGAAGACCGAATAGAACAGTGTACTGAACCATAGGAGAAAACACTAAGCGACACGAGAGTCCATTACGCCCCATACCCCAGCTTGGATTTGACAGCATCAATCACGTTTCTTCGGAACCACGACTTGGACCCAACTTCGGCAACAGGCGATGGTACCCGAGAAAGAGTAGTGAAGGAAGTCGCAGGTGTCACCATTGTTGCTCTAGTGGATGAGGATCCCGAGTGCGAAAAAGAAGATGGCGTTGAGGAGCGAGGAGGCGTGGAGAAGCCCGATTGGGATCCTGCCCCATCGTGAGATGTGCTCTGGGACGTGGGCTGCGGCTTCCGGTTGATAAAAGGTTCTCTTCGTCCCGCTGTCGTGCTAGTAAGTGACCCAGTGGAGGACGACCCAGTAGTGACATTCAGTAGTGGGTTCTTGACTTGATCCGGTGGAGGAGCGCTTGACATCGAGATACCTGATTGTGATAGACTACCTGTGGGACTGGGCGATTCCAGCATCGACATTCGAGACTTTTTGGAGGATAGTGAAGTCCTGGTGCCATCCTTGCGATTGTTTGTGTTATTAGTACCGATAGGAGAACTGGATATATGTGGGGAAGATGGTCCACGGTCACGAGAAGGACTGCCACGTCCATTCGTAGAGTTTTCGCGGCTCCTCCTGCGATCAGGTCCGGCTCCTTGAGGGTCATAGTAATCCCACAACTCTATGCCGCTGTCGATGCGATTAGCGCTCGACTTGCCAACCAACGTAGCCGTTTGCGACAGCGCTGATATTGGGGCTTGAGACGGGCTGGCGCTCTCTATAGTGGAGGGCGGTCGAACGTCATTCACATTTTGTTGCTTATGTCGGCTGATGAGGTCCTTCGTCTTAATCCTCGAGGACGTGCGAGCGGTGCTATTCCACATAGGCGAGGTTGAGATAGCAGTAGCGCCACCGTTTGGTGGCAGTGGTAACACCTTTGGGCCCACAGAGTGGCTGTTGGATTCACGTCGAAGTTTCGTCGCTCCTGCAACGCCGGTTGAAATAATTATCGACTTTCGTGATTGCAGTGTCGCATCTTTCATATTGACTATCGAAGAAGTACGAGAAATGATACTCGGTGGCGATGACAGGGAATTAGGCTTCTCTCCCACGGCGTGCGATGTAGTGGGTGTAGCTGAACGCGCCATGGAATAGCCCTTTAAAGCGCCTTGACCTTCCGGGATTGCAGCAAGGTTCGAAGATTTTGCATTGGAAAAATGAGATAAAGCCCCGGCAGTTCTATCCTGAAGACTGCTCCTGTTAGGCACTGTGCTTGGCACGGATTTCTCCGCTGTTCGTGGTGCAGGCAACTGGGAGGATATCTGCCTAGTGATGGTCGCTGACCGCCGCGACTGGCCCATAGGGTCTTGAGAAGATATTCGCGTGGTGCCATTCGACGCCAGTGGTGCAGAAACGGAGATAGAAACGTTGACCTGTCCCTGGCGTGTGGCGTAGCTTTGGTATCCGCCTCGATTTTCCAGTAATGGCCCATGGTACTGGGACCCTACTAGGCTAGCATGAAGCTGCGTAGCGCTGGCGTAGCTCGCCCCCAGGTTGGTAGTAGAGTGTTCCACAGGTAGACCCGATGGTCGCGCAGCTGATTGCACGTTCATCTGCGATGAGAAAACCCCGGACCGTCTCTGCTCTGCGGAAGTCACCATCTTCTTCGGATGGCTTTTAATTCTGGACCGGGAAGATAAGTGCGCTGCCTTCACATCAGGCACAGATACGCCATTTAAGGAGGGTAGACGACTGCCGACAGACGTGCGAGGGCCTGAGGGAGGTACGTAGGTAGGGCACACTGCTGGACGAGGGGCTTGGGCTTTAGCCTGGATGTGCGTACGTTCCGAGGGTTGTGCGGCATTGTAGAAACTAGGCACGTTACACGCCACAACAGACGAAATACGGGGCTTGGAAGCGGCACTGGAGTTCTGATTTGGAGGGCGCGCTACTTCGACGGGTGTACGAACGCTTTCTGAGGGGGGAAGGTTCACGTGTGGAGCTTGCTTCCTTCCAACGGGAGGAGTGGACGACCCAGGAGAAGCGGACAGGGTGGGCGGAGATTCCACGGCCAAAGGTTGACGAAATACCCCTGACCGTGAACCCGAACGAGCCCGACCTGATAAAGGCGGAATCCTATCAGGAGTAGGCACGCCGCTCGGAGAGATTGACCTATTCTCCTTGATAGGAACAAGGTCCTCAGGAGAACGCGCGGGTTGAGCTGCGAAATGGTCTAGTTTGGATCGAGGAGGAGTGGTACTGGAAGCAGGGGCAGGGTCGAGAGCGATACGGTTGAGGACAGGTGCAGTGCTTGCGAGTATGAGAGGCTTTGAAGTATTTGGATGGTGGATCGCCTCAGCCTGAGAAAGAAGGCTATCCGAAGTTGTAGTCCTACTTCGAGCCGGCATAACGCTCGCGGGAGCGACATGATCGCCGATAGACGGAATGGGACGGTCGGAGGCAGAATGTGTTAAACGATCTGGTGCGCGACTAGCCTCGGCTTGAGGACGAGGGGGTTCCGGGATCTTCTTGGGAATGCCAACGAGAGCCAGCTCGCTTCTATTGGATAGGGGGGTGGATTCAGGATGAACAAACGCAGGTTGAACAGGGGAATGCGAGGCTTTGGTATCATCGGCTGGAGCGTTTTTAAGGGCAGTGAGCATGCCACTGCTAGCAGAAGGTACAATACTATCGGTAGGTAATGTAAGAGGAGAGGAACAGGCGAGTGGGATATCCTGAGGGCATGTACTTTCAAGTTCCGCGGCCATGGGAACGGTCTTTTCAGGAGAGGATGTAAATGCGGGACCTGGCCCATTTTCCTCAGGTGGCATAAATGGTTCAAGAGAAGCACTAGCTGGGTTAACCGAAGCCGGGGGAGAAGTACTTCCTGAGGGAGAAGAAATGTCGAGAGCCGAAGAGCCCTTGTCATTAACAGTTGACGGGATACTTTCCGCGAGAGAAGAAATTCCAAGAGCCAGAAAGTCGTTATCCTCAACAGTGGACGGACACTCCTCCGCGATACCTTGTGCCTCCACAGAAGAAAGTTCGACTGTGACACCGAGAGGGGGAGCATCATGGGAGAGATGGAAGGGTTCCTGGCTGGCAGTGCCGACAGTTGGCATTGAGGAGCTAAGCAACGATACAGGGCTTGGTGCCTCTTCTGGAGGAATGAGGGCATCCTCATGGGGAGGTGTGATCGAAATAGGGTCATCCAACTCGGAAAGACCGGGAGGATTGGGTATCGTGATTGAGGAACAGCGCTCCTGCAGCTCTCGTGAATGACTGTTCGCGAAATGGAGAAAAGGAATGTTACCCAGCCACCTGTAACCTCAATGTCGAACGCTTCATCAGGAGAGGTCTCAGACCGTATGAGCCAGTCAACGTCTGGCAGGTCGAGCGCTCTGTCCAATACTTCTGTCCATTTCGATAAATCCTCCTCCACGTGGTGCCCCCCACCCCTTTGCCAGATACAAACACCCCCATTAATTTTGGGGCTAATTAAAGTGGCAGCTTCTATGGTCCCTTGAAGGTCTAGTTACCAGATAAGCGTCTTTCAGTTAGCCAACGTAAACTGCCTGCCTTTCAGTATGATGGTGTTTTCAGGTCTCCAGATATTTCCGTACGTCTTCGAGAACTGTTGGTAGTCGACGAAGATCTGGCCAGCCCGATCTAGTAGTACCATCACAACTAAATCCTTCATCGGCCTGAGATCTTTGAGGGGTTCGAGCCTGAATTGATCATCGTACGCCGATGCGTGATCGGAGAGATCCTTGCTAAAGTAGAAGTGAGGATTTTGTTTGAGACTGATCCGTTGGTCTTCAGGCAGCCGGCTAAATGTCCACAACAACTCCGATATTTTTACGTCAGGACCCAGCTCACCTACAGCCCCGTGTAACTTATTAGCACTTCTAGGCAGAGTGGCGCAACAAAGGGGAGAACGTACAAGTCACAACTGGAGCCTCTCGACGGTCCGTGGGCGACTGAAGAATTTGGAAGTGGACCTTGACTAAAGAACTCGTTGGAGGAGAATCCGATTTCTAAATGCGTGTTACTGGCGCAAGGATGAAAATATGTATTCGCGCTTACATTAAAGCCGAGACGGGTAGACAACCGTTTGTGTGTTTTTGCGATGTAACTGTCCTTCTGAGCAGCGTCCTCTATGATGTCCTGCACATCACCGAGCACTTCTCTAAGATATGTGGACATTACCCGACGGTGCAATGGACATGAAAGGGGACCCACTGTTGTTTTGGATGATGCCATGCGGCATACCAGTCCAACGCTTCTCGGCTGTAGCGAAAGCGGTATCGGCAGCATCACTATGATCTTTCCCAGCGTCGACTGCTGACTTGAGGGCGTCCTCGACAGTCTCAAAAAGGCTAAGGAGCACCGGGAAATCAGGATCAGAAAAGATGGTGGACGATTGAACATGTCACCCGAACCTTCTCAAGGCATCGATTTGATCTGGTTTCCCAGGAGAAATCTCCAAGAATAACCTGCAGAGTTGTATCATCGCAACGGAGCGTTTTTGGTACGCTCTTCCGATGTATTTGACGTATTTTCGAAAGCTGGCAACATCGCCGACAGCGAGGCTGACTGGCATTGATGGCGAGGGGACAGGTCCGGGTTGTCGAAAGATGGGGGAATGAACAAGGGAAAATGTGAGTTAAACATACACATGGCTAGCCCTACAAACCTCGCAGCTTTCTCGTGACAGAGGCGTGGTCGAGTGAAGAGAATGACGGCATGTCCTAACCCCTTCCTTGCCCCAATTGAATACTGTAATGCCCAACGCCCAGGTGACGACTCATATGTTCCTCCTATTCATCATCCTCGTCGAATTGGGTTCAATTAACCTGGTACTCTCATGTATAGCGTTTGGTCGCCACACAACGAAGAATCCGTTTTGCTTTTGATCGACTCCACTTTTTGCTCTTCAATCACAGGTTCTCCGCCTTCGATCCGACGCTGTTCAGGGTTTGATGTCCGCCGGCCGCATGGCAATAATTCTTTACCATGCCGCAAACGCGTGCAATAGTATAAGTGCCCCCCGTGCAGCTCACCGTTACTCGTTCTCTTGGCATACCCTATTCACCTCAGCGAGACATGTCCTTCACGCTCTTTCGAAGTCTTACCGAACTTCAAAATCCGGTTTTCCCTGCGACAGAATCTATTAAGCAGCTCATAGAAACCATCGGCCGCGATGTAGTTCAATTCCGTCGCAATACTCAGATATCGTACCATTTCGTCGATAGAGCGCGATCTGCCTGTGATATCATCAATGCCCTTATTCAAAAGGTGGACGAAGAGGACGACTGGGAGAGTTACGACAAGTTTACAGAGGCGAGCGATTTGCTGGAAGAGTGCGCCACATCAGTGCCATACCTCCACCTCGTTTCATGGGCGCTGATGTTTCACAGGCTTTTAGTCGCTTCGACAGCGACTACCCAAGACGAGGCGCACCGCTACCTTTGCGAGGATAAAGACATCGATAGATGTATCGAGTCCATGACAGCCTGGGAGACCAACAGAAGAATCCTTCGAGAATCCTTATATTCCCTCCGTACTAAGCCAGAGATTGCGGTATGGCTCACTCCATGTAGTTCGTCGAAATCGAATAATTCTCGACTAGGGGCTGCTGCCTATGGCCGATGATGAAGAAATAGAGATTACCGAGGCTGGAAAGCACGACGACGCATCCTTTCTTCTCGAGTTACACCAGTCCATCAAACGCCATACCTTTGGACAAAGGGCAGAAGGGTCCGCCTCCCTCCCCCCTACCCCCATAACCTGACCCATTGAAGACGTTCATCTGCAGATCTGTTTCCCAACTAGTCGAGCTTGTGAATGACCAGCTGGCGGACCTATATGCACTAGCCCAGGGCGAAGTACTCGAAGACGTCCGTTTGCCCACTTTCTAGAATATTGATCGTTAATGACGATGTATCCAGGTACTGGCCGTTCCCACGATCAAAGTGGCCATGCTCGTTTTTGGGATCATGGAGATTTGCATAGACCCGCAGGCGGACAAGAACCGCACTCACCACTTGAAACTTGAACCTGTTTGGGATGCCGCACATAGGTCAGTTGGGAGATAATATCAGGCATGGCCAAATTGACCCAGGCTTTCCAAGTCTTCTTGTGTTTTTTCATGACCTTGCGGAAGGTTCTGATGCCCGATTTGAATTGATTGAGGAGAAACTTAAGGTCTTTCTCTTGGTTCTCAGAGTAAGTGTTCACTCCTCCTCTCACAGCCGATAGCCCACACACATAGCTACCTTCAGACGATACCTGATGCACCGCTTCCGGCGTCATATATACAACTAATGAAGCAAGCCGGGAATATTCGTCGGCCGTATTTCGCTCAAGCCGTCGCGGTCATTTCTCTCTGTCGATTCCTCGCAAGACATTACGAAAACTTGACGAAAGAGGAGAGGACTGCGATAAACGTCGAGCCTCTTGAGGAGTATGTATTTAATCCTTTCAAAGTACTCCGACTTTGCGCCATGCTGATTATTCGACCAGGGCTTGCAGGGAAAGCCTCGCTGCATTACAGGTTGCAGCGGCCTCTGTCCCGACACTGAAGAACTTTGACATGAATGCGCCAGAAGATGCACGCGTGAACGGAGCACTTGACGCTGCACGTAAGGAGATCCAAGGCTGTTTCGATCATTTCGGGGTAGGCGCATCACTCTCAGCCAAGAGTCCTGATTCCTTTCTCCAGGCTGACAGCGCTGTGATATACAGTTAACCTCGCACTGGGTCCACTACGAGAGGATCTTTGAGCAGGCCGCGGAAAAGGATAGGTTGCGCACCGCCCAACTAGGCAAGGTTCTTGCATCAGTCAGTCATCATCCTGACGTCTCGCTCACCTTACGTTGGCTCACCACTGAAACTCGGTCACTTTACAGCGCCCGTCCCGTACCCCCGATAGCGCTTCGGTACTCGTGCAAGTGAACGTCAGTGTTTGCGACGGCAGCCCCACCGGCACAGTCATCAAAGTGTTTTCGGGTACGTCATGAACACCTTCGTTATGTAATCCCCGCCTAACGTGTCTTGCAGTTGGTGTTGAGCCAGAAACACGCCTCCGTGCACTGCGTTGGTACATTTCTAAGGCACTCGGACCTCAAGAATCCACTCGGGCCCTGCGCGATTCCTCTTTCCTTGTGAGGAACACAGCTGATTCCACCGAGAGTGGCAGCCTCGTGCCGTACCGCATGCACACGGCTATCGAGGACATTGCACAGGGGGCGCAAGTTTGCGATCTGATCCTTGTTCTGGCCTAAGAGGTTTGCTACCCACGTTTGTTTGTTTGTTTTTTCGGTTCGGTGCTGTCCTCTACGGTCCTCAAGCCTCCTGTAAGAGTCCATGACACCCAGTATTGACGTGGCTATGTTTCAGTACAGCGGATGACCGGGAATGATCGCTTATTGATATTCGGTGTACGATACATACGCACTACTTTTTATGTTAAATTTATCCCTCCAGTGATTTACTGACGTGTAATAGTACTGTACTGTTGTGTCGGGTTCACCAACATTATGACAACATGATGCTTCAGCGTACAGTATAGGTCATAAGCTGACTCGGAGACGCTAAAAACGTCTTCGTCTTCGTACCACCAACAGTACGTAACAACAACTGAAGGTTTCAGATTCCCCCCAATATAGCTG
Organism: Russula aff. rugulosa BPL654; assembly: GCA_022496225.1. Classification (NCBI taxonomy): domain Eukaryota; kingdom Fungi; phylum Basidiomycota; class Agaricomycetes; order Russulales; family Russulaceae; genus Russula; species Russula aff. rugulosa BPL654. Next base: position 14,843 of record WTXE01000165.1, read on the forward strand.
CCAGTGCTTGCATGTGCCCGTTCCTAATCCTCAGATTACTGTAAGGACAACTTACCATAATGTCTATTCAATCCCGCCGCACGCCACACGGCCAGTCCCTCGGGTATTTATTTGAACCACGACGATGTATCTGAAGCCACACCTACCACACAACGTTGTGGAATGGTTCACGTTCAGCCACAAGCCTGACGTTTGGTAGTAAAAGGACCTTTCATTGTCCTTCCTTCATGCAACCGTTTTGTTTCGTCTTACCAACTAGACTGCAATATGTGTTTGTTCCAGGCTTCTGGTACAGCGTGTCCTCTGCAGCGCTTGCGATGCTCCATTCACGCCCATGACTGTTATCAATCAGCCACGGACACGTCTTCTCAAAACCACATTCGAAATACCTGCTGGACGTTGTTGTCCTCAAGGGTATCTAAAACTTCCAAGTCCCCGTACAAGTTGCCCCTAGTAACCCACATCCGCTTCCCAACGTGCAAGTCTACTCCGCGTCTTCCCCCCAGCCCACCGTGTCCTCTTGAGAATATTCAACATTCCCTAATCCGAATAGATTTTCGGGATCCAAATATCTTCGACATCGTGACACTCCTAGTGTGTGCGCAAGTTCTCAGCCTTGGTATGCGACTCTTACAACTTTGAACGCACGCCGAATCGTTTAGTTCTGACTCATACATGATACGATTGAACAGTCACGATTGTATTCCCGGTGGCACCGCCCCTGATAGATGCAACTTGAACCGGTCGATTATACGCACCGTGGTCGTGGTAAGGAAGCGCACCGTGCATGCCTTGCGAGCCAAGCCGCGGTTCACCGGTTCACCGCGCGGGGTCCTAACTTGTAAGAACACTTCGGAGAGCGGCGTGAGCGATGAGTCTGGCTCTGCATGGAGTCTTGTTTAGGGACTTGAATTGGCGTCAGTTTTACAGTTGGTGATCCTTCTATGATAGTACTAACTACTGTACTGGCTTTCGAGCTTCCAAGCGCAGGAGCTCATTAATCGGTGGGGAAGCAAGTGACGAGAGCGGCGTAGTAGTCTATAAGTTCGTCACGGTGTACACTAACACGTTGATCTCTGACTGATTCAGTATATATGCCGCCAACCTTTCTATGCCACTCCAAGTCTCTTGGTCGTTCAGCTGTGCCAGAGAGCCACGAAGAGTCAGGACTGTACACCGAGGTGGGCGATCCTTTCAAGCTTCAAGCTCATCGTTGGGTTCACTGGTAGCAGCACGCACGGTAGTAGACCGATTCCCCTCATGAGCAAATAGAACCACAAGTCAACTTTTATAGATGTGTACCACTTTTATCGTCTTGCGCCGCTTACCCCGGCACCAACCCTGACGCGGTATCCCCATCCATGCGCTCTGCCAGCTCATTCAGGACAACATGAAGTTCCTCCGCTTGACGAATGAGTTGCTCCACACCCACGCTCTCCGACGGGGCAGCGGCGTTCTCTCGTACGGCCTGTTCCACGATGGACCGCCACGTGGTGTTACGGCGTGCAAGTTCCTCCGTGAGCTCGTCCTTAATGCGGCGACATGCACCCGCACCATCAAAGCCGAATACGGTGTACAACTGTACACACGAAGCGCCAGCGAGGGCGAAAGCGAGGGCATCCGCGCCGGATGAGATACCGCCACAACCTATTATGGGCACGTGGGCGGGGAGGCGCTTACGTAGATCACGGACGACCTTGAGTGAGAGGGGTTGCAGTGGCGCGCCGGAGAGACCGCCTTGCTCTGCGCGACTCGCTGTTGAGGGCTGGTACATCAGTATAAAATAAGGATATATGACAGATGCTAGCACCATTATGGAGATGTGCAGGACGCTGGACGGTCGTGTTTGAGACGATGACACCATCAACCCCTTTGACTAAACCAACTGCGTCGGCTATATCACCGACGCCGCGAGAATCAAGATCCGGTGAAATCTTCAGGACGAGCTTGGCACGTCGCGTTGATGACGCTGTGGCATCATCGCGAGTTCGGACTACACTTTGCAATAAATGCACTAGCAAGTTTCGCTGTTGCAAACCACTGTCGCCGAAGACTCGCTAAGAAAGAAGACTCAATGAAAGACACAGTAACACACCGTAGACCAGGGGTGTTAGGACTCGAAACATTGACGACAATCACATCGACATGAGGAGCGAACGCATGGACGCCCGCGACAAAGTCATCAGGTGATTCTTGCGGACTTTCTTTGTTCTTCCCAAGGTTGATCGCAAGGAGCCGGCCTGGTCGCAAAGACGCCCAGTGTTCTTCGGTAGTCGAAGGGAAGGTGGGGAGGCGTGCACGGAGGCGTGCAAGAACCGAGACAAGTCCCTGCGAAGGGAAACCATAGCGGTTGATAAGAGCAGAATCTTCGGGAAGATGGAAAACGCGCGGGCGCGGGTTGCCGGGCTATGTATGAGTCATGATGAGTGCACACGGCGTGTGCTAAACAGGACTATCACGCACTTGCGGCTTTGGCGTGACACTTCCAACCTCCACCCAACCAAATCCGAGATTAAAAAGCCCTTAGCCATCATCACGGATTAGGGAACGAAAAGAAGGCGACCGTGGGCGATGTGTTCATACCATCAATTGCTCGACCGTCTTTGTCGAACCCAGCTGCGAGACCGATGGGGTTTGATAGCGTTCGACCCCAGAGCTAAAAACCATAATGGGTCGATATTCGGTTTATAAGGCACGGCCTTTTACCTCCGTTTCTAGTCGTTCGTCATCTGGCAGCATATCCCGGGGACCTAAACCATTTTCCAGCACGCTCACTGCCAACTTATGGGCTGACTCCGGGTCGAGTGCATTGCGAATGAGAGGTGTGATCAAGTAACGATGGATTGCTGCGCGGGAATCAACGTAATAGACTACGCCAACCACGGCGGTGAGAGCGAACAGGGTCCCATAGGTTGCTCTGCGGAAAGTAGAAGTGGGTTCGGTAGCATAGGCAGAGGAGGTGAAGCTACGGAAAGAGAGAGTGGGTCGAGTAATACGACTCTGGCGGATTACAAGGCGAAGGCGAAGAGAGGCCATGATGCGTGATCCGCTGTAAGGCCGAGTTGTCCGACTCGGTGTGTACCTGTGTTCTCCAGGACAACAAGACTGTTGTCAACACCGTTTCGAGGTACAACTATCCCATCTTTCAACGCAGAAACAAAGCAGCGAGCCGTCACTCTGCTGATGTCTACCTGCTACGTAGAGCATTCTCCCCTTGAGATCGCTGCCACGTCGATTCCATCACCCCCACCAGAGGCCCCCGGTCTCACCAAACATGCAGACCTTTGGTTTTGCGACGGTTCGGTGATCCTCCAGGCAGAGTCAATTCTCTTTCGGGTTCACAAGTCCCAGCTCTCTCGCCGCTCAATCGTCTTTTCCGACATGTTTGCGCTCGCGCAGCCTCCTGTGGTGACAACACATGCCACCCTAGCCGACGAAACTTACGAAGGCTGCCCAGTTGTGAAGCTTTACGACTCAGCAGAGGATGTTGAAAACCTACTTCTCGCGTTGTACGATGGCCCGTTCGTCCCTAGTTTCCTTTTTTTCATATCCCAGTAAGCGTTTGTATTAATACACTCACTAACCGCGATTGTGTACGCGTAGGAAATTCGGCAATAACGACCCTCTTGACTTTGCCATTGTCGCCGGCATCCTTCGATTATCGACGAAATATGCGATAGATTCGCTACGATTGAAAGCCATAGCGCACCTTAATATTGCGTGGCCTACGACACTCAAGGGTTGGGACATGCGTGAAGACAAGGTTCATGCATCCGAACTCACTAGCCTGACGGAGCATACAAGCCTCTACCCTTCTCCCGTCGTATGCCGGCCTTTTTGTGTCCCTTCAAAATCGTCGGCAGTAGTCAATGACGCATCACTACTAGGATGTTATCAACCTTGCACGCCTAGCCAATGCACCAAGCCTGCTGCCCGCAGCATTCTACGACATCTCACGATACAGTTTCGCACAGATATTCGAACCGACAGACGACGAATCATCCCGCTTCCGTGTTACACTTGGCAGCGGCAGAACCCTAAGCGCGGATGACATGCGACGATTGGCGTTAGGGAAGGAAGCGTCCGCGCACGCGGTGAGCGCTGTTATCCACGGTATGGGACGTGGGCCACTAGCGCACTCACGCAAGGGGACGTTTTCGCTCCACCCTCACGCCCGGACTCACCCTTCCGTGGCTGTCTGCACCACACCTGGCGCATGCCGACGCGATTTTGCAGAGTTGGTTGTACTTGCGACCCAGCATTATGTTTGCGATCGCGAGCGTGGGCATGCAGACCCGTTGTACGTTGCGGAAGAGCTCGGTGCGCTCAAGAGCGCCGACATGTCGGAATGCCGTGCATGTGCTCGCGCACTTGAAATCTGGGCTGCAAAGGAACGCGAGCGCATGTGGAAGATGATCCCTCTTTGGTTCCGCTTGGATTCGTGAGGGGGTGTGGGGTGTTGTATTGTGTGTTGTATTTTACGATTTCCACTGTACTATCGTACTGTAACATTTACTCGTATCCATCTCCAAATAGATATGTAATCGCCACCCATCGGCCACGTGTTTGTCCTGATGTCTTGGAGAAGTCTCACCCGCACCCCGAAACGTACAGTACTTAGCGCCCGGCTGCCCCGGTTTCCATAAAGCGTCCCTGGTCCCCTGAAACCGGACCCGCACAAACAAGCGTGGCAACCAACTCTTGACAGTGAAAGCCCGGTGTCCCCAGATTAGGTTGAGGCGTGTCGGTGATCGAGACACGATGTTCCGGATGGATTCTGGATTATTATAATTGGTTGTCAGGTCAACCGTCAACGCGTCAACGCCAACTTGTCCGAGACTCCGAGGTCCCCTGCATCCGGCTAACACGCTTCTTACTCACTCTAAACACTCTCGACCGCCCACTAACTCATCTCACTTAGGGCCTGTTCGGCTAGCCTTCATTGAACAGAGTTAATATCGTACTGAGCCAAAATGAATATGAACACACAGTAGCTGAGATGAGAAGACAACACAGGCCTCATTGGTTCCGCTCTGCACAATGCACATCTGCCTTTGTACGATCAGCGCTCAGTGATCGCCTTTGTCTCAGTCACAGGGACTTTTGCCTGTCACATAACGGAACCTAGCAGATATAAAAAGACCCGGTTACCCCACTTCACCCACCAACTCCGCCTATACCTCGCCCTCTCTGGTACTTGACGTACCCTCAAATTTCTTCCTTCTTTCCACCCGACCAAGAGCTGTGCTCACTTCTTGTATCTGAAGAGGCTAGTCCTTCATACTAACTTAAACGTCATGCTTCACTTCTCCACTCTCCTTTTTGCTTTCTCGGTGGCTGGGATTGTGATCGCCGCACCTACTCAACTCAGCAAGCGCATTAATCAAGTCACCATCGCTGCGGCCCAGCCGTGGGAGACAGCTTGTGTCAGTTTCTATCGAGGCTACAATTTTCCCTTTTAATTAATCTCTGTTCGCTTTTAGGATCAAGCAGGAGGCGGCGCTCAATGCAATCCGATAGCGGTCACGGCCGCCAGCACTCTCCTAGCTAATGCCGGTCCTTGTGATCAGCAGAACAGCGCGGATGCTATGATGAATCTTTCGAAGCAACTCAAATCGAACCAAATGATCAAATTGGCTCAAATCTTTTGCCAACAGCCGCGCAACTCCGTACGTCACGTCTTTCGAGGGCAAGCTATACCCCTTAAACTTACCCTGCCTTTGTTCGTTTCGTGGATTGCCAGCCTAACGCTCTCAGCGTTCCGTACTGCCAGCAGAAGCCACAAAACCAAGAGCTCAATGGGCTCTTCCAGTGCCAATTCCAAGGCGATAATCTTACGAAATTCGTGGGTGGGAGCACGGTTGGCGCCCCTGGCACGATCCCGTTGGGCCAGAATGCGCCCTTGAACCCTCCCGGTAGCTGCCCCGCGAATCCCTCTGGTCCGATCCCCGACGGACAACAACTTGTCGATATCGTCCAATCTCCTGGTGTCCCAGGGGCAAGTGGCGCGGTGAATAGCACAACGCAGAACTCTTCTTCTGCTCCTTTAGCCTCTGCTACTCAGTCCACTCCTTCCTCTGCCGCGTCTGCCGCCAATACCCCCCCTCCCACACCCAGAGCTGCGGCGGACTTCAAGGCGCAAAATGGCAAAGACGCACAGGCACTCAACCAGCAGTTCCAGGGTCTGACCCCCAACAGTCCCTGCACTGGTAAGTAGTGATTTGGTTTCCGTCTTCTTTTCGCCTATCATCTGCTGTTGCTGGCTCTGATATACTATGATTAGATGGTGAGCAAGCTTGCGTTAATGGTCAATTTGCGCAATGCTCGGGCGGAAAATTCGCGCTTACTCCATGTTCAAGTGGCCTGACCTGCACCGCGCTGCCCCTTGTCAATAAGCCAGGGACCAGCGTCACTTGCGACACGCAGGCCGATTCGAACGCACGGATTAATCAGGCTCTTGGTAGCAGGGCTGCGGCCAACACATCCTTCAAGGCGCAAAATGGCAAAGACGCACAGGCACTCAACCAGCAGTTCCAGGGTCTGACCCCCAACAGTCCCTGCACCAGTGAGTTGTAATTTGGTTTCTGTCTTCTTTTCGGCTATCATCTGCTGTTGCTGACTTTGATATGCTATGCTTAGATGGTGAGCAGGCTTGCGTTAATGGTCAATTTGCGCAATGCTCGGGCGGAAAATTCGCGCTCACTCCATGTTCAAGTGGCCTGACGTGCACCGCACTGCCCCTTGTCAATAAGCCAGGGACCAGCGTCACTTGCGACACGCAGGCTGATGCGTCCGCACGGATTGCTGAGGCCCTTAGCTCCTAACAATAAATAATGGTTCGGTCTGAGTGGAAAGAGCAGCCCCTTACTACGATCGTTATAATGTATCCATTCGTGAGGTGTTGTCACGTTACCTGTTGGGTGAGGATTTATTGTATATGGCAGCATAGTTGTTGTAGTACTCGTTCTCGGGGTTGTCCTCGCTTACGTTACTGTAGATGGCTAATGAACCAGAATTGTTGCGAGCGCAGCGAGCACCATTGGCTAATAGGGTAAATAAGGGTCCGGACAAATGATTCCAGGCAATATCAGTGAATTTCTTCTTCACCGTATATTTCTCGCATTTCCTCGTCTTTTCTTACGAGGACTTGAGGTTGTGTAGAGAATCGTTAATGCTACTGTATTGGAATCTCACAAAAAAAATGGGAAGTTTCGGACTATATCAAAGAATCTAAAGGGATATTAAAAAAATTGTGATCGCCTGAGGCCACTGGCATTAGACGGATCCGTCGGGCCGACGGATTTGTGAGTGGGGGAGACGCGTAACTTCTCTACTAATAAAAGACTCTGTGGAGAAGGACACCAACAAACCCGTCTAATTCTATGCCTTCCACCTTGAGCAGACAAAACATGTGCACTATGCAAATATGATTTCATCGTCCCATTGTCATTGCCCAACGAAAATTATGAGCCTATACTGTACATAAATCGCATATTCTGATAGTACAGATAGCGAAGCGAGCCTTGCCCCGCTAGTGATGGCAAAAATGGATTACACATACTGGTCTGTACTGTATCGTAATCCTGGCTTGTGATGCAATCATGAGTGTCCTTGTCGACGGCGAAACGATGCCGTCAATTCATGATCACTGTCCTCTGGTGCAACAAATTGTATTCATTGCATTAATATATTGTAATTGCAATCATCTAGCTATCATATATCATAAAATTGATTGGACGGCGCGTCGCCGCTCAAGTTGCCTCTTGTTGTCCTCTATATCTAGCTTGCATGGTACGATTACGGGAGTCGTTATGGTCGGTGCTTCGATACGATCAGTTCTTGATGTTTTGTAGATCCTTCACTTACCTCCATGACTAGGGGCCAGGGCGGTGTGATTGTGTGATCGCTACTGCTCCCCAGCGCAGCGAATTTTACTCCGGCAGTGCTGGTCACATCGTCTATACACTTTTTGGCCACCCGTACTCGAGAGGTAATGCTTCTGGTAGTTAGTGTCAGTGGTAGGTTTCTATAATACCTCACATTACCAACGAAATCGATGAGAAAGCACACCTGATTCTCTCCCCAACACGCCCGACTCTACAGTACGTACCTAGCCATTATGGCTCAGATAAGAATTGTTTTGGCGTTTCTAAGTGCATTATTTCGGACACACACACGCTTCAAGTTTACCCATTTACAGCCTGAGTATTGTAAAGTTGTACAGGTAGACGAGATGCCATAGGCAATCGAAAAAAAAAACACTATTGCTATGACGTCGACGTGTCATGACAATTTCTTTGTAGACACCTTCGATATTGCTCCCCTTTTTTACGCGTCAACTCTTCCTCGATCCCTGTAAAATTTTGCAGATGGCTAGGTTGAGTAATATTTAGGTTGAGTAATATTCTACAGAAATATCCAAAAACACTTCGAGATATATGCCTGATTTAAGCGACCTATGCATCGTCGTGGACATCCCCCCTAACCGATTGACCCGGAAGCCATTTGCGAAAATATGACATACAACTATCCGACAACTTGGATGAGCGAGCTGTGCCCCCGCTGTAATATTTCCGATTACACGTGACCGTGGTAAGAAAGTGCGCTCAGGGGAGGGTGAGACGTTTCAGAGTACACCAATTCTTCACATGGCGAAAGCATTTGGTCGTCTCATTCGTTCAATTCATTCCATCTTTGTCCCGACAACCGCTATTGTCGGGTTCTCCTTCCTGCTTACGTTCTTTTACGTTCTTTATCAGCCTACACGCGGACCTGGGGACGCCCAACGGCTCGGTTGGCAATCTTGGGATATTGTCTCTCCTCTACCAGAGACAGAAAGCCAACCACCACCAACATCCGGAGACCACGACACCGGCGTTGACTGGTGGAACGTTACTGCCCCTGGTTCTACGAGTCCCGTCGACAGCGCTAGCCTTCCTCTAGACGTATGGGCACCATTGCTCCCCCACGATACTGGATGTATGACTTTTATTTCTCTCACCTTTTGATCAACTTACTGAGCCGAGTCGACGTTCTACCACGACAGTGTCCGAGATTGCAGTCGTCCGATGCATGTTTGACTTGACCATGGTCGAAATGTGCGCACCATCCTCCTCTACCTCCGACAACGCGGTCAAAGGCAAGTGGGTGCGCGTTCCGCGCGATCTCAACCTCCAGTCTGGGATGTGGCATTTGGTGAGAGGTCCCCTGTTCTGCCTGCTGTACCTCTGGCGGTAAACCTTACCGTAAATACGGTACAGCTACTGTATTATCGACGCACCCGACGACGAGACGTACCGCTTATATCGGATATTAAACTTCTCCCCCCTGGGGTGACACCCTCTGGTGATGGAGACTGGGTTAAAGCCTCACGCTCGCTGCGCGATGGCGTTGTTCGCTCATCGCCACTCTTCTTGTGGTACCTTAAAGGCAAGACGCTGCAAGATATATCGGAAGTTGAGCGGCAATCCCTGATCACGGAGCTCGATGTCGTGTATGGGGATGGCGATCCTTGGTATGGCTTTGAGAGGCTGTCTCCACCGACGACAGAGAAGTCCGCGCGTGCCGAAAGCGTTTCAATCACTATGCGGAGGGGAGTGAAACGTGCGTTTATTGTGCCTTGAGGGCCCATCCTGGTTATTTAATTCTATACAATAGCCCCGCCACCCGCTCCACCCCTACATTTCTCGCCCGACGGACGCTTCAAGATCATGCAGATCGCCGACCTACATTTCTCTGTCGGTGCTGGGCCCTGTCGCGACCCATCTTCCCCATGTGATGGCGGCGCGTATGCGTACACCGAGTCGCTTGTCGACCGTGCGCTCGACGAGGAACGACCTGACCTGGTTGTCTTCACTGGTGATCAGCTAAACGGGCAAGGAACGAGCTGGGATGCCACGTCGGTACTTGCCAAGTTTGCTGCTCCGGTGATTTCGCGCCGAATCCCATGGGCTGCGGTGTTTGGAAACCACGACGCTGAGGACGCGCGCGGATCAGGATATCGGCGTGACCAGATTAGACTTATGCAAGGGCTGCCGTACAGCCTTGTGCAGCAGGGACCGGAAGACATCCATGGCGTTGGAAATTATGTACTGAAAGTATTGAGCGCAGACGCTAGCAAGACCCACCTCTTCACACTGTATTTCATCGACTCCGGGGCTTATGCTGCCGGTCTCATTGACTGGTTTGGCTTTTTTACGCCTACGGAATATGATTATATCCACCAGGACCAGATCGAATGGTTTTTGCAAGAGTCGGGTGTGTTTCTTGTGTGTTCTATTTTGACAAGGCTAAGCTTGTTCGTTGTAATCTCAGGCTCGATAAACCCTATCATACGACCATTTACTCCCGATGGCTCCAAAGACTTTGGCACCATCTGGGACCGGCAGCAACACACGCCGCCACAACAGAAATTGGCCAAGCCCAATGCCCTCATGTTCTTCCACATCCCTCTGTAGGTTTTACCTCAGGAGCGTTCATGTAATTCAGTCACCCTCATTGTGCCCAAATTGACAGTCAGGAATCCTACGGAACCGCGGATACGGATGCGCGCACAGGACTGCCTCTTGACGTCGGCACGTCGGACCTGGAAGGACGGGGTTCGGCAAAGAAGAACGGCGGCTTTTTCGAGGATGGCTTGTTGCACGCCCTCGAAACTCCACACCGCGGTGCGGGTGGCATACCCGAGGTGAAGGTTGTTGGAAATGGCCACTGTCACGGTAATTGAAATGGCCATTGGACTGTATGTCGGGCTGATTTTGTATGTTAGTAACGGACAATTGCAAACGAGTGAAGGGAGTATGGCTTTGCTTCGGTGGTGGCGGGTACGTGTCCTACATTTGGAAGGTGTCCGTTCCAAAGGACGTTTTCTCATTGAACGTTCAGTTCATTTGCTGGATACGGGAAAGTTGGGTGTGTATTCGTTTTATCTCGTAAGGATTTGAGCTAAATATGAACCGGGTGTGATAGGTTCGATCGGAGGTTCCGAATATACGAGATGTCGGACTACGGGGAGACGATACGAACATACAAGCGGCTGGCAGACGAGCAGGTTGTGGACGAGATGGCGCTTGCGGGACGGGGAGCACCGGAGCCATACGTGTGGTAACGATTTGTAGTGATTACGTCAACCTATTTTCAATCCAAAATAAGAAACTCAGACAAAAAATTTGGCATCGTCCCTCTGCGATTCGCTCTCGCCTTGATCTTCATCATCACCATGCATGTACGCACCCCTCTCCCCCCTTGGCCCCCCACCTCACTCATCTCTCATTTACTAGCCTAATTTCGTGCAGGACCTGCACAGTCTCCTGCTCCGCTCTACAGCAAATGATACAATTCAACTCAAAGCCGTGAGACTTTCCTCCCTAACTATTTTCATTGCGCCCCTCGAGCTCTGCGCTTCTTCTAGGCCACTGCCCAACTCAACAAGGACTTTTACAAAGACCCTGCATGCATTCCTGCTCTTGCACACATTATCGCAAACTCGCAAGAGATCCCCGTTAGTCGCCTGTCATACCTATCAATATCAGCTTATAGAACATTGTCACTCACTGGGCTGCTCCTTTAACTTGTCTGCACAGGTGAGGCAGCTCGCTGCCATTGAGGTGCGCAAACGTGTCTCTGCAAATAGCGGCAATCTCTGGCTGCAAGTCCCACAATCGGATCGTGAACAGCTCAAAACTCAACTTCCCCAGATTGTCCTTCAAGAGTCAAAGCGCGTCTCTTTTTCACCCATTGTTCCCGCGTTTCGCTAAACGGTCTTTTCTCTCCCCCCCTTTCTTATTTCTTTTGTTCAGTGCTCTCGTTCGACACTCCACGGCTCGTGTTATTGCTGCTATCGCGGGCATCGAGATGCCAGTCAACGGATGGCCGCAACTTCTCCCATTCCTTCTCGAGACTGCGACGTCTTCCCAAGCTGTACACCGCGAAGTCGGCATCTATATCCTCTATACTGTCCTGGAAACCATCGTCGAGGGTTTCCAGGAGCATCTACAAAACTTATTCAAACTCTTCGAGAACCTCCTTTGCGACCCGGAGAGTGCCGAAGTCCGAGTGACAACGGCCAGGTGACCTTTTTTTTTTTAATTCCTATTTCTAATGCTGACTTTGTTTCCAGGTGCCTGGGTACTATCGCCCAATATATCGACACAGATGATAAGACCGACATTGTCAGTGCCGAAGCGCACCGTTTTCTGGATTCTCTCTGATCAAGATCTTAGAAATCTTTCCAAAGCCTTCTTCCCCTTATGATCCAGGTTCTTGCTCAAACTCTCGAGGCTAGAGACGAGGCCAACGCGCGTAATCTCTTTGACGTGTTTGAAACCCTCCTTATTCTCGTGCGTGATGCGCCTACGTAAGACTTCAACCATGTATAACCCTCTCTCTATAGGAAATTCCTTTGCTAAGTCTGCACATACCGCAACTTGTTCAGTTCTTCATTCAAGCCGGCTCTAATCGCGAGATTGATTCCGAGTTGCGTATTCTTGCGCTCAACGCGCTCAACTGGACGGTCCAATAGTGCGTGTCTCGTGGTGCTTCATTCCACTTCTTATTCCTTTCTCGCAGTAAAAAATCGAAAATACAGAGCAACAACCTGGCCGCCGCCATCTTGAATGGCCTAATGCCCATAACTACCGAGGATGAGCCCGAGGATATTGATGATGACGCCCCTGCCCGCGTAAGGCTACCAATCCAAACATGCCTCTCACTATTGAAAGCGTATTCTCCCAGTCTGCCTTGCGCATCATCGACACCCTCGCTACCTCTCTTCCGCCAACCCAAGTTTTTCCAGCCCTTCGTGACCAAATCCAACAGTATTTCTCGTCCCCTGAGGGCTCATATCGTAGGGGTGCAATGCTCGCGTTGGGAGTATCCGTTGAGGGTTGTAGCGAGTATATGACGCCGCTCATGGGCCAAGTATGGCCAGTTATTGAGGCAGGTCTCCAGGACGGCGATGCTGGCGTGCGAAGGGCAACGTGCGTCGCCGTGAGCTGCTTGTGCGAATGGCTGGAGGACGAATGCGTCTCGCGTCATGCGGTGTTGGTCCCGGTGTGTGCTCCTTACACCACTCGCCCTAGAAATCTGATTTTAGATACATAGGCGATCATGGCGCTTGTCGCTGATCCCTCAACTCAACGTTCAGCATGTACGGCGCTCGACGCGTTGCTCGAAGTCCTGCATGACGTGATTGACCAATATCTTCCGCTCATTATGGAGCGCCTCTCCGGTCTGTTGGAGACCGCACCACTTAATGTTAAGGCTGTGGTGACGGGCGCGATCGGTAGTGCTGCGCATGCGTCAAAAGATCAGTTCACCAAGTACTTCCAAGAGACGATGAACCGTATGCAGCACTTCCTCGTTCTCACTAGTGAAGGCGAGGAGACAGAATTGCGTGGGATTACGATGGATACCGTCGGCACGTTCGCCGAAGCTGTAGGGAAGGACCTTTTCCGGCCGTACTATGAACCCCTTATGAAACAGGCCTTCCAAGGCATCGAGCTTGGTAGCGCACGCCTGCGGGAGTGTAGCTTTCTGTTCTTCGGCGTTATGGCCGGCGTATTTGGAGAGGAATTTGCGCCGTCGCTTCCAGCTGTGGTGCCTTCACTCATCGCGAGCCTGAAGCAGGAAGAGAGTGGACAAGAGTCACAACCCCGTAAGTCCACGACTTCGTTCTCATGAGAACCACCTATATGGATTATATGGCAGTGACAGTGAGCGATGCCACGGCGTTTGCATCTGGCTCGTCGCCTGCGAACGCGATTTCCGTAGAAGACGGCGCGGAGGAGGTGGAGATCGACCTAGAAAAGGCACTGGAAGTTAATAGTGCCGTCGCTGTCGAAAAAGAGATCGCCGCGGACACACTCGGCACACTCTTTATTGCTACGCGCGAGCAATTCCTTCCTTTTGTCGAGGAGACAGCGCTCGAGCTTATCGCGCTTTTAGCACATTACTACGAGGGTATTCGCAAATCCTCCACCGACTCTTTACTTAAAATTATTCGCACATTCCATGATCTTAGCGGGCAACCTGAATGGCAGCCTGGTGCCAGCGTGGTGCGTAAATGTTATTGCGAGGTCAACTGAACCCTTCTCATGTTGACGGTGATAATGTCAGCAGCAATCGCTGAATCAAAATGTCAAAGACCTGATCGACCGTGCCATTCCCGAGCTACTGCAAATGTACGAGGGCGAGGACAACAAGTACGTTTCATAGTACTTTGCGAGGGGAGCAGGCCTTCATGTCTTTCCTTAGAGGCGTCGCTTCCGCGCTCTGTATCGGCCTTGCCGAAACCATTAACAAGATCGGACCAGCATTCCTTGAGAATTGTCCGTCCTTTATGACGCCAGGTCAAGGAGCCTCCTAACTGGTTGCCGCACAGATTACGATAAACTCTGCTCGATCGCAAAGGAGATACTTGAGCAAAAGGCAATCTGCCAGCAGGACCCTGATCAGGACGCTGATGAGGAAGCACCAGACGATCAGGCTGAGTACGATTCTGTGCTGATTTCTTCCGCTGGCGACCTCGTCGCAGCTATGGCAAATACCCTTGGCGCGGACTTTGCCCCGGCATTCAACACGTTCTACCCCCTCATAGCAAAATACTACGTGCGTGAGGCTTATCCAATCAAACTGACAATCGCCGACCTAGATATAATCTCCTTCAGAAAAAGAGCCGCTCCCTCAGCGATCGTTCCTCTGCGATTGGATGTTTGGCAGAAATCATTTCTGGCATGAAGGGGGCGATAACGCCATCGACTGAACCATTGTTAGAGTTGCTTTGGCGCGCAATCGGTGACCAAGATGCGGAAGTACAGAGCAACGCAGCGTTCGCAACGGGCTTGTTGGTGGAGAATTCTGAACAGGACCTGTCACCACAGTACATCACTCTTCTCGGCGCATTGCAGCCGCTCTTCAACCTGCCCGCAGATGCACCTGCGCCGCGTCTAAACGCCCGTGATAATGCTTGCGGCGCGGTGGCGCGTCTGATCCTGCATAATGCGAGCGCAGTGCCACTTCCACAGGTGCTGCCCGTGCTCTTCGGCGCGCTTCCGCTTCGGAACGACCTGCTCGAGAATAGGCCTGTTTTCCGCGCGGTGCTGTATCTGTTCCAGACGCAGCCAGAGGTACTCTCTCCGTACCTTGATGGACTCCTACGCGTGTTTGTCCACGTTCTGGATCCAAGCGGGCCCGATCAGGTCGGCGACGAGGTTCGCGCGGGTTTGATTGGCCTGATTGGCGCGCTCAATTCGCAGAATCCGGAGAAGATACAGCAGGCAGGGTTGGGGCCTTTCGTACCAGGTGGTTGAAATTCACTTTAATGACAGATTTACTCCTTCCGTGTTACTTGTCGTTTTTTCTTTGCGATCGTGTCGACATCAAGGTGCTTAGATGAGAGACAGTGAAATGTATGCGAGGAATGAGATTAATGAGAAATAGCGTAGATTACTGTTGATACGAAGGAATACTTTGGGTGCATTCAGAAACACTTTCAGATATTTGGAGAGTATGGATCAAGTACGACGGTTTCGCGTAAGTTTCTTTCGCTTGCGGACCCATCACTCCATAGATCCAGAAGTGAGGGACCATTAGAAACTGTGAGTGACACAGCGCCACATTTAAGTTATAAGTTATAATACCGGCCGGGCGCAGGTGGGTGAGATAGACATGAAAATTCTAATGAGCTCCTTGTCATGAGCATGACTGCACCAGTGCACCGTGCGTCTTGTCCCCGGCAATACGTAAGGCATGAGTCAAGCACGTAAGGACTACTACTGGAAAGATGCGAAATTTGCATGTGGTCGTGATGCAGTAGTGCTAACTTACGAGAGTGGTACGTGTATGAGTACGTGTACGTGTACGCGCGCCTTACGTTGGGGCGGTTGGGCGATTACTGTAAAACTTGCTTGGCGGCTAGTCCGAGATGGTTGTGGACACAAAGAACGGCGCCAAGATCGCACACAGGAGCGCGAGCCCGTACGTGCGCAGCGAATGCCGCGACCTTCTCGCGTATCAATGATGTGGAGGCCCTAATTGACGGCGTAGAAGTGACGACTTGAGTGAGGAGCAAGAGCCAAGAGCAGCGGGTGCCGGGCCGGTTGGCTAGATCCGATTTCAGGAAAGGTGCTGTACAGTCACAAACATACAAGCCAAGAAATTCACCAGACAGGTCTAATCTTGCTCACTGGCACCCAAAGTACCCAACCTAGAATGGGAATATCACCCTATCCAGGAGCCCACACTACAGGCCTTCCCCGTTCCAGCCAAGCCTCCGGCCCGAACATGTATTGTTAACATTCAAATTGACCTTCGGAAAACAGGGTCACCTCTTTCGAGACAAGTGTTGTCCTGTGCTCGACTCCGACGTAGTGTATAGAGTACAGCACACAAAAGAGGGATAAGTCTGCCACACAAAGTCAGCACAGCTCCCATCAAATCATAGCGGGTCATACCTCCCTAGGATCCACATCCATCCGCCAGATGAGGCCGATGAGGCCTCGATGAGGACCGACTGTCAGAAAAAAAATTGAGTGCTCCTACCGAGTTTCTCATTGCTGAGTTGGCGTTCAAGTTCCACTTTATATCTCTTGGGCGCAACACCGAACCTGACGATGAGTTTGCCAAAGGCATAACGAAGGGTCAACACCGGCAGTCAAGGCGTATGTGGTCTTTGAGCTCTGCTGGGCTGGATGAATCATCGACATGTAGGGGGATAGAGATAGGGGGAGGAAAGGAGCTGGGGCCTCGGGCGTAGGCCAGCAATTTATGGGTGTCCAGAATACAGGTACAACCATTATCTCTTAGGTTACGAAGGTTTGGCGTTTACAGTAAAGGATGTTCGACGGTCGAGAGATGTGAGGAGGTGGGTAGATGAGTGTTTCTTTTTTCTTTTTTCCTTTTTGAGCCAAAGCTTCAACTGAACTTAGTTGATCCGCAACACGTCCGCCGAATCGAGTCGTCGCTACCGTGACGCCGCCCAAGCCGCCCATAGTTCTTCACTCACGTTCGTCGTCATATTCAACAGCGAGGTCGCTGGACGACACCCCGCTCTTTGACGTCTTCATCTCATCGGTACTCTCCTTCATATACATATATCCCCCCATCCCATCGCTATGCTCTTCATTCTTTTTTTTCTCTTGGCTTACATTATCGTCAACACATCACCTATGCCTATGCTCGTCCTTGCCACTTCCTCGATCTCCGTGCCTATCCCGCTCAGTGATCAACTACCGCCCATCGCCTGCGTCGACAAACCTTACTCGTGGACTTTTGCGAAAGGCACATTTCAGTCGGCGACGAATGCAACTCTCGTCTACTCAGCCTTTGCCCTCCCTACCTGGCTTTCTTTCGATCCTGCTACTCGAACGATCAGCGGAAGGCCTGCGCTGGACGACGAGGGTACGCCCCGCATCACAGTCAAGGCAACGGATCCAGCGACGTCCGATTCGGCATACTCCTCTCTATCTCTCTGCGTCACGCCTAACCCTCCCTCGGTCGTCCTTTCAAAGCCCCTCTCCTCACAGTTCAAAAACCAGGACAACCCTTCGCTCGGTTCTGTCTTTGTCTTGTCCGATAGCAAGGCCGACGTTATCTCAGCGCTCCATGTGACGCAAAATCCGACGCTCCGCATTCCACCTGGCTGGTCGTTTAGTATTGGCTTTGACGGCGACACGTTCACGGGTATGGACGACATTCGCTATGCCGTTTTACAGGCGGACGGCTCCCCCCTGCCGTCTTGGATCCCATTCAATTCCGACGAAATAACGCTGAACGGTGTGACCCCGCCTCTGGATGAGCTTCCCAGCCCATACCTCACGCTTGCTCTGCACGTTTCTGACCGGTCTGGCTTCTCTATTGCTTCTGAGCTCTTCGACGTGGTCATTGCGGCCCATGAACTATATGCATCTACGAGAGGTCTTCCTGCGGTCAACATTACATCGTCGACCACTCTGGATGTTCTTTTCAACTCGCAAATCTACTTCGATGGTGTATTTGTGGACGGCGCTCCTCTCGATCTCCAGAACTTGGTCTTGCTAGAGATTGACGTCTCTCGGTACACCTGGCTTCACTATGATGCATACTCTCGTCGGCTTACAGGGCAACTCCCGAGTGACTTTAGCGCGTGGGATGCTACTGTTCTCCCTGTAGTCCTCAACACGGTATACAACCAGACTTTGCACTCACAAGTCAAGCTGGCCAGTGTGCCCTCGTACTTCTTGAAAGATCCGCTCCCTCAGATTTCTGTGGTTCCTGGTAAAGAAGTACACTTCCACTTGATACCGTTCCTCTCGAATGCGACACTAGGAGATGTTGATCTGACAGCCTCTTATGAGCCATCGGATGCAAGTTCTTATCTACATTTTGACAAATCCTCTGCAGTGCTATCGGGACCTATCCCCTCACCGGACAAAATAGATTATTCTCTTGTCACGGTCTCGTTCTATGCCTACTCTTACTTGACCCACTCGATCTCGCACACAAGTCTTCCTATATCCTTCGCCCCTACAGATCACGAGCACACGCAGCCTTCTGCAGGATCGCCGTTCCGTGGACCGCGCAAGAGGCTTGCTCTTGGACTGGGTATAGCACTCGCGTTGTTGGGAGGGCTGCTTGTACTTGGCCTGTTACTCGCCGCACTTCGCTGCTTTGCACGTCCACCTGACCCTGCGCTTACAGGTGAAGCGGCGACGCATGCGATGACAGAGAGCGATCGTCAGTGGTACGGCATTGGGGATGCGGGCCAAGCAGAGTACATGAGTAATAATGCGGAGAAGGGTTTTGGCGTTCGTACCAACAGTCCACAGGGCGAGCTAGGCATCGGACTCCCACGCACATTGACCTTCGCATCATCGAACGATGAACACTTGTCGACCAGCCCAGGTCAACTTAGCAAAGCCGAGTTTTTAGGCCGTTTACGCTCGACAGTGCGTAAAGTAAGCAACCGTTACCGCGGCGCCCGCAAATCAGCGATCAGTCGACCTGTCCTCGTCCTCGAAGCAGGCGATCCGCGCATACTCGATACACCACTTACGCCGGCGATTCCCGCGCTCTCCGGGTACGAGCCGATGGGCTACTCGGGTACAGGTACCACAACATCAAGCTTACGTGGCTCGCCGTCTTCGTCGACGGGAGAGCGCTCCATTCCTCAAAGACGCGCGGACTTTGCTCCCCCGCGCGTCCCCGCGCCTGCACCCGTTGCGATTAATGTCCCATGTCGCTCCCTGGACTCGGACATTTCCCTCGCTTCGGACTCATCAACACGCACGCACGCGGTTGAGGCCGTCGTGCAGCATGCTGCGCGAGCGCGCAGTGTGCACGGCGCGAGAGGCGGACAGAAGCCACGGGTTAATATTGATGAAGATCACGCTGGGCGCGCAAGGGTTGTCCCGTTTACTGCTGGTCGGATGCCTGCGCCACGCGAAGGGACAGACATGGGAGTGCCGCCACCCGCTCGCGCTTCCAGTTTAAGCGCGAGCGTCGTCCGTCTCGTCGTGCAACCATCGCAGCAAAAAGAGCAACCATGGGCCGTCGGCGCGAGCGAGGCGGACGAGCTGCACGTGGGGCTTCGTTACGTCCGGGCTCTTGGTGAAGACACGCGAGAAGGCTCAGGCTCGTTCTCGTCGCTCGAGTCGTCCTCACGGCCTGCTCGGTCTAGCTTGGGCAGCGGTGGTGCTGGTGCTGGTGCTGGTGCGGAGGTCCTGCGTGTGCTAGTACGTGTTGGGGAGCGGTTCAGATTTAGGTTGCCTGTACGCGTCGGCGCAGGCGCTACTGGCGCGGGCGGTGGTTTTACGGCGCGACGGGTGACCGGGGAGTTGTTGCCTGCATTCTTGTACGCGGATCTAGAGGTCGCCCGGGGCGATAGCCAAAAGCACAGGGATACTGTCAAGTTTTGGGGTGTGCCTCGGGCAGACGATATTGGGGACGTGCATGTGGGGGTATATGCGGCTAATGGTGTGTGTGTGGGAGAGGCGGTGATTGAGGTTCTCGTACGCAGTGGCTAAGGATGACGATGACAGACTATATGATAGTAAAATCAAATAGAGTGTTGGTTGATTTGATAGACTCGAACACGTTGTGCAGGCATGTCTCACTGTCCGGTTCAAAGGGGCGATCTGGTTATTTTAAAAATCGAGACCAAGGAAAAGGACTGGTGAGACAATCGATGACCATACAGAAACTGTTTGGCGTTTCCCTGCGTCTAATCGCCCTGTCCCTCTAGTAACTGTACATGTGTCCCGTCTCGATACTATCATCCCCATCGAGTTCCCGCACCTCATCCCCATCCATCCAGAGGCTTATCAGTCAAATTATGACTTCCAGATGAGAATGGCGAGAGAGCCGATATAAAAGTAGATGAAATGCTTCGTTTCTGTACAACCAAAATTCGGGGTTTTTTCATGGAACCGATGAATGAGGATGTCATAAAAAGGGCGTACCGTGGGTAACGTAGCTCCCGAAGTTTCTGCCAACGACGACGTGCCAGGTAGGGCCGTAGCGTTTGTCAAACTCCTTCTTGATCTGCGCCGCGATGTCCTTCTCGATGTTGTACTTCTCAAGAGCAGCAGAGGCGACGTCCACGCTCTCCTGTTGCATCTCCTCGCTCATGTCGACGTTCTTGATGGTCGCTTTGGGTCCCCCGCTGCCAGCGGTAGCTGTACCGCCTATGCTTGCGTCGGTGGAAGTGGACGTTGCGTCAACTTTTTCGGACATTGATTACTCGATTTTCTCGATGTCGAATACGAAGGGTTGTGAATGCGAGTGCGAGTGCGCAAATTGTAAAGTGTGGGTGGTGGAGCGTAGTAGGTTTAAGAAGTGTCTGGACAGTGTCTGGACCACGTGGGGACGGTGCGCTCCTTCCACGCTCGACCCACGTTGACTGTAGGCACCATTTAATCTTTTCCTCTGCCCCTGCCATGCGTGCAAGTTCCCTTCTTAACCGGTCAACCTTACGTTCGCCCCTTTCGGCTCGCGCGCTTTAAATACTCCTGCGTCTCCTCTTCCCTCAAAAAATGTATCCCCAAACTGCCCACCCTTCCACAACACCTCAAATATTCCATTCCAAAGCCTGAAAACCTCCTCCTTGAGGTTCAAAAAGCCATTCTCGTGCGGTTTCGAGAAAGTTCTTCCATGAGTGCGTGTTGCATGCTGTGGCGGTCCCAAACTCAAGTTGCCCCCCAAAAATTGTACGTGAAGGAAGACCGCTTTATCTCTGCCGGGGCCTCCCGTATATCGATCGATTCCACATGGTTTCATATACACAGGTTATCTTCTATTCAGCCTCACCGAGTCCATCCTTCCGCTGCCGCGCGCGCACTGTCGGTGTCCGTTTGTGTATCTCCGTCGCTTCCGTCTCATATGCACGTGTCGTTTGTCCATCGCATGCACGTCAACACTTGCGCGTCGAGAATAGCTCGCCGTCCGCCGACTGGCCTCATTCCACGCAATCGCCTAGATGAGTTCATGTCCGAGGTCACCTCCATTTTCCCGTGCTCTTAACCCCTCTCCGGAGGAAGCCAAGCGCATTGGTTGGTTCTTGAATCCCATTTGTTTTCTTTTTCTCCTTTTGGCACGCTGAGGGCTGTGAATTAATTAACACCAGCAGGTCTAAGACGCCCATTTCCCACTCCCTGTAACTTGATAATACTCCGTATACAATCCTCTGCGCCGGAATATGCCACGCATGCCCATGAGCGGCGAGGTTGTTGTAATGATTCTACTTTAGAGAGCCGGGGCAGTTCCTTATCGATGCTTTGAATCTCTATATCAAGAGTCTCCCCTCTTATGATACATGCGTGTAGATACATGCGTGTACGCACCCATGCATGAGGAAAGTTGGGAAACCACGTGCTGGAGTGAAGGAAGAAAAGTTGCCGCGCCGTTGCCGTCTCCGACGGCATGTTTGCGTCATTATCGCACGTGGCCACATGACGCGGAGATGTGCGGACGGCGTACTGAACCTTGGCTTGGTTGCGGCGACACTACTTAGGCTTTGCGCCACTAGTGCCTGCATTTACTGACTACTTCAAGTTTCCTTTTCTATCCCCCCAATGGTTACACTCATACAGTATTAATGTCTTTCCTGAACCTCATGTGTGCTTCGCATGTCTGGTAATGCTGGTAATGTCGCAACTGTGCTCCCGTGTCAGTAGTCAATTACCACCCGGGCCTTGCATTCCCTCTTCGCCTATTTGTCAAGGCGTACATCAACGCCAAAGTGACTTTGCGAGTGCAGGGGGCGCCACCAAACTATCGGTGACTGGAGTACTAAACCCGTTCATGGAAAATTCGAGAAGACAGGTCAACTAACTTGACTTTTGGACGGTAGGTTGAAATACACAACTGCTGATAACTTGATTACGGCTCCACCTTTGGCAGATGCCGGCAATGAGGGGCCCCAGTTTATGGGGCGCAGTTACGGCAATGGCGCAAATGTGCAATCAGTCCGAGCCTGAGGCCGTGGGCGACAGAGAGAATGGGAATATTACATCACGCACGCCGGCACGTTCGCGCAATTCATATAACATACAGTTTGTCATGCATGCGAAGATTAGGGCATGGGATGACGGAAATACACACGAAGTGAGAAAACGGAGTTAAGTGCGGCCAAGACGATCGTACGAAGAGGTATGGACCCGGAATAATGCGAGGGAAACGAGGGGGAAACATAAACATAAGTTACATGCATGGCGTCACGGGAACAAAATAACCTGGAGGTTATGGGAAAACGGCAGATAGACGGACAGACAGATTCGTATTAGCACACAAGCACTGATAGAGTACAACTGAGAAAACCAAGGGAGAACCCTACCGTAGTAAACTGACAGGAATGGTTGCTGCGAGAGGGACCAAGGAATACCGTATAGGGTATCAAAAAAGAGCAGAAGTAAGGTGTCATAAGGGTGGAACGTGAGATTTTGAAGTATATGATACGTGCTTTCGCGCAACAAAGATACGTTGAAAAAAAACGACAAAAATACGAGATCAGTAAAGAAACCGTTACTAACGGAGCGCGCGGTTACGCCTCGTCCAGGGCCATGGATACATGGGAACTCTACTGCCCCTCTCGCTCCGATGCACGGACTGCATCCCGCTGCGCTGTCGTTCGAGGTGGGGGTGACCGCGGCAGGTGGGCACTCGAGTACGGCGGCCCCGTCGGGCTCCGCACATTAATATTCGGCGGAGTCTGCGGTGGATGTTGCTGTTGTTGTTGTTGCTGTTGGGGAGACGATAAAGGCGATAGACGGCCGCTGGGCCTTGGAGAAAGATACGGTGGTGGCAGCGCAGGCGCTCGCCCAGCGGGGTGAACGTCTGCGCGTGGCAGTTTTTTGTCTGTTGCTGCTTGTCCTGGTACAATCGTTGCAGTCGTAGCTGTTGCAGTTGCAGTTGCAGCGACTGCTGTTGCTGCAGTGGAGACTGAGGAGGAGGAAAAGGCGCGTACGATTGATGTTGTTGCTCACGGTGCTCGTGGTCACGGTGCTCACGATGCAGGCGAGCTACTCCCGTCGGATGAGGCGGTGACCCATTGGCCAGCGACGCGATAGAAGGGAGCGTGGTTATTGTCGTTGTCGTTGTCGCGGTCGTCGAGGAGGTCCTCCCCACTGGCGAAGAATTCGGTGGGGGGAGGTCGTACGGCATTATCGGCAACGGCATCGGCGCCGGCGCTGTGCTAATAGCACCGCAAGCCTGTTGCTGGCCGGGGGTGGCCGCCGCCGGTAGACGCGTACCCAATGGCTTCGGCTGAGCTTGAGAGGACGATGTTGACTCTGGTCCCTGCTGCGGCTGCGGCGCGAAGCCGGACTGTAGCTGTGCACGCGAGAGCAGCAATGTTTCTAGATGGTCCACACGCGCCTTGAGCTCGTCGTACTCGGCGCGGCTGACGTACTTGTCACTGTGGGGTTCGTACGTACACATTTATTTATTTTTAATTTTTAAATGCGGTGAGAAGGGGAGAAATTTATAAATAGGGCCACACATACACTGGCTCGATGACATGCCATTGACACTTGTTTTGATCACCGCGGCGGATGCAAGGTGTACAGGGATGTGCTCTGGAGAATCCCGCGCGTTTCAGAAGCCAAGCCCAGGGCTAAGTTACTGCATCATAAGTACTACGATCTCCTCACCTGTCGCACTTAATTTTACGTCGTTTACATTCTTTAGGGGACACGTGATGAGATAGGGCGTGATGGCCCGAGAAAGCGGAAGTTCGTTTGTCGTGTGATCACGAGGGCCGAAAAGAGCGTGGAAGAATGACGATAAGTTATATCAGATGGCTGCCAAGTGAGAAGCGAGCGGGGGAAAGGGCTGGACTGACCCGTGCAGCTCAGAGCCTGCCGTCGCCGCTTCTGTTTCGGGCGCGCGGCTTGCTCACTATCTCCGTCGCCGTCCGAGTCACCAATGATTCCCGAGTGTGTACGCTCCGCGGGAGGCCGCGCTGGCGGCGGAGGGAGAAAATCAAGACGAGGTATACCCGCGCTTGGCCCGGAGAAAGCCGAGCCCGTCTGTTGACGATTGTTCGGATGGTAACGCTCATTAAGCTGAGCGGTGTCCGGCTGAGGAGGGAGAAAGTGACGGATTGAAGGTAAAGAGGTCGGTGAAGGTCGTGAGCTGGCTGTGGACGTGTGGCCGGTCGTCCTTCGTGCAGGGGACGGAGAACGCTCCTTGCGTTTCAACATTTGGTTAACGATCGGAGGAGGCTGGGGAGTATCCATAGAAACAACTAGAACAACCAGAGGGCCAAGATCAACAGCATAGGGTAGGCGATGGTCAGGCGGGGGAAAAGGTAGGGTGCAACAACTCGGGAACTAGATATATGCAGACGAACTGAGGGGACGGGGGTCATAATACGTATGACAGGCCAGATGAAGCGGACGTTTTGGCGATGTATTTCGTTGCTGTAAAGAATGAAGCAGATTTGATCAATTGACATCAACCAACCATAAGTGTGAGGAGGCGCCAGCGGGTCGGCCACAAATTAACGAGCCAGTGCGAACCCTGTGCAGGTCAGGCCCATACATAGCACAACTGAAACGAAGGGAGAGGAGTTCAGTCGGCGTTGATGGAGAATTTTTTTTTTTCGAGTTCCGCGCGCGAGCAGCCCGACATGCCAGGGCTCGTGATTTCCCCATGATGATTCGTTTGAGGTAAGTTTACGCCTCGGAATCGACTCGATGGATGCGACAACAGAAAACATGCCGGCGCCAGCCTTGAAATCGATTCCGGGAATTTTATAGCGTAAACCCAAGGAGCGCAGATTTCAAGATAAGATGTTCGGGCTTTGCCGCACAGCACTCTGTCCACCGTCAACGTGTCCGCCCATCTCCGTCCTCTCCCCATAGCCATACCGTACTATACCATATACTCTATCGTCCCACAACCTGCCCGCACGGATCATTATCCTCCGATTTCCGCGTCCAGTCATTATTCATCGATTCTATGACATAACTTAGGCTCGATTCTCGTACCTCGAGTTCTACATTCATCTGTGCTATCTTCCTCCCCCCCCTTCTCAATGCACAACTCCCTTTTCTGGCCGCACTCATTCGGACCGTATCGCATCCAAAACAATGACAGCGATCACAGTTCGACAGGGATCAGATTTAGCCACATTTCTGCCCCCGGCCTATTTGGAACGTGTTTACGAGAGTGTTTGGAGCTCTTGCTCCCACAGGTCAAACGCGGACATTCGCAATCAGTTTCAATTATTGCCCAAACAGGGCCTTTGCGGGACCGTACCTCCCATCATGTGTAACATCACCTGAATACATTCCGTACAACCCATGTAAACGCAATGACTGCATGACACACGGCCTCTTGCGCGCCTGCAGGCACTAACTACCTCATTCATAGGCTTTTTTTTTTTTTCATTTCGAGGCTACAGAGCGGACAGCAGTTGCAGCGCGGGGAACACGTTCTGTGCTAAAATCCGCCTCCGCCGAGCGACCGTGTCCGTGCCATGCAAGCGTGCAAGCGAGCGAGCGATCGAGCCGACACGAGGTGAAAAAATCGATTATCAGATCGAAAGTTTCCATTTGTCGAAATGGGTTTGCTGGGTTGCGAGCCAGGTAGTGGCTGGCCGCTCACAAGGGACATGAATGCCTGTTCGCTACACAGTTACAGACACCCACCAGGATGCAGCCGGAACTGGTCAAGTGGGACATCTCCGCATCGCCCACCTGACCGCATCGCCTCCTTCTCGGAGCCCATCTAATGCATAATCTCCGGGCGGGCGCGAATTCTGCGTGGACTTGTTCGGTGCCACCAAAACCCGTATCATCCGTCGGGCGTCCGATGGCGCCGGCACCGTCGCTTCCGTGACGGCAACTGTGTCGTCCCTGAGCTAAACTCTACTGCTATACAACTACAATTGCAAAAAGCTCTCAAAAACCCGAGTGATTACGGTAACACAAGTTAGATTTGACGTTCCACAGTTTGCGCTCAACTATAGTAGCACATCGGGACTTTTCCCTCAAGTTCACTTCTTCTCATTACATGAAAAACAACATTTTTGAGAACAATTGTTCGGGTGGGGCCGTGTTACCCTCTTCATATCGGATGCACTAGTGCGCTATCAGATATGGGCGTGCGATCCTCGGGCGCTGCGCCAATGTCGCATTTACGGCGCGATCACCGAGCGTACTCTGCAGTCCCACCAACTCGTCATGGAAACACGGACCCAATCTTCCCTTTCCCCAACCCTCTCACCCGCACCAACGCCGCGAAACTCGAAAACTCTTTCTTTGCGAATTAATTTCCCCGACATACCTCATTGATTGCGCCATGACTCCAGATAAGTTATGTCCGTCTCGGGTTGGGTGGATTGTGTGAGAGAGCGTATGACTCGCCGGATGATCGCCCCTTGTTCCGTTGTGCTATAACTAAAAAAGGTGAGAGAGGCCCAGCTAACCTAAAGCAATACGCAATTTAAACCGATGTCAGACAATGCGTTTCCCAGATGTTGGGGCTGATTCTGATCAGTGAGCCACTACTGCATGGGAGACGTAAGTTCCGTACCCGATCGATAATGGGTCACACACCGATGTGTCTTGGGGTCATGGGCCACAACCGCATGAACGTTATTTTTTGAAATGATCTCTGATGAGCCGCAGCACGGGGTTAACGGCTTTCGGCATCAGGCGTAACTCAGGTAGATCATCTTATCCTACAACTGGACTGGGGTTCGATGAAGGGGCAGTGCGTCCCCTATTTATTTCGAATAGAACCTGACGCCAAGGATCCTGGGACATACGATTGGAAGCCACTGATTGATCATTACTGCAACATGAGCCATTCAAATACGACAAGTGTCAACTGACGTGTTACAAATATTAGGTGAAACTCGTTTGGTCTTGGGCCAGGTGCTGTGCTAGTGAGACAACTACTGGCAAAGCATTGACAGAGATCTGAATGACTTGTTTGAGGAAATTACGTTTCACTGCCCATATCGTTAACCCGGGTTCGGAAAGGAAGGCAGTGGAGCAATTGGCACGGAGTGAGGCAAGGCAAGCGGAGTCATATAGGCAGAAGAATTGCGGGGAGATAGTGAGGGAGGCGTTCGGGCATTAGCGGTGCTAAAATAAATTTGAACGCTCTCATGCCGGAATCAACCGAATCGCTGTCGTTCATCTCAATTTTTTTGGTCCACATGATATTGTCAGCTGAGCTCACAGGAAACTGTAATTTTACACTATAGAGCTACTGTATATATGTTGAGACCATACCGAAGCCCGTCTGGGCATCATACATCACGCATCGCGCATTATGCATCATGTGTGAAATTG
The DNA here is from genome assembly GCA_022496225.1 of Russula aff. rugulosa BPL654. Taxonomy (NCBI): domain Eukaryota; kingdom Fungi; phylum Basidiomycota; class Agaricomycetes; order Russulales; family Russulaceae; genus Russula; species Russula aff. rugulosa BPL654. Next base: position 42,622 of record WTXE01000165.1, read on the forward strand.
CTCTTTGAAACTAAAACGCCACAGCTGCCACCCCTACAGTAGTACGCATGTCCCACCTTCGATTTTCACCGAAGAAACGAAGAAAAAAAAAGTAAGTTAACGTTTGTATCGAGAACTGATTAGCCATCTATCGCCAATGGGCAAAAAAAAACTGATAGGCGCGTGGCATGCCCAGGTCCCGATGATGTCCGTCTTCGCAGCATTTGTCATACCATTGCGCACAACAGAACCAATATGCGCACGGCACCCAATATGCATTGTGTACGCAACGCACACTCTGCACTCAGGGGGAAGGACAATACTTGCGTTATCTGACAGGAGAAACCTGTTCATGATTTTTGCCGCGGCTTTATAGATGCACACACCCTCACGTGACTATTTCCCTCCAAGGTCAGTGCGTGCGAAAGTCGCGCGGCATATGTTGCTCGGGACAGAAGTGAAACTTCAACGAAAGTTGCAACCTGGCGAATTTGGGGCCGTGCAGTTTTAAACCCAACCTGCATGTCCTTGATGCCGTGTTCAGGGAGAGCATATCAACCTCCTTACCAAGATCGCCCCGTTTTGTTTTCTTCCATGGATGAGAGTGTGTCGGTGCGGCCCGTCAGGGAGGGACAGCAGATGACTAAAGTTTTGCGCCGTTACATGCGTTCGGTATACGTGTCTGAATGTTGTACATCCCCGATTGTAAAACGGTCCTTCTTGCCCTCTCCAGATTTGTTCTCAGTTTACCGCATCCTGCTACTCGGTTGCGCAAGCGAGCAATGCAAAAACACGAGGGGCGCCATTGGCATGATCATGATGACAGCAACACCCGATGACTCGCAATTTTACCGTCCTGCATTATCACGTGCTTGAAATTGACAAACTCTTTTCGCCGGCGTGGGCGCAAGTCGCCCTTCGATGCTGGCGGAGTTCCTCGAGTGTCAGGTCTGATGCGATCAAATGCCGACTGATAGGCCAAGAACTGAAAGGAGGAGCGACAGTGGTCGGTTCGACGGAGCAGCATAATATGCGCGCGCGGCGCAAGGATCATGGTCAAGATCGTCCTCGTACACAATCCAGCTCAGCTACGGCATAGACGCGAGAAATATGTATTCAAGGACAAAGCACTCATGATAAGCGGTCATGTACCTTGAATTGGGCAAGAGAATGAGAAATGGACACTCGTCTCAGTTACCGTGCACAAGCATTGCCACGAGGTCGGATGTACTTTATATATCCTGTCTACAATATAATGAAAGGCTTCTGATAGAGGTGTTCCAAATGACATCAGAACCCCAAAACCCAACTATGCGACTATGTGAGTCATAATGAAGTCGCACGTTTCTTCGCTCGCATCTCAACAATTTTAGAACTACAAATATTGTTGAGTTCCTAGATGAAGGATAGTACTATACATGGATGTCGCCGAATGGCAGGATGCTGAAACATAAAAATATTAATGACGACCAAAAAAAGGAACCACCACGCCCCGGATCCTCAATTCTCGCTCACAAGCACGGCAGCCATGCCCATGCCCGAGCCGATGCACATGCTCGTCACGAAGATTCGTTTGTTTGTCTGCCGAGCAATGTTTAAACCTGTGGCAATCTGCCTTGCGCCAGCTATTCAGAAGAGAAACAAAGTCAGCACTATCCAGCATCAGACGTTAGGGAAACAAACTCACTCATACCAAGGGGGTGACCAATGGCGATCGCACCGCCGTGGAGGTTCACCTTCTCATATGGCAAGCCGAGTTTCTCTATGCAATACACAGCTTGGGATGCAAAAGCCTCGTTGATCTCGAAAAAGTCGACGTCCTCCGTCCTGAGGCCTGTCTGGCTAAGCACTTTGGGAATGGCAACAGCGGGGCCAATGCCCATGATGCGTGGCGGAACACCGACAGTACTAGCAGCGACGAACTTGCCAATGATGGGGAGACCGAGACGCTTTGCGGTTGAACGCCGTACGAGAAGGACGGCAGCAGCACCGTCGGATATCTGTGATGCGTTGCCGGCATGGGTCGACCCGTCTTTCCGAAACGATGCCTTGAGCTTGGAGAGGCTCTCCGCTGTGACGCCATCGCGAATACCGTCGTCCGCTGCCACCAAGATCTCCTTGGTCTCCTCCGTCTTGGGATCCACCCATTGCACTTTGAGCGGCACAATTTCGTCACGGAAACGGCCGGCCTTGGCGGCAGCGGCAGCCTTTTGGAATGATTTGGCGGCAAACGCGTCTTGTTGCGCTCGGCTTATCCCGTAGTCCGCCGCAACATTTTCGGAGGTTATGCCCATGGGAAGGAGGCAGTCCTCGGACTCTTGGTTAGAGAGAACGGCTTCGGACCAGCCATCCGGTTGTGAGGTTGGGCCGTACCCAAAGGTCATAGACTCGACTCCGGCACCTGCACCATTACATTAGAAGTTTACTGGGGAAGAAATGTCACGACGCACCAATGCCAATGTCGATCTGTCCCGCCATTATCTGTGTCGCGATCTGGTTGACGGCCGTAAGACCAGACGAGCACTGACGGTTGACGGTCGCGATAGAGGTAGAGATGGGGATGCCAGCGTGGAGAGCGGCCATACGAGCTCCAGTCGCGCCACCGGCAGGAGGAAGGACGTTTCCAACACTGATATCCTCGATAAGTGCCGGGTCAAGGTTGACCTTGGTGTAGACTGCACGAAGGATGCCCGAGAGGATCTCCTCTGGGCGTGTGTCCTTGAAACCACCACGCTTGCCCTGTGAAGTTGGTATCAGCTAGGGAAACGGGATAGAAGAGCCTCGTGAGGGACCTTAGTCATGGCTGAGCGCACTGCTGCGACAATGACCACGTCATTGTCGTTCTTTGCCAGGACTGCTGCCTTGCCAGAAGGCAAAGTGGGAGCATTCTGGATGGTTGCCATGCCTATAGTGTTGTGAGTCGTCAGAGTAGCGTCAGAGTAGTGGTGGGGAGGAAAACTGTTCGGTTTTAAACTAGAAAGGTGTTCATCATTGCATGTGATAAATGGAAGCCGGTGCCCGACATCGGCAAAAAATTATGTGAAAATTCGACATGAAAAAAAGGGCTCAACCGGGAATTGAACCCGGGACCTCCTCCAATTCCGGTACACCCGAAGAAGGAATCATACTACTAGACCATTGAGCCGCGATTGGTTGTGAGAATTGCAAATATACAGAGCTACCGGAGTGAGGAAGGGAACAGATCGCTGGGCTCACCGCTCGTCGCATGAGTATGACACCATGGGCATGGGTCCCGCCGACAATTCCTCCTCCAAAGACAATCAGGTGCGCTTCTCCACACTCACTCGAAAAATCCCTTGACATGTCTCAGTATGGCAGCTCCTAGATTGTTGACCTCGAACTCCAACTCGCCGCACATGCCTCCCGTGCCGCCAAGTTGCATGCGCGTCTCATGGCGACGCTCGACACCCTAGACTCGGAACGCCACACGTATGCAGAAGAGATTTCAGATGAGCGGCGCAAGCGCATTGCGCTTCAGGCCCAGATACGTGTCGCGAGTGCCGAGAGGGCCAGGATCGAGGCGGAACGAGACAGCCTACGCGAGGGCGTGTTGCACTTGATAGATAAAGGTGTGTACGCGCGTAAGAGCAACGACGTCCTAATGTCCACCCCTGGCTTAACGCGCGTTGACAGTTGAAGTCTGTAACGATTATAGCCTTTGGCCTCATAGCGGTCTCTCGATGTCCAGCCTCGCAGGTACGCCTATCTCTCTTCTCGAGCGTGTACCCTTGTCTCTGAGTCCCTGCTCTCGTTTACAGCCCCAACAAAACCACGTTACCTGCATGAACAGCAATCGCAATCACTATGGACCGCGTCTGCCCGCGCATATTCAGCAGCGCTCATCACCGCGTTACGCGAAGAGTGTGAGCGAGAACGTAGAGCACGCCTGGAATCTCTACAGCGCGTCGCAGAGCTCGAAGCGCAACTGGCGCGCCGCGAGGCGGAGCTCGAAGAACGGTACTACGGTTCGACGCCCGTCAATATCCCCGTCGTGGATCCACCCTTACCGCAACTTTCGCGCGATGGCGCTATCCGCGTGCTACAACAGTCCGCGGCACGAAACAAGGCCCTGACACATGAAGTAGCCGGCCTTGTACAAAAGGTAATGCTAGGAAACAATTTTCTCCTGGTTTTCCCCACGCAATGAAACTGAACCGATCACCGGTTCCTCTATAGCTCGAAGACGCACAAGTCGAGCTGGAACAGGAAAATGTTCCATATTTCTCACCCGTAATGACGACCCCACCAACACCACCAAGACTAGTACTCAATCGTCCACCATCGCCGGTATCGCCGACACCCCAGCGCCGTCCTTCATCAATGTCATCACCTCCCAAGAGCTCATCTCCCATTTTACACGCGCGTCGTTTATCGCCATCCCCCTCTCCGCTTACGTTGCCACCACGAGTCCCGTCGCCCCCGGCAGACATAGCTCGGCAGATAGCAGCGGTGACGCGGGACCTCGCTGACTTACGCGCAGAAGAGCGGCGCCTCCTTCATGCACGAGTGCGGCCGCAACAAGAGGTACGTCATTACGATTGACGATCACGCCGCGTCGCGGGTCTCCGAGGCTTTTATTGACTATTCCTTATACGTTAGCAGGACGCACAATCGCCTGTCAGTGACCATAATCCTTCTGATACCCCTTCCAAACAAACATTTCGGCGCGTACTACTCATCGAGGAAGAATGCATCAGGTGCAGTTTACTCCAATCTGTCTGGCTCTCCTGGCTAATTAATTGTGATGGTATGTTTGTTTCTGGCTGTAGGTTGCGAGCTGAGCTCGCCGCATCTAATGCCCGTGAAGCAGCACTTCGTGAGATACTTGGATCTCATCCAGCACCGGCCTCCGCACCTACGGAAAAGGACGTGTTTGGGGACGATAAGGACGACAGCGAACCAATGGACCTTGCAACCCCATTGCAGCCGTCGCTGTTGCTTGATCCGGAAGGTCTTTAGCATGTATAGGGAAGAAGTGAGGTGTCATTGCTATCTGTCATCTATCTACTTTACTGGGATTGGTTTTCTTTTCGTTTTGTTTGTCGCTTTGTTGTTCACTGCCAGTTTGCTGTCGCTGCTTGCATGTATCCTTATCTGTGTTGTTACTGTGTTGTTACTGCCATTGTGTCGATTTAATGCTATTGTTCATGTTATCCGATTGGTTTTATGGCATTTGCATACGTACAAAAGCGGGGCAATCAGCTTTAGGATGATGGCAGTATGTTTTCTGTCCGGAAATCGGAGCTGCTCACTGGCAAACACTTCACCTCAACTGGGCTGCAGGCTCGGGCATGGAAGAGCTCTGCGTGGCCTAGATCCCCACAGTACTAGTACTTGGTAGAACCATAGTAGTCAACTCGGCGTCTTGAGATTGGGTGGTCTTAGCTACGAAATCACAGGTTTTCCCGGCACTCTTGAGCCGACTTCTGCATCGCTTCCGAGGTTGAGGGTGGCAAAGGCGTAATTCATGGATCAGTAAGCGACGGCATCAAGCAGGTGAAGGAATAAGAGTCGTAGATGACGCTCGTCAAGCAGTTCCTCATGAAGATGAGTGACACCAGAACGAAGTTTGCGTACGGGATGTTGGATTGCTATATTTATGTTTTTTTTTTCAGCGTTTGATGGGATACATGATGTACTCCTGGATCTGGGTATATGGATGACAGACTTGCAAATGTTAAGCATCGACCATTCTGACTCTGCTACCCTCTCATTCTCTTTCTGGCCCATATTCCAGCAACAGCTACGCAGCGTCGTGATGTCCCTTCACGGTGACCACCTAGAATGGTGTCCGATCCCGTTTTCCCCGGATGTGTACGCCCGTGGTCATGCAACAGCCGCACAACCCTGAGACTTCCCCACTCCGACGCCGAACACAAGGGGATATCATATCACGAATTTGTGCTTACAAAGGGAGCGTGAGTGGGATTGTTCAGCGTAACGATTGAGACGTTAAAGAAAGGATGGATGCGTAATAGATTCACAAATGCTTTGTAGTTCGCGATGACATCTCTCACAACCTGAGTTGAATATTACGCGAATACACGTTAAGGAATATGGGAAGATACTGACCCCGAGAACAACGATACCATTAAAGAGTCTTTATGGGCGGGGATTGAATGGCTAAGGAAATAAATGTCACTGATGGATCATAGAAAGACTGGATTGGTACTAGACCAGCATCTTCTCCAAGGGTTCTCGAGGGGATATGGACGATCGGAGTCAGCCATGCCATCAACGTCCTTGTGAAATTTGACAAAGCCTGCGCTTGAGTTCCAAATATCTTCAAGACTGAATCAGGAGAGCTACAGTTCTCAAGCGCCGCAGCCAAGGGATGCGATCCAAGATCTTGTTTTGTAACGGTCCTGTACTCATTAGACACAGCCCCGAATATTGCAGTAAATTGACACTAGAACGGTCGGTTGTCCGCTTGCTTGTAGACATAAGGAAAACAGGGGAGGAAATCGAGGAGGGACTCGTCCGTCTGGGTTGGGCGCCAAGAGGCATAACTCCGAACCACTGGAGACGAGACGCGTCTGACGTCACGATATCTTCTCATCCCGGTGACCGGATCCTCCGCCGACGATCGGGGTATTTTCTGCCCTACGATCTATGACATCGCGCACGACCGAAAGAGTACCCGGATCCGTAGGGCTTGGACATTGCAGGACAGCGCGGGGGGATCTTAGTCTTTCGACGTGATCATGCCCTTGAATGAAAAGCCATACCATACACCCGCGGCTTAGCTTGTTTGAGCCCTGAACGAGTCATCGTTCTGCTATGCCGTATGAATAAGCCGTAGAAGACAGTTGGGGCCATACGGAATACATACAGTACCGTGACATACATAATCCATCATAACCCCCCAACTCCACGACCACATTTTCATTCTTCTGTGGAAGTTCTCCTTACCAGGACTGACTATGTGCACGATGACCATCGATACCTATCCACCGCAAGGTTTTCCCTTCAGCATCAATAATGCGTTCACGGACCGGCTGGAGGGCGGCAATCCGGCGGCGATCGTACACCTACCTTCGCTGACGGCGCTGCCAAATGCGACGCTGCAGACGATTGCAATAAATTTCAACCAGCCAATGACGGTCTTCATCGCGCCCCTGGAGCACCGCGACAGTACCGTCGACCAATCTACTTCTCCCGGGACGATGACGAAGATGGCGAGATTCGGCATCAGATGGTTCACGCCCGAGATTGAGGTACCGCTCTGCGGACATGGGACAATCGCTGCCGCCGCCGCGGTCTTTCGCGGCACGGATTGTGCGTGTGCAGAGGACCTCACGGAAATACGATTCGAAGCTGCATCTGGCAAGTTCCTAGTTGCGCGCAAGGTCGAGGGGGACCGCATCGAGATCGACCTCGATTCAGAGACGTCGGAGGAACTCTCAATAGAAGAGGATATCAAGATGCGAGGGGTCCTTGATAAAGCTTTGGGCAAGAATGTCCCGGTGAAGTACACGGGGCGCGGAGCGGGCCATCTGAAGCAGTACGCGCTTATTGAGGTAGACACGCTAGAGTTGAAGAACATCAAAGTGAACACAGATGCATTTGTGAGTATCCCCTCGTTGCTATATGTCCACGTTGATCTTGACGTTGATGAACATGATTACGTGGTGGTTTTTATATAGCTTGAGAGCCCTTTCATGGTGCATGTCGTTGTCGCACGGTCATCTATCCCAGGTGTGACGTTCGAATCTCGAATGTTTGCACCCCTTGCTGGTGTCTCGGAGGATCCGGTATGTGGCACCGCGCACACATTGTCGACGCCCTACTGGATGGTTGCAAACAACATCCCGGAGTCGGAGGTGATCGTTGCAAATCAGGTCAGTGCTCGTGGGGGTGAACTTAGGATACTGTTCGATGCGAGGGAGGGAAGGATAAAACTGGCAGGACGAGTGAGGAGAGTTTCGAGAGGAGAACTCTACATTTGATTACAATGAATGATGACATAATCCGAATGCCAATCATAGATTGGGGGTCGTCAACAACATCATCAGACAATCACTCATCCCCTTGCTCTCAATGACCAGCCATGGCAGTCAAGCAACCACTGCCTCCCTCGTCTTCCAGCACACCTCCGAACAGAATAGAACTAACTCACTCAAGGACTTCTTCGGCGTCCAGTAGATCTCGCTCAAATGTGAGTAGATTACTCCTTTTTTGCCGCATCATGCCACGTACGCCCTGGGGCCAACCATACAGATATCCTCTTTTCTGGGGGGTGTTTCTGTTGCATGTATATCGATACAGCCTTTGTGGCTGCTACATTTCTATCGCTCTTATGCTCTGCACTTACTTTCCATCTTGATCTAGCCTGCCGTCGAATCCACCGTCACTCGCCTTCTTATGTCCATCAAGCAACTTTTGGAATGTCTCACACAATGGTCGACGAGGGAACGAACTGAAGAAAACGTCAGTGACGTTTACGTTACTCTGGGAAACGATTTCAACGCCGCGGTAGCGGCATTTGTTGCCTGCGAGATCGACATGTCGTGCGTTTCCGCTGTCTAGACCCTATCTGTCCCTTATCTTGATATCACCACACAGAGAGCTTTTGAATTTTCCAGACGAACTGCGCGGGGTTCTAGAAGACTGCCTCTCAGAAGATGCCTCCCAACCTACACTCGAAAAGTACCTTCCCCAAGTACGCTCTATTATCACCCGGTTGCTCCAAGGACTTCGTGGAAAGCAAAATCAATTCCGCGAACTCGTCTCCAACAGTCGGCCCAAATCCTTGGGCCACAGTCGCGCAGACAGTGGTGGCCGTCCAACTCGTTCCTCCCGAACACACTCCAGACATAAATCCTCCATCTCCAGCACCGACGATGGCTCTTCAAGACGAAACACACAGTCTTCGGCTGTATCGTCCAGAAGGAAAGAATCAGGTTCATATGACGCCATACCCAACGGGGAGGACAATTCCGCGGGTAGTTTCTCGTTTCCCCCACCTCAGCCTAACCCTCCGAATGGATCTGGACGATCCCTACCGTATCCTGGGGACCATAGGCCTTCATCTACTCCAATGAATGACCCACCTCTTACCCCACCTCCGTATGGTCAAACCCCTGAACCTGAACCTGACCCCGAGGGAACGCCAATTGCGCAGTCCAAAACACCTCAAACACCTCACGTCCCTTCTAGTGTTAAACGTTACTCACTTGTGGACAAGCCGATGCCTTCAGTCATCGTTGACGAACCATCACCGTCAAGTCCCTCAGACCCAGATCGAGGCGGTTCTTTATCTCCCCCCCCTGAGCTACCCGCTGTCGACACCCTTACGGCAAATCCAGGTGTGGCAAGTTCGCTCGCCGCACTCAAGAAGAGTGTCGTACTCGAGCGACGCGCATCGAAACGCTTTTCAACCTACAACATATCCAAGATGACGGGTACCACGCGAGACCGGTCGATCCCGGGTGCAGGGCACCCAAACCGTCGCTCTCTTGTCGCTGATGGAGGAGGGGCGCTAACTGCGAAAGAGCTTGCTGTCCTCACCGAAGCAGACGAAGAGGCCGAGGATGCGCCAGTGATTTTCCAGCCGTCGCCAAGACGTCAGCGCAGTATCTCACGCACTCGCGGACCGCCGCCAGGAGAGGTTCCAGAAGGACCTCCCCCACTCCCTCCATTACCCCGTACACCATCCGCAGCTTCGCAATCATTCGCGCGAACCCCCGGAGAGCCATCGAATGCGACATCTGCCGCACCTGTTGTCTCCAGTTCCCCAAAGTCCATTACGGTGTTCTTGCAAGTAGGTCGGGAAGTGAAGAAGGCGGAGATGGAGCCTGGATTGACATTTCCTTCGTTGCGGATGCTATTCGTGGACAAGTTTGCGTATAATCCGGGTCAGGAGGACTTTCCAGCGATATACATCCGTGACCTGTCGAGTGGGGTGCAATATGAGCTAGAAGACACTGACGAAGTGACCGATAGATGCCTTTTGTCACTTAACATTGAGCGTGAGTACCTTGCAACCCCTTCTGTCTTTGATTTACCGATGGACTTGTCTCCCTAGCACTCGACCAAATCAAGCAACATATTGATATACAGATCTCGAGCCTTACACAGGAGCTTCGTGACCTCAGAAAAACGGTTGCCGAAAACAGCCGCTCTTCTATGGTGTTATCTTCCGCACCAGTGGTTGAGGATACGGGCCCTTCAACCCCAGCCCCGACGGACCGTCAATTACAGACGGTTGCGCGACGACTATCGCGCCTCGTCCAACGAGAGGGTTCGCAAAATCGGACCGAGACCAACGTTCTGACAACTCCCCTTGTGCCACAAGAGACGGGCCAATTTCTACTCCAACCGCAGATGACAGGCTCATCAGTCATGTCCGAGTACTCTGTACGGATCGTATCAGACCTGCGGACGCAGTTCGACGAGGTACAGAACCTGAGACGAGACCTCGGAACTATGCGACAGCTGTATACGGAATTCATGAAACAAACAAAGGAGACGTTAACCGGACTGCGTACGCAGACCCAAACTGTGCGGCAAATGGCTTCGACCCAGGTACCTGGGGCACGTTCGTATATCGACGCCGGCAAGAAGAAGCTCGACGCGCGTAGTCAAAATGTACTAACGAAAATGGAGGAGCTGCAAGATACAGTCGAGACCGTCAAGGACGACGTGCTCAGACGTCATATATCGCCGAAACCGCAGATGTTGCGCTCGATTAATGAAGGTCTTTCGACCGTCGGTACCGAGCTAGAGAGCTTGAAGGAGCACATCAAGACGATCAAACCGATGTGGAAAAAGACATGGGAAGAAGAGTTGCAAAGCATCGTCGAGGAGCAGCAGTTCCTCAACCACCAAGAAGAATTCCTCGCCGACTTGATCGAGGACAGTAAAGCGGTAGCTGAGATATACGGTCACGTCGAAAAGGTCATCTCAATACGAGGTTCATCGGGCCGCGGGGGCCGCGGGCGTGGCGGGTTCAAGCTGCCGCCTCCGGACAAAGATCACGGTGGGCTGAGCACGGTAATGTTGGAGATCAAAGGGGCGCCTGTGGATCCGGAGCGTCGATTGAAGGCGATTGAGGCGAGCCAGAAGAATCGGGAGAAAGAGCTTGCTGGGAGGGCGGACGAGTTTGAGATGGAACTGAAGGGTTTCATTGGTGGGAAGAAGCTCAAGATGACGGGGGGCGCGGAGGAGACTGAGCGGGTACGACAACATAAAAACGATCTCACGCTCAAGGCTATGTTTGGCGCATAGCCACTTCTACCTGCCAACGAACAACCACCAGCGGAGGTTGAGTAGGTTTGTACATGTATACTGTACGCTGTTTCGCGCGCGAAGTTGAGGAGTCCGCCACGTCACGGTTTCCCACCGCTATTGCTTTATATTCCTTGTTTTATGGGGGTTTTTTTTTTCACTTTCGATATTTTACTTTATGTCGTTTAGGATGGGGACCTACTCGACTATTTAATCAATCAACACGTACAGTATTCTTACTCGAGAGAGGAAGTCCCGTAATAATAGGCGCCTGACCCCGTGACCGTATTCTTTCACCTTCAACTCTGGCGGGAGACTAGTTGACTCAAATGCATTTAGGTAAATCTGTACATTCCGGCAAACTCAGCATACACTCTGACTCCAAAGATTCCCATCACTCTTTGCTTAGTTCGGCAATCAAACAGCAGGTGTGTCGGAAATGCGATACGTCAGCTTCTGTGCACTAACCTGTAAGTTTGCCGTCAGCATCCATCCTTATCGATACGTAAAATCGGACTTACCTTCCCATCCTGCATGTACTGCAGACCGTCCTTCACTCCAGCAAGTCCGTTGGGTTGTATGAAAACCGGGACAGGCTTGACCTTTCCCGTGGCGAGGATCTGTTTGAAAAGATTGACGTACCACTTGCCGTTTGTTCCCTAGAAGGGGTCAGCCATACACAAAAAGGGAAAGTCGCACTAAACGTACACGAATCAAGTCAGGAACCATGCTGAAGGTAACTTTAACAGTCGGACGGGGGCTCTCGTAAGGAAGGACGATGGCGACTTTTCCACCCTTGTCTCCAATTGCACCAGTGACCTGCGCAGGCGTCTTGCCCTCCGAGATCGTATCGATCGCAATGTCGAGCGCATTACCAGTCGCTGCGCGAATATTCTCGACAGCACCCTCGTCGCGGTAATCGAACACCTCGTCTACGCCGAGGCCCTTGACGAGGTCGAAATTTTTGGAAGAAGCCGTCGTCAGGACGCGGAGTCCGCACAACTTTGCGAATTGGATGGCATATTGACCGACAGCCGACGCGCCCCCCCAAATGAGAATGGTGCGTTGAGGCTGCTCGGCGGTGGACCTGGCCTCGAATGGCGAAGGCAGCTCGAGTGTCTCGTGCAGGCATTGTAAGGCAGTTAAAGGAGCCACGCCCAGCTGCGCCGCTTCTTCGAATGACCAACCATCCGGGATGGGCACGACTTCGACTTCAGCTCTCGCAACTAGGTATTCCGAGAACGCGCCGTTGGCTTGAACGGCTGTAGTGTGACTCTCAGTAAGGAGGGAGCGGACCAGGAACAAAATTAAAAGGAAAGACTGACTGCCGAGAACGAAACCCGCGACGCGCTCGCCGATGGTCCACATACCCTCAGGAACATCCGGACCAAGTTCCTCGACGACGCCGGCGTAATCGTTACCCACGATTCCGCCATATTTGGCCGCCTTGAGTACACGTCCAAGACTCTTCCCTGGATACGATCAGATAATAATACACAATGCGGAGGTCAGTGAGTTCCGAAGCATTTTGGGAGATGAAGAAAGAACTGCAAACCGAAACTGACAGTCTGTAGGGTTTTGCGCCGCTGCAACGATTTTGACGAGAATCTGACCAGGACCAGGCTTCGGCACGTCTACGAGGCCAAAGGTGAGACCGCTTTCGGACACAAAGGCAGCTCTTTGCTTGATGGGAGCCATTTCTTGTGCACAACGAACAGGAGCTTTGCGTACGGAAACGATATATAATCAACGTTCCAATTCCTTACCAATCTTTCCGAACTGATTTCAATTTCTTACCAATCTATCATCTAGAATCTAGAATTGCGATTTCGGGCCAGAGAACTCACACGGCTATCTCTTTGATAGTATAGATCTCGTCGGTTCAAAAAAGGAGTAGGTGATCCAGTCTACCAGACTACAAGACTCCGGAAAGAAGGAAAAGAGCTCGGCGCGATCAATGCGAGTACTATACCAACATCATGCATAACGTATCACTACCGTATCGCTCCCATCTATTTGTGAATGGTGTGAATGGCCGCTATGGCGTGGCTGAATGAGGGGAAAAAATGAGGGCAAGACAAAAGTACGGTGGAGCCTTGCCACCTTCTCTTCAGCGCGGACTCCTTACACCCCACGGTCGCGACTCGGATGCTGCGCTCCGAGCGCATGTTCACGTCGAGGGGCAGGACAACGCTCTTCCTGCGCTCATTCCTAAACTTTACAATAGGGAACAGAGGCTGCGGACGGCATCCGCGTCACGGTACTTCAGTTAATGGAACGCTGGTGCATCAGCGTTACGTATCAACGCCAGTGCAAAGACGACAAAGCTTGTCAGCCGCATTATTAGTTCGGGTCGCATACGCAGCTCGTGGTCGAGGGGGTCGTTGTGGCTTTAGCCGTGCGCCAGTTTAAGGGCCTGAATACCACCTGATCCACTCACGTCACCGGCACACTATTCGACGCGACGACGTCGCGGGCGGCGACACAGTCGATTGCAGTATAGGTTGTAGTCACGGTATACTGACGGGGAAGTCGCGCGTGACGCAGCTGCACTCCACGAAGAGTCACGGACGTGATCACTCCGTTCATCGGTCCTGTTGCGGATAGTGGGGTCTGTAATCCGATGAGAGGCGCTTCTGTAGAACGTGAATTCGTCCCAACCTATGTCCCAGAGGAAAACGGTTATTCCGTGCCCGACAACTTGAAGTTCCAGGGCAGGAGCGACATTTGGTCCAGACAGGTGGAGATTCTTCACAGCAGTAAGCTGAGCGTACAGTAGCCATTGGGATTTCGTCTTGCAAATCTAATTGCCAATATGTGCCCCGCGGATGAAAAAGGTTCGAGGTAGTACTAGAGACAGACGGAAGCTGCCAGTCCAACTGCAGTTGCCACACGTGCTTCATGACTTGTTTCCAATGTCAGTGTGCGACTGATGACTCGGAACTGGGCGAGTTTTGGGTGTCGATTTCGCTGAAACCTGATAGTGAAGGATGTGAGAGCGGGGAGGACAGAGCGATTTGGTGGCCCGGGACGGAAGCGGCGACAGCGAAACCCAAAAGTGATTCGAGGCTAGTCAACATAGACGCAAGTAACCACTGGCATCGCCTGGAGTGAAAAGTACACGGAAAGTATGACAAGGTGAGTAACAATCCTAGAATCCAACTGGAGATCTCGCATCGATCATCATAAAACTTTCAAATGAAGAACTCATTTTGTATTGTCCATTGGTGGTAATACGCTACAACCCCCGCAGAACGCGAACGAAGGGCACGGTTGTTCTACAAGGCTAAAACGGAGGTAAAAGGCTACAGAAATAGTAAAAATACAAAGAGAGGTACGACAGCGGCAATAGAGGAAGGTGTCCATGATGTATTCGAGTTACGGTTGCCAGCAGCCCGTGATAAGCGTTCATTGCGTTCATTCGCTGTGTCCGTGGTGTATGTAAAGTCCATAAGTCCGTTGCAAGTCCACTGGCACTGCACTGCTACCCATCTTAAGCTTACTCTTAATGATAAGTACTCACGCTCTCATCTCATACACGTCTTGAATCTTGAGTAGTTGGATTGTTGGTGTTTCAGATGAAACACACGTGCCAAACATCTGCGCCGTTCGCGGCGCGCTGCAGACCAGCAAAAGTTGTGCGCCCGCCTAGGAGATCAAAGCGTCGGAGACCCGCAGGGTCCGGCATGGCTCTGTTGCGCTGGCTATAACTCGCCGAAGCCGCCCGCCTGTGATTCTCGCTCGGAAGTTGGTGATAGTCGCCCTGGCTGGCCCGCTCAGACAGTTTCACGTGGAGGGCTTGCAGGACCTCGCGCACGGTCACAGAGTGTCCGGCGCCGCGCGTGCTCGATGCGTAGAAGTGTCCGCCCGAGATACCTGGGATGTCTAGGACGAGATGCGGGGCACGCGTTGAGATGGCGGGCTCGTTTAGCGCATTAGGGTTGCTGGATGGGTGGAGGCATGTGCTTGATGGAGGTTGAACAGCGTTGTAATTCAATTTGGATGGTGGCCGATGACCGGTGTAGACCAGTAGCTCACTCAATGCAGCATACCTGCTCGGACGCTCAGGGCTTACGGGCGGTGTGGGCAGAGAATCTGAAAAGGAGGTTAGATAGTTGTTGGGAGTATTATAGGGAAGAAGAGGAGTAGGATGTGCGCACGTTGGGGTAGAGGGACAGTGCCCATATGCGGCGCACCAGGCGTTGAGGGCATCTGAGACGCGTACACATACGCGTGCCCGTGCCCAGAGTGCATCGAGACCGATCTAGCGGACCCTGGCGGGGACGGTAGACTCACCGGGCTCAGGCCCGGGGTCACGGGCAGCCCACCACCGCTGCCCGACGAGGCGGTGGTGCTCGTAAGCGTGTTCAGTGACCACGTGGGACTAGACACGAAGGAACTCGAATGGTGCTTCGAAGAGTGAGAAGAGGGCATCGTGATGGCAAACGAGTCAACGCGGGAGAGAAGAGACGGGGATGTGTTGGGGAATAAAATGACTCGCGTCGCATCGCGTATTTATATATACGGCGCGGGAACCCGCCCCCGCCCATGTTGTTGATTCCGTAGTGGTAAGGGACGTCTACAGGGCAGAGGGGAAGAAGGAACGAAGCGGGGGCGCGAGCGTCGGGCGTCGGGCGTGGGCGTCGGGTCTAGGGTATCACTTATCGGTCCAATGAGAGCGCGAAAACAAGAGCTAGAAGCGCGGCAAGCGCCCCTTGATGTTCCGGCAGCCTGGGAAATCCCGACGTGTGTCGGTATTTAACCTCATATGGAAAGGGGCGGGAACCACGTGTTGTGCGCCATGTCCGAATTAGTCGGAGTGCGCCCAGCAACCCTTGCTGTGCTGCGCTTAGCCCAATCATATGAAGAACACGCCGCAGCGGTGTGGCGCATGACTCCGACTTGTTTGGGCTTGCCATAATTGGCTTCCTAGTCTTCTCATGACCGCAGCTTCACGACTCACGCCGACTCGGAGTTCTCGCTACGGCTCCCAATCAACTGAGGCTCTTTAATAGGGTAGAGTCAGAATTGTTAAACCTATAGTAGCAAGAGGTGATACGTATCAAATACACCTAAACAGAGTCCGGTTCGAAAATGCCCTTGACCGTTCTCCATATGTCCCTTTCTCTCGCTCGTTGAGAGAAAGTTTGTCCCCTTTGCGCCAGGGACTGACATGCCTCCCTTTAAGAATCCATATACTGTAGAATCTCGGCTTAAAGACCGGAAAGTTACACGCAAGATTAGCTGTGCTGTTTCAAAGCCAGAAATGACCCTTGCTATTCACCGCATACATCTGCGCCACGTTCAAGTAATAACTAGATAACTTCCCAATCTCTAAATGTCCGTTGGTGATGAGAGATGTATTGGAGTCCAATGGTTCTGTTTCCTTGCGTTCGCGGCGCGAATCGCACGTGAGGAAGTAACTAATCACGTGACATGGATCCACCTGCTCGATGACTCAAAGCCTCACTCTGCCTATCCTCTCTAACCAGTCAAGCGACATCCTCTCCCGGCTTTCAATTGGTCGTCAATGCGTTGGCGGACCATTCCAATAAACAATAGAACTTACCAAAAACCCGTTCGCCCAGAAGATCGAACGTTCAAATTCAGGCTATCTTCGAACTGCTCCAAGAGCGAGAAAGGGCTTTAATTGAAAGTTAACCACATACAGGAAATGTCTGTAATGTCTTGTTTGATAGGACAAGATGTTGCAAACTTTTCCTGTGTGTGGTTAATTTATAATGAGTATCATGAGGGGAATCGGAGACCGATAAGCTACCTCAGCCCAGCAGCGGAGGTTCTTTTCGGGGATTATTGGTGTGGCGGTCGTGGTGAGCATCGCATACCACCTTGTTAACATCTTAACGTGGCCTTTGTCAGGTCCCTTTCTCACCTGCAATGGCTGTGTTAACCAGCGTTGACATTCCCTCCTCTGCACTTCCCCTGAACATGCTCCTCACCCGATCCCATGTGATGTTGGAGGCTTCTACGCCAGGCTGCCAGTGGAGTCACCTCAAGTTATGATGCTCTCCTCGATCTGTTTGAACACTTGGGAAGTTTTTTCAAGCGTCTTGGGTTCTATTTGACCACCCCGCCGTCTAAGATGATGACGAACATCATAGTTAAAATTATGGCTGAATTACACTCTCTCAGATCAACCAAGGACGTTTCAGTAAGTGCGCCGTAACATATATTGTCCATAGCTCAATGTGCCATAGAGGAGCTTGCAAAGAAGCTATTGGGGAAGAGCGAGGTTGAGGCCGTCCTACAGAAACTAGATTGATTAACCCAGGATGAGGCTCGGAGGACTGTCGCACAAACATTGGGTGTTGTCCATGGCCTTGTAAGTAATACGCACTGGCAGGTCGTCACGGAAGGTATGAGTGTTTTGCGTGTTTATAAGGCAGAATTTTTTTTTAACACTCGCTCTATGATATGGCGAGGCGTCGACGGACAGTATTCGACAGTCTCCGGCTAGGTGTGTCATGGGAAACAGATATTACCTGTGCCTTTTTGGTGTCTTAGCCGCCCTCGGCCTAGAGGCCACTTTCGTATCGATACTTCGGTGTACACGGAGCCAATACGTTGCTGCCGTGACCACCACTGGCATCATGATGTATAGTCATCCCCGATAATACAGGGCTTGTCTGGCTCCCTTCTTGGCCAACACCGAACTAATCTATCCTCTTATTTGGACATTGAAGTGTGCTTTGGTCCACGCGTAGCCGATGGCGGTATCACACGATATATATCTCCCTTTCGACATCCAAACATGTTTTCAACTCCCTGGAAGGTTCGGGTTCGTTTGTTATTTAAAGCCCTGCTGCTGTTAGCCGTCCATCTTCTCTTGCTGACAGAACTCGAACAAACCCAGGAAAGAACACAGCAGGAGCCGTTGCGCGTAGTTCAATCAGCCTTGACCTGCTCCTTTCAAACTCCAACGTAATGGCTTCTCTTAGGGGCGACATCACCTTTTCGGTCACGGACATATGCTGGTTTGAAAAAATATAGCAGGAAATGCCAATCTGTAGATATGGTATACTGGTTGCGGCCAATATAACACGAAGACAATGGCTTGTCCCAATTCGTGTCTGCGAGTCGCATGCGCTTCTCGCCGGGAACTTCATTCATCGCCATAAGGGAGCGGATGGGCCAGAATGGGTCAAAGGCCCCTTGAAATGCACTTCGTCACATCGGAAATAGGAGGTTCGTCGGTGTGAGCATCGAGATGAGCGACTGCTGTGCCGTAGTAGATGACGAATGATAGGAAAGGTGGGTTTACTATTTACGTCCGTTGCTAACCCGATGATAAGATAACAGCAGAAGAATGATAAACTTGGGTTGACTATCTTGTCTCAGAGCTCATTAGCGCTCATTTCTGCAGATGTACAGTATTGAAACGACGAATACTGCCAGTGGTCACAATGAACCAGCAGTATTCTGTTGAGGGCGAGCAACAGAGACATGACCGTGACATTCCTTTGTCCTCACCTCGCCCACGAGCATTTTCTGTTTCGAAAGTCATATAGTGCTACTAGGTAACCTTGTCTCATTCTCACGACAGCTCGACTCGGTTCACTTTTGGACACCCGTTACTCAAAATAGAAACATTTATTAGGAACGCATTATCGACGCATCATGTCATGATGCGGCTCAAATGGAGCAAAGTCCTTGACTTCCAAACAAACTTCTATGATCAAAGTCACCCCGAAGTCTCTTTGACAAGTTATTTCTAGAATCTCTAAATATGCTATTTCGTTCGATTGTGAGAACATTCGAAGGATCAACGTTCAACCTGGATCCACGCTCGGGTAAGTGTGCTCTTCCCCTACGCAAGAGACTCTTAGAACTGAGACATGTAAGTTATAGTACCAGGGTCATGGTGTAGGTAGATAGGTAATTACGACGGAGATGGAAACAAAATTCTTTCTCTTTAGACTCTTGAATGTCCAATCACGAATTACGTATGCGACCCCCCCCCCCTCACATGCGCTAGCAGCGTAATAGCACTTATCGATCGTTTTATTGGATAGAAGCGTTGGCATATTAAGTATGAATCAAGCCTTCAGCGCTTCAGCACCGCTTTCGGCATATACGACTAGATACGAGGAGGGCACACACCTGTTATGGAGAGACGTTTCTGCCTGCTCGTTACACAGGTTTTAGTCACATTCAAAGTCGTCATACGTGGGGGCATGGGACCGTGAATAAAGGATCCGGATGCCATACACCTTCAACGAAACTTTACGGGGAATGAATGGGCATGGATAGAGTTAGCATTTTAGTTGCTCTGCCTTTGGGTAGAGGAGATTTGAAAACTTTCCTGATATCCGGCTGTGAACAATGAACTCGAGGTCGTCCATGAACCGGCACGGTGGCAAGAACCTCATCGCTAATTTTCCTGGGAGAAATAGGCATTTTCTTGGAAGCCTTCAATTTACGCGTGGCGACGACTATACATGAGGCACGACAGTTTTCCCGATCAGGGCCGCGCCCATGCAGAAAACTCGGAAGCTTTTGCGGATGCCGGTCCGGACTACAACCACATATAGGGACACATTGTACACACGGTCACCCGATCCTTGGAAGACGACAGATGATGATTATGATTGGTTGCCACCTATGATTCCATGCTCGAGATGCATATCTTCTTTGATGGCTCTCCTGGTTCCTTATCAACAGCTGCTTCACATGTTGAAGAAGGTCGAGGTGTAATAATGGCGGCCGAAATCACCTTTTGGAAACTTCCGAAATACGACCGTCATGTCTGTCGTAGACCTGCAAAGGAAACGGCTGCGGTTGAGGAACAAATCAGATTCTATGGCGATTGGCAGAGCCCCAGTCCTCACAGGCCTCACCGGCCTCACCGGTATTTTACCAAGCAAAGCAAAAAGAGAAGATTCAGCAGCGCAGCGAGAAAAGTCGAGCCGAGGGAAAACTTAACGAGAACCCTAACCCTAGGAAGTTGATTGTGGCATGCATGATCGCTATGTGCCCGCAGCGCTCAGGCTGTACATGAGAGGAAGCGCAGCCTTGTACAGTGCATTTCTCCCAACAACCACCCACTTCCATACCCACAACACCTCATGAGCCTCGATCGTAACCTCTTCACGTTAAATGTCGTCCCCAACGAGAGCAACCCCGCCGTTCAGGACCTCGTCCTTCCTTCGGGGACGGTGCATTACCATAAAGAAAGGGAAGCGGGCCTGTCATATCGAATAAATTTATTCGGTGCGCCCTGAAGTTCCCTTGTTTGTACTCATTGGCGGTTAATTGAAGGATGTGAATCGACCCCATATACTGCTCGTACCAGACCCCATGTCTCAAAGCATGCTTGCCTCTGCAACGGCGCCGCATGCTACGAGCAAGCACAAAACAATAGAGCTTTACAATCCTTCCCAGGTCGTGGAATTCAAGTCAACTGGCACGCTCACCTTTAGGTGGAGTTTCAGCTGGGAAGAGTCAGTGAGCGGACCATTTAGTGGTTTCGTCCTTTTTGCCTAACCTGTTCCCCCGTCGATTCAGACACACATTTGAGTGGAAACGCGAATCATGTTACCTTATTAGGAAACCAGATCCAGCTGTCCTTGTCGCGATCAGGAAAGAGGTTCAAGCGAGATTCACCTCTGTTCAAATCCTACATTACAATCTCAATCGGTTCGTCGCTCAGAGCCCGTCATTCTCAGATGTTTTGCGAACCGCGGTCTTCTGAATGAACAGGTTTGACATTGCTGATCGCAAAGGCTTGGAGATCACTCTCCTGACAACGCTCCTTACTTTCCAAGATATGAGTGCCGCCAATAACACTCCATCCGCGGAGTCTTCCGTCCCATCTCCTGTGCATGCCGAAGCCGCACCACCTCTTCCGCCCCGCCCCGCTCCCAAAACGGGCGTCGACCGTGTAGCAGAGATGCACGCGATGCGCTACGAACCAAACGAGGTTACGGTCGACGGAGAGGGCTCCGTTGAGAATTACGGCGAATACGCCGAGGGCCTACTTGCTGTGTGTCATACATGGTTCCCTGTTAAACCACTGAGTAATACTGAACCCGCGACAGGACGATGCCATGTTGTTCATCACCGTTCGCTCCGCCTCACCCGCCGACGTACCAAAGGTCCTGCAAGTAGTTGAGCACGTGAAGCGCTTGAGACACAAACGTGGTGAGTTGACGATGTCCATCCCATCCGTCTCTCCCTTTACTCCGTTCCTACCTCTCGTCTCACATCCCGGATTATTTTCTGCAGAGGTCAACTCGGGGAAGCTATCCGAGGAACTGCACCAATACGTGATAGATGATAATAAACCTTCCGTTGGATTACATCGTATCAAACTCGACGACCCTCCGAATGCATACACGCCACCGTCGAGCCTCACTGTCCACCTGAGCAAGATCCCAATGCCAGAACTCCGACCACAACCCAGTCCACACCCTCCCTCTCCCCCTTCAATGGCATCGCCAAGGAACGTCTCCGCGTCATCATTGCCCTCGTCGTCTTCGCCGAGACCGCCGGTACCTCCTTGGCCGCAGGTACGCACAAGCTCGGCGCCCATTGAAGTGCAGGCCGCAACCACACCCACGCAACAGCCTCATTCCATAGGGCTGGGGAGTTTGTTGTGGGGCCAACCTCGCAAACGGCAACATTGAATATCACGATACTTTTGATTGCGAACTCTAACCAACATGATCCCCCACCTTACACTGTTACCACTACTATATATGGTCATTGTAATGGTTCAAGTTGTAATGTCACGTGTATTTATTGCACACAAGTACCGCCCACCCTCGCGCTTGTGGTCCATCACCGATTGATTTAGGGGATGGCAGCACCCATTTGGGCGCGACTACAGCTAGGAACTGAGCGGCTTAGAGAAGTAAGGAAATAGGGGAAAGAAAATTTTTGGGAAAAACATCCGAATTCCGATGAGGACCCCTCTTCAAGTTGATACTACCGGTAGTTTTGTGTACCGTTACACTCAGAGGGTCGCATCTGGAAAAATAGGGCATAACCCGTCATCCCGGTTGTGTCCGAGTTCGGTCCTAACCTTCGCAGCCTATGTAACCGTAAACGACGCTACTGCTGCAGTGCTGCCAGACTGCCAACTGAACCGAGACATGTACAGGGTCGATGCATTGAAGAACCCTTCTCAACTGTCACACAAACACATGGACAGTCCTGGCTCTTCGTGGCATACTGTCCTGCACTGCCACCTTCACAGTCAGGGTGGATGGCCGTCAGACATTGATGCATTGATGGCCCTAGGACCGCACGCATACATGATGATCCGACGGGCTTCCCTTCTCAACAGTCACAATTTTTTTCAATTCAGCTATCACAATTTTTTCAAAATACACATTCGGGGTGGAGTTTTTTTTTTGTGCGCTGTTGGGATACGTATCGATTACAGTACACACAGCTTTTCTCTTGTGATGCTGTCGAATGTATTGTGATGGGGATTGACACACCTGCTGTACTGTGGACCTGTGGATTTACTACGATTTTTGGGAACGGCCCGATAATTTGACGCATATGTATGACCCGGATTTGGATACTACTGTAGCAGCTGTGCCGTGCGCGCGTAAACTGCGACTGCAGGCATGATCATGATACCGTACTGTTCCGATACCATATACCCCTGATACCCGAAGGCAGAGCGAACAAAAGGCAAGGCGGATCAGTTGAGAAGTTATGACAGGTGCTTGTTCGTTGTGCCATTGTGCCATGCTGTGCTGTGCCGTGGCTGTGTTGTATCGACCCGACATTTTGCAAGTCACATTTGCAACTGATGAATTTGTTGTAAATTACTAATTGCACGATCACGCAAGGTGTGAAAAAAAGGGTTCTACGGTGCTAGTGCCGGGTATTGGAGCACTGTTACTTGACACCTGCCAATGAATACTTGGAAGTGGAAGAGAGCTGCATTGCGTCTGCCAGTGGGATGGGCGCTCTTCGTCTTGGTGCCAAGTGACGAGATGATGAGGGACGGGCGTCGGGGTAGCTGTTACTATATAAAGTGTGGTGTGGTATAAAGGCACCATCGGTCCATCATCACCATCATTCGAATTTTTTTTTTGATGATTGCATGATTTGCATGTCTGTGTCTGTGCAGTATCGCAAGCGGATGGAGGTGACGAAGGCCTGAGTATTGCATACCATGATGCACTGCACGCCATGATTCGCGACGGTCTCGCTTGAGCCCCAGCCCCAGCGCGAGGCCTGACTTGACTTGAGACAATCACGAATGGGCTTATGATGAGCGCCGTGAATGCGCCCGCCTGTCACCCGTCGCACTGCGCACGCACGGCGGGCCGGGCAGAAGCGGGTATCGTACCGTACTGGCGCCATAGAAAGCAAAAGTTGATTACAGTACCGGTACAGTACAGTTAATAAACTCACTTACAGCATCACCTCAACCGCACTGTAAGTTACTGTACTGTACATAAGTTCGTCTATTTATATAAATAATAAAAATGTTAGGGATCTGCTCACGCGCGCAGCAACACGTGTCTGTCCGCCCGTAGTTTTTGTAATTGCAAACCAATGACGTCGAGGGGAGGTCGCACCGCCAGGTCGCCTCGCGCCAGTCCCGGTCAGTGTGCTTAAATCCGCGGATTACCAGTAACGCGGACTCTGAAAACCGCAAAACCCAACCGCATGTCCCGTCCCGCCCCTTCCTAAAGAAAGAGCACGGAAGAGGGATACGTAAAACTCGGCCGGCTCCACCTCTAGGGCTAATTCCTTTATACGGTACAATTGGTTTCAAAATCGAGAAGAATAGGCTATATGAGTCACGATCAAAGGACGAACGAACTTTACTGAGGAAGACTAAAAAGTTGTCTGCCGCCGCACCGCCCGTTGTTTGTCGTCGCGCTATCGTCACTTGTGACGGCACTGTACAGTGGCATGTTGAACACAGTGCCCGGTTGTTGGATCGATGCTGATGATCACATCGCTAACGCCGCGTAACTGACCATCCGATGATTCCTTTTTTGTTTATTCATGCACGTGTGGTAATGACGC
>WTXE01000166.1:0-66284 GCA_022496225.1 Russula aff. rugulosa BPL654
ACAGAACCACGACTCAAGGAGCCACACGCCTCCTACAAATACTCCTGTCCGAAGCCGCCCACCTCATCTGGGTAATGAGATGCGAAAGAACCATACCCGTAACAGAAACACCTCATGTACACACCGAAAGAGAGATCAAATCACGCTGGCTTCAAGTAATCAACGTGCGACTAACTGCCGATAAAATTACGGCCACCAAGATCAAACGCAATCAACGGACCCTCAGAAGCGTGAAAGAGACATGGGAACCAGCCCTTAAGAAATCTGCAGACATCCCCAACGACTGGGTCTATCATTGTGAGGTTTTAGTGGGTAGAAGAGTATAATGCCTGGCACCAAGGCTTTGATCTGAGTCCCACACTTGTCCCCCTACCCGGGGACGTGCGTTATTGCATTTCCTCACTCAGCCCCCGGGCTGACTTCAGCGTGCTAGGTAGAGCTGATGCTTTCCCTTCTCCTGCTATCTAGCAAATATTCTTAGATTACTTATTACCCGTAAACTAGGAATATAACGCTTTCCAAAAAAAAAAAAAAAAAAAAAAAAAAAAAGAATACCGTCCTTTGACAAGTATATACAAGCCTCTCTAGAGAATACTTATCTGGATTGGCACCGACAGTCTTCATTTGACTTGTAACCCATTCACACATGTATCAACTGTCGGACACCACGCATCATGCCATCATCTTGATACAGTAGACTCCCTTATAACACATACCTGTCGGAACAGTGCTAGAGGAATCCGTTAATAGTCCTATTAGGGAGTATCCATTATTTCGGGTATGCGTTATAAGGGAGTCTACTGTAGAATAATCGGCACCCGCATGTGGGTACCCGATGCTTCTTCATTAATTTCATTCTTTACGCTTCCATCATTTTCCGTTGGGGACACAAAATTGTCCATTATATTACCTTATGCAGTAGTCCACAGTACGAATTAGATATCCCCAACCAGTGTAGAAAAGATATAAAAGATATAAAGTATGGTTTCTTGTGACCTCAGGACTGTCTCTCTTCCGGAACTGAGGTCAGTACTGTAGTGCGCATTTTTATCCCTGCATACCTAACTTACGATTAGCCAGCGCTCCGTGCACTTTTAGTCGCCCAACGTCAACAACAATTCTGTCAATTCGTCCAAAGTCCATCCCTTTGATGCCAACTTCAACTTTCGACAATTTAAATACGACGGAGGGTGCTTGGCAGCAGTTCTTGGCCGAGGGCAATCGATGTGAGCGTTTTGAGTCCTGACTCTTGTAACAATCACCGAGTCAGACGACACAGGCCTACTTCATCAGAATGTAACTATCGAAACAATCCCCGACGATGTCCTCTTGGCAATATTCACGTCGTATCTTGATCTGTTCCACGAGATAGATGTGTGGTGTGCGTTGGTGCATGTGTGCCAGAGGTGGCGATACCTCGTATTTGCATCGCCAGGTCACCTGAATTTGCGTCTGGAATGCACAATCGGAACACCTACGAGGGAGATGCTGGATATTTGGCCAGCGTTTCCTATTGTCGTAACGGACGAGGAGTACTCCATGTCTGGCGTGGATAATATCATTGCTGCCCTTGAGCAACGCGATCGCGTGTGTCGAATCAGGCTAGCCGATATTCCATGTTGGAAAATGGACATGTTTGTCCCTTCAATGCTTGGACCATTCCCTGCGCTGGAAGGTATTGTCCTCTGTACGGAGGAAAGTGGGATGGTCGTTCCGGATTCGTTCTTGGGTGGATCTGCCCCACAGCTGCAATGGCTCACCTTCCATTCCATTCCATTTCCAGCATTGCCGACTCTCCTTTCTTCCACAAGAAACCTTGTACAACTTGAACTTTCGGGTATTCCTCGATCTGGATACATCCAGCCCGACGTAATAGTCACTTGTCTCTCCGCCATGCCAGGGCTCAGTCATCTTCGCTTTCAATTCGACTCCCCTCAATCATTCCCTAACGGCGAAAGCCGACGTCACCATCCGCTGGCACGCTCTACTCTCCCTGCTCTCCGCGAGCTGATTTTTGAGGGCATCAACGAGTATTTTGAGGATCTCGTCTCCCGGATCGATACCCCTGTGATCCGCGAACTCGAAATAGTATTCTTCCATCGACACTTCTACGAGTTTTCCCAGCTTTCCCGGTTTATAAATCGCGTAGAAGTGTTCAAGTCACCAACCCATGCAAAAATACGGCTTTATCATTTCGAGGCAGAAGTCTCAGCTGGCCTGGGAACAGGGACAGACGAACCCGCGCGGCTGTTGTTGGGAATCTCGTGCGGTGAACAGCATCTGCGGCTTCGGTATCTTGTGCAGGTCTGCAGCTCGTCCTTATTGCCATTCTCCAATGTAGGAAGCCTCGCTATATCCAGCGTGGATCAATTGCAGCACCCACAGTGGGGACCCACCGCAGAAGACTTCCTATGGCTGGACCTTTTACACTCGTTTTCTGCTGTGAAGGTTCTGGACATAGACAAGAACAGTCTGACTCCTGTCGCATACACGCTGGAAGAGGTCGTCGAAGAAAGGAGAGCAGAAATATTTCCTGCGATACGAGATCTTTCCATAGGGGAGGAGTTACCGTCGAGACCTATCCTGGGGGCTATTGAGAAGTTCGCCATTGCGCGGGGGCTCTTCACTCGCTTTGATCGCCCGAACCGTTGGGTAGCTGCTTAATCCATGGGAAGTAGCTAAAGACACAGGAGCATTCTTCCCACCTTGTCTCATCTACTTAACTAACTCGCTTTTTTCATACTCGTGTTCGGACTCGTAGACCCGTCACAGTACAATTTGCTCTCGATATCGTGTACTTGTTGCAATTTCCCCTTCCCCAGCCCGGCCACAGTCCGGCCCACATCATCTGTGGCGTGGACGACAGTGTAGAGAGGCCCGAGAAAGCGACGAACCGAGACATAATCCGAGCTCGTCCGATGTGAAACATCTGATTTTTCTGGCATCTATGTCAGTGTTGAGATCCTCAGTGATTTAACGGCCTGCTTGCAGAGAACATTCTGACTGACGCCGGCTTCAGAAAGGCAGAATCCGTTTAGCAGGGAGAGGTCACGAACGGGAGGATGAACTTGTGTTGAGATATGAGAGTGCATGTCAACATATGTTATGTGATGTCGCCACTGGCGCCATCAGGAGTCGATCACCACATCTCCTCATCTCGCTCACACCAAACCCACGATGTTCTTCTTCAAGGCAGTGTCACTGCAGTACAGTATCTCACACCAAGCGTAACAATCGCAATTAGTCAGTAACTCTAGGAGCAAAAATGTGTGTGTTCGAAAGGCTTACGTACATGTTTGTCATAGTGTAAATCGGGTTTTACCGTTTTTACCAGCACTGCCACTGCCAAGGGGGTGTGAATACCATCTTTGATAAGTGTATTCAAGCCTCTCTTAAGAACACTTACCCGGCTGTCTGCGTTTGGCTTCCAATTAATTCACTCGTGTATCAACAACAATTCGTTCCCCATCCCTTCGATGCCAACCTTTGACAAATCAAATATAGCGGAGGGTGCACAGCAGTTTTTGGGTGAGGGCAATCAACGTGAGTGTTATGAGCCCTGACTCTTGTAACTTAACAATTACAGAGTCAGATGATACAGGCCCTCTTCATCAGAATTTGACCATCGAAACACTTTCCGACGATGTCCTCCTGGCAATATTCACCTCCTATCTGCATCAGTCCGAAGATGTAGATGCGTGGCGTACGTTGCTGCATGTGTGCCAGAGGTGGCGATACCTCGTATTTGCATCGCCAGGTCACCTGAATTTGCGACTTAAATGCACATTCGAAACACCTGCAAGGGAGATGCTGGATATTTGGCCAGCATTTCCTATTGTCGTAACGGACGAGTCGAACTCCATATCTGGCGTGGATAATATCATTGCTGCCCTTGAGCAGTACAATCGCGTGTGTGATATCACGCTGGACGATCTTCCATGCTGTAAAATGGACATGTTTGTCTCTGCGATGCTCGAACCATTCCCTGCACTGGAAAAGATTCTCCTCGGTGCGGATGACAGCACGATGGCGGTCGTCCCTGATTCGTTCTTAGGTGGATCTGCTCCACAGCTGCAATGGCTCACCTTCCATGCTATTCCATTTCCAGCATTGCCGACTCTACTTTCTTCCGCAAGAAACCTGGTCGATATTCAACTTTCAGGTATTCCTCGATCTGGATACGTTTCACCCGAGGCAATGGCCACTTGCCTCTCCGCCATTCCCGGGCTCAAATATCTTCGCTTTGAATTCGACTCCCCTCAATCATTCCCCAACGGCGAAAGCCGACGTCACCCTCCTCTGGCACGCTCTACTCTCCCTGCTCTCCACGAGCTGATTTTTGAGGGCATTAACGAGTATTTTGAGGATCTCGTCTCCCGGATCGATACCCCTGTGATCCGCGAACTCAAAATAACATTCTTCCATCAACACTTCTATGAATTTTCCCAGCTTTCCCAGTTTATTGGTCGCGTAGAAGTGTTCAAGTCACCGGGCCATACAAACATGGAGCTTTTAAATGGCGTGGCGGAAGTCTCAGTTAGCCTGGGAACAGGGACAGACAGACCTGCTTCGCTGATGTTGGGAGTCTTCTGCGTTGAGCCGTATCTGCAGCTTCGGTATTTTGTACAGGTCTGCAGCTCCTCCTTGTTACCCTTCTCCAACGTGGAAAGCCTCGCTATTTCCAGTGGGCATCAATGGCAGCACCCACAAGGACCCACCGCGGAAGACTTCCTATGGCTGGATCTTTTACACCTATTTTCCGTTGTGAAGGTTCTACGCATAGACAAGAACAGTCTGACACCTGTAGCGCACACGCTGAAAGAGGTCGTCAAGGAAAGGATAACAGGAATGTTTCCTGCGATACGAGAGCTTTCCATGATGGGGGAGCGCTTGCCATCGGGACCTGTCCTGAGGGCTGTTGAGGAGTTCGCCACCGCGCGAGGGCTCTTCACTCGCCTCGATCGTCCGCACCGTTGGGTTGCTGGTTAATGCTTGGGAAGCTAACGACAGAGGAGTGTTCTTCCCACCTTTGATATTTGGTCTCATCTACTCAACTGCCTGCATTTTTTTCACACTTTTTCGGACTCTTTGATCTGTAAAAGACAATTTGCTCTCGTCATCGTGTACTGTCTCCTCCTGGCCCCTGTACTGTCCATTTCCCTTAAAACATACACCTGACACCATCTGTGAACGCAGTCTAGAGAGCCCTGACAATGCGACGAACCGAGACAGATTCCGAGCTCGTCTGATGTAAAAATCTGATTATTCTGTGAGATCCGACACCGGCAGTCTGAAGACATTGAATAACATTCTTCCTCATCCTATCTGATAGCGCAGGCAACGATTCAAGCGGCGAACATGCACATGAGAACTTAACATACAGGAGGATCCAGCACTGCGATTTTCTTGCCCGGTAGATTTTAAAAAAGGCCCTCATTTGGGAAATCGATGAGAAAATAGAGATCTTGAAACGTGAAACGTGATAGATCAGGCCAACTACGCGACCTTGCCAGCGAATCAACGCCGTGGATCATATGACTCCTCTTATCACGGAACTTATCGGTAACGTCTTAGAGCAGTCAATATCCCATATTACGTTTCACGAAATTTCACGCACCATCACACGGCGTGGAAGCGACAACAGCACAATTAGTATCATGAGTGACCAATCGGCCAACAGCGCAATAATCGCTGTTAAAAAGACATACATAGTAAACGTTTATTTGTCTTTGCCCGTGTGCAGGACGATGAAGTCGCTTACTGTAACACGTGGGGTTCAAAACCAGTCGATGGACACGCATTTGATAATTTACCACCACTTTTGAGGGTAAATTTCGTATTTGACAAGTGAGTATATGGCTTCTCGCAGTCTATCATCAACACTGACGGTTCATCTCCCACATCACTTCGATCCCGCCTTCCGGCGATTCGGCGACGACGGCGAGAACTCAAATACAACGGAAGGTCTTGCAGGTGGAGGACGACCTGCGTACTGCAAGTCTCAACGGCTCTCTTGCAACAATTATAAATCGGAGGATATAGGCCTACTTGACTGGAAAGTCGCAATAGGCGAAACGCTTCACGGCAATGCCCTCGGCCGTCCTGGTAATATTCTTTTTGTGTATAGATCGATTCCACGGGACAGACTCGGATGCCTGGAAAAACGTTAGTGCACGTGTCCCAGAGGGCCAGAGGTGGCGGCATCTCGTTTTTTGCATTTCCAAATCTCCTGAATGTGCCTCCGTTGCAGCAAAGAGTAATCTGTGAGGGAAAAGGTAAGGTGGGCAGTCTGGCTGAGCTGGACCGCTCCGATGCGTCCTAAACCACATTCTGAGTCATCTGTAGTGCCCTAGATTCCCTTCGACGCGCCCACTTTATTCCGCCAAGGATCGAATAGCGAGGCTCAGGCTGGTGTATTAGGACAGTGTCTCATCGACTCTGGCAAAATACGACGTATCCATGCATCATGTCCGTGGCAGGTCAATTCGGGCACGTACAGTGTTCAGAACGGGAGCCATCCGACCTCGTTGGCATTGGCATCGAGAAAAGGGCAAATCGAAGTCGGGCATTTCCTCGTTGATGGAGGAGCCGATACGAATACACCGGAAAGCGGAGCCGAGCTCCATGCCGCTCCAAACGCTTCGTGTCACCATACGAACACCCTGACGCGGGTGTAAAGGCAATCTATGGAGCCCATTACATCTTGCATTGGTCCATGGCCACGTCAGGGTTGCTGGTTTGTTGGTTTCAGTATGGTGAATTGGCAAGAGTCAAGCGTTCAACGTCGTCCGATCTGAAAAGGCGGAGATTTGAGAAAAGAATTTGATGTTCCATGGAAACAATATCCCGAGCCGATCCGAGGCTCACCATATGTTCAAATTTTGTTTGCGGCTGCAACAGGTGTTGGGGGCTCGATGAAGAACGCATTACGAAAGCACCTGTGGAATTGGCCACGCTGCGCTGGCTCGGACTCGGATTAGGCGCTGACGAGAACGCGTCTTCACGCGATCCGCGGCGTCCAGTGTCGGGACGCGCGCCGGGAGTCGTGAGCCCGGAGCGGGAAAAGCCGGAACCGCGGGTATGGAAACCGGGCTTCGGGACGGACTCATCTTGGATCTGGTCCAACCCCGTCACTATCTCAAAAGTTTACCCCAGACATGCACTCCTTTTGTCTTCTACAAAATCTATTGTAAAGTTGTTTTTCTTTTCATTTACTTCGAAGAAAGAACCTAGGAAGAAAGTGAAATATTTGGTCATGTGACCATTTCCCTTCAGGGACGCATTTTTTTGATGTGAAGTAGCACGCCAAACAAGACGCCAAACCGACAGTATGAAGCGCATAAGCTTCTCCTGTTCCATCGCCAACCAAACTTCTCAGGTTCTCTCCCGTTGTGCACTCAGGACCTCGGTGCGATCGAACCGGTTTAGTGATGAAAGGTTCGGAGCGATTGAGCCGAGCTAGCTGACAGTTATAACCAGTTCGGAACGATTAAGCCGAAGTTCGTGGCAGTTATGGACAGGTTGTTGCGTCTATTTGAAATGAGATTTCATATACCGCAGCGCCACTTCTCGGTACCACGGGAGGACTACGGTTGTTTCTTCCTGACGAGCCGAATGCTATCCTGGGAGGTCAAGCTACCGGTCAAGTTCAAGGGGTGGGTAAGGGGAGCTGTGTAGTAATATGGTTCTGCTTTGTATATAAACCGCATCAGCCTGAGTGGCCAGCGGTAAACTTGAAACTTCCTTCGCTCCCCCATGCTGAACAGCGCTGGATCCTCATCCATGACCTCACTGTGGTATGTCGAGCGAAATTCAACTACTGGATTACTGAAGTAACTAACTCGGAATAGCTTTTCTCGAGGGCCTCCGTCTAATCTGTTCTCCCCTGCATTTCCCGCCGTCGCACCGCCAACTTTTCCTTCTCGCCATGGGTCATTGATCCAGATAGATTGCATTTCAAAAGGCTTGCAGACCGAAAAGAATCATGCGCCTCGCTGGACACGAAAGATTTCAGGCAAGCCACGTCGACGTATGTCCTTTGAGAGAAATCCCCCGTAAAACAACCGCTGACTAAGATGTAGGTCGAGTGACAATCAACATGCTCCCCGATGTTGCACTTATCGAAATATTTGAATTCTACGTGAAGAAGCCGAATGGATAGATGCGTGGCACACACTGGTACACGTTTGTCGAAAATGGCGAACCATCGCCTTTGGGTCACCACGTCGCCTCAATCTGCAACTTTACTGCAGTCCGACAACACCCGTGAAGAAGACGCTGGCGGTCTGGCCTCCGTTACCCATCGTGATCCGGCAATATGGTCACCCGATGTGCGGTATGCATAACGTCATTGCGGCTCTCAAACACAACTATCACGTATGTGAAATCGAACTCTGGCGTATTCCAAGTTCGCTATTGGAGCAAGTCTTGGCTTCCATGCAGATGCCATTTCCGGCACTGACCAATCTCAGGCTTGGGTCGAAAGACGAAACAGCGCCGGTAGTTCCTGATTGGTTCCTGGGTGGATCTGCACCACGTCTTCGACATCTCTCCTTGAGAAGCATTCAAATTCCGGAGTTACCAAATCTTCTTTTGACTGCCACTCACCTCGTCGATCTTTCCCTTCGGGATATCCCTCATTCCGGATACATCCCACCCGAGACGATGGTCGCTTGCCTCTCCACGTTGACCAGGCTCAAAACACTCATCATCGAGTTTAAGTCCCCACAATCCCGCCCTGACCCGGAACACCGACGCCCACCACCACTGACACGCACTATCCTTCCCGCTCTCACAGATTTCAGGTTCAAAGGCATCAGTGAATACTTGGAGGACCTCGTGGCCCGGATCGATGCCCCTCTACTCCACTCCTTGGCCATAACCTTATTTCATCAGCTCATATTCGAAACTCCGCATATCTCCCAGTTTTTCAGTCGTACCCTAAAATCCAAAGCGCTCAATGACGCACGTATCGTCTTTGAAGAACGTGCCGTTCATGTTTTACTTCCCTTGACGTCAGGGATCTCTCCCGACGAAACACTGTCGTTGGGAATCTCATGCAGAGAGTCAGAGTGGCAACTTTCCTCTCTTGAACAGGTCTGCACCTTGTCGTCCGCCCTTTTCTCCTCGGTGGAACACCTCTACATCAGCGAGGATAGATATTGGCCACCGAACTGGCAAGACGATACCGAGAGCGCTCAATGGCTGGATTTATTACAGCCATTTGCCGCTGTGAAGAACCTTTATTTATCCAAGGAAGTAGCGCTACGTATCGCGCCCTCCCTGCGACGGCTCGTCGGGAACAGAGTGACAGAAATGTTACCCACCCTGCAACATCTTTTCTTGGAGGGGCTACAGCCATCCGATCCTGTCCAGAAAACCATTCAGCCATTCGTTGCCGCGCGACGCCTCGTCGATCACTCTATAGCCGTCTCTCACTGGGATAGAGAATAGGACGAGTGGTAGAAGGTTGAATCGATGATTGATCAGTGCTCTACTATATATCTGCCCGTTTATGTTCGGCGACATCTATCTACTTACCACCCGCTATTCTTCATACCCGTTGATTGGTTTTTGAAACATCGACCACAGTACTTATTTATGACCAAATCCAATGTATAGTATTATTGTGTCCGAATAGTTTAGTCTCGAGCTCTGTAAATTTTGTACGCAGGTTGTGAGTCGTTTCGCAAATAGGTGCGAAGCTGAATCGAACACGGCGCTTCTTACAGAGCGCTAATGGCATTTGTTTCAAACCCAGATGAGAGGATGGTTCAATGCAGTCTTTCCGTAGAGCCTTGACAAGACAAAAAAAGGGTTTGATAGTCTTCTCTCGCGCAGAGCCGTCGCGCATCCATGCCGATGTCATTTTGACTCGCCGACTTAGCAATGGATGTGCAATCATCGTCTGCCGCCCTGGGAAGTCTTCGGAGCTCTCGCTCCAAATGAGGGTTGAACGTTGAAGGTCCCTCAAAATACAGCATATGAGTCCACCTGCGAATAACGAGGGGACTTGAAGGGTCCGCCTGTCGATCTGCCGTGATTTGATGACGCGCAGCACTACGTTGCCCCTCGATCTCTGGCAGGAAAGTGCAAGCAGCACAACGCGTGAACCAACCTGTTATCGTGATCATGAGGTGAGGTGCGGTCACAAGAGTTAGACGCACCGCATGCGCAAGCAGACACGCGGTGATACCCGGCCTGTAGGTACGCCGAAGACGTGGGCGACACCCAATCAGACCGGTACTACTGTAGCTATAATTCGCGTCCATTCAGCAGCTATGTACGTAAGATGAGAGTTCTGAGGGCGCCCGCGCAAGGTACCATGAAGACGTTTGGGTGAAAGGAAAAGGGAAAAGCCCTGTATCCGCGGGACGGGAGCGACGTTTTGTATTTGTACGTGGAGTGACGATACTAGAATACATACAGTTTGTGCGGCAGATCGCACGCGGAAGCAGCTCGACGACCGACGTGATCAGGTAAGCTATTAAAGGAGATGGTCGCAGAGAATCAGTTTAGCTCTGGATCGACATCGCCGCCGTCCAAATCCTAGTCCAACCGGCTTTGCGGTCGCGAGTTACGTGCATTCCGAGGATCCAGGCCTGGATCCTCGGAATGCACGTAACTCACGACCGCAAAGAAAGACTCTTCGACTGCAACGGCGGCGGTGTATGAAGCACGATTGGAGCAAGTTAGTAAGATGTAAGAACGAAAAAACAAAATAAATATTGAGACCCGTAGGTCTACCACTCTGAAACAGCGTGTCATCCTTGTGCAGGGGCCATGCTAATCTTCTCTGTATCGTTCCAATTTTTTCGTATGCATCCCCGAAGGGAGCAAATGTAATTAATCGGCTCACGTGGGCCTAAAAGCAACTTTTAATTTCGTCTGAGTCGCGGGTGACAACGCGGCTTTCCGGGCCGTGTCCCGAGGACGAGAATCCGCGCGGGAAAAGCGGGAGAGGTCGGTCGGTCGAGCAATGTCTTCCTACGACATCGCAGAACAGATTCGCGACTTTCTCCCCGGAACCGAAGAGATCCTCGTACAATACCTCTCTGGCTATCTTGTCGATGAGGCAAGCGAAGATGAAGATATTCTGCAAGTGGCTCGTTACATGCTCGAATCTATCGCAATGGACAAGCCGGACGTCCTTGAAAAGCTTATGGCCACCCTCAGCGCACTATTACAGGACCAGTTGACACACAGAGAGAAGGCTCAGTCTGGTCCCAAACTGCAAAGGCTTGACAAAGTACTCGATATGAGCAAGGCCAGCTCGATGTCGAACACGATTGCATTTTCGGAGGGCGTTGACCTTGAGTCGATCAACAAGGGAAAGTGCGTAAATGATGGTCGCTTATTGCGAGCCATCTATCTGATGTATTACTTTTAAAGGGCTTCGCGCGTTGATGTCAAGAAGCTTGAAAAGCAAGAGGCGAAGCTCAAAGCGAAAATCGAGAAACGAGCGAAAAGGGATCTGTATGAAGGTTCAAAGTTGCTGGAGCAGAAAAAGAAAGAGGTGCGCCTGCGAATTTTTAATTACTTTCTGCAGTCTTTAAACATCTTGTCCAAAGCAATCCTACGAAGACATGTTCATGAAGGTTCGCTCGGATATATGCTGTCACGTCTCTCGTTCATGGTGGAGCAGATCAACCCTCTGCAATCTGCAGCTTCGAAAAACAAAAGCAAGGATATTCATCTTCCCTCTATCGACGTCTCCTTTGGTCAAACCGTATCCTGTTCGTTTTCATTATCACTACCCCATCTGATTGCTAAATAAAACTTCATCGCAGCTCTGGGGCATCTCTCACACTCGCATACGGCAGGCGTTATGGCATCATCGGTCGCAATGGCGTCGGGAAGTCGACTCTTCTCCGGCATATCGCCATGCGTGAGGTTCCCATCCCCCCACATATCACAATTCTCTTTGTCGAACAGGAAGTACGATATGGTCCATCTCCATTTTACAAATATCTTGAACCGATAAATGTGTAGATTGTTGGCGACGATACTACCGCCCTCGCCTCTGTTCTCAAAGCCGACGTGTGGCGAGATCACCTGCTTGCCGAAGAAGCGCGTCTCAACGCGCGCCTTTCGGAGCTAGATGCTACGCCTCCTGGTGAATCGGATGCCAGGCTTGAAGAGATGCGAGACGAGGTGAGCGGTCGTCTGGCGGAGGTGCACGCGAGTCTGGCAGACATGGACGCGGAAAGTGGACCGGCAAGGGCCGCCGCGCTGCTAGCTGGTGAGTCTGTCGGTATACTTTCTGACGCAATTTCAAGGCATCTGACTCGATTCAGGTCTTGGATTCAGTGAGGGGGACCAAGGCAGGCCAACAAGGTCTTTCTCGGGAGGTTGGCGGTGCGTGGAATTGCTCTTCCTGACGGTACACCAAAAGTTGATACGCACTCGAGAATGCGATTGGCCCTCGCGCGCGCTTTGTTTGTTAAGGTGCGTTTTATGTACTCTCCATACCCGTTGGATTCGGAACTGACTGACGTCGTCCAGCCTGCACTTCTTCTATTAGATGAGCCGTCCAATCACAGTTCGTATCGAGCTCTTTGAACGACCATAAATCCTGCTCTCCGCTGATATCTATCCAGTCGACCTGAATGCGTTGGCATGGCTGGAAGATTATCTCCAGACATGGCCCGGAACACTTGTAGTCGTGTGAGTGCTGACGTTATTCTTTGCCCGTTTCGCTCTCACCCTATTATCAGATCCCATGACCGCGCATTCCTCGATGCAGTCGCGACGGACATTGTCCATCAACATTCCGGTCGTCTTGATTATTATAAAGGGTAATCCCAAAACTGAACACCGACGTTACCTTATCAACGAGTATGTTAGCAATTTCTCTCAGTTCTATTCAACAAAATCCGAACGGGAACGAAACCTGCTGCGTGAATACGAAGCGCAGTTGGAGTATCGCAAGCATTTGCAAGCGTTCATCGACCGATGGCGATACAATGCCAACCGCGCTGCGCAGGCACAGTCCAAGATCAAAATTCTGGAGAAAGTAAGGGTATCTTTTCCTCTACTGCTCCACATAAACTAATCGACTGTGCAGCTTCCGGAGCTTACTCCGCCAGTGGCAGAGGAAACAGAGACATTTAGGTGTGTTAGTTAATCGACCATGAACGTGTACGACACCCTCATATCCATAACCATCGAGGTTCCCGGAGACAGAGAAACTTTCTCCGCCCCTACTCCAGCTCTCGGAGGTGACATTTGGATACGATAACTCAAAAATTATTTTGAATCGCGTCAATTTTGACGTGGGTCTCGACACCCGTATCGCTATCGTGGGATCAAATGGCGCGGGCAAATCAACTCTGTGGGTTCATTCCCTAGTATTCCCAACGTAGGTGCTAAGGATAGAAAACAGAATAAAACTCCTAACTGGAGAGCTAAATCCGATATCGGGACAGGTCAACCGCAATGGCCGACTACGTGTGTAGGTTCTCTATTGCTATTATTGCTCGCATGCCTACCAACTCTACATCACGAGGCTGACACCCGATACAGCGGCTATTTTGCACAGCACCACGTAGATACGCTCATTCCGACGATGAACCCCGTCCAGTTCCTCGCGCACAAGTTCCCAGGAAAGACAGAGCAGGAGTACCGTCAGCATTTGGGAAACTTCCAAATCAGCGGCTTAAAGGGGTTACAGCCTATCGGCACCTTGAGTGGGGGCCAAAAGTCGCGCGTCGCGTTTTCGGTGCTGTCGTTGCAGCG
Organism: Russula aff. rugulosa BPL654; assembly: GCA_022496225.1. NCBI lineage: Eukaryota > Fungi > Basidiomycota > Agaricomycetes > Russulales > Russulaceae > Russula > Russula aff. rugulosa BPL654. The sequence goes on from WTXE01000166.1 coordinate 13,738, forward strand.
ACCGCACATCCTACTACTGGACGAAGTACGCAGTGCCTTTTCCCCCTTTTTGTTTGGGCAGCATAAGACTCTTTCTGATTTTTTCTGATAAGCCCACGAATCACTTGGATTTGGAGGGTCTTGATGGGCTGATGTTAGCGTTGAGTACCTGGAACGGCGGTGTTATGTCATCTCGCACGACGAGCGCTTTATTACGTCAGTGGCAAGAGAGGTTCGTGAGCGCTGTTGTCCTCTCTCATTGCTACTGATGCGATCAACGTCAATACAGCTCTGGGTGTGCGGAGATGGTACCATCACAAAGTTCAAAGGCGATGTTGAGGCCTATAAGGTCCGTGGTCGCATACATTGCGAAATAAGCTCACTAACTGAACTTAAAATTTGCAGAGCTTGATTGTTAGCAATATCAAGGCTAAGCCATGATTTCATGTTAACTTCTGTACTCACGTGTATTCTGAGAGTCGCCCCTGGGCGATTACAAAATCTTAAGCTAAAAAAAAGGTTGGAATGGTGTAATATCCTGAGATATATTACCCTTGCCGTGGATGTCTTGCTTCCGCTCACCAGCTGTGAGGCATTCGCACGAATCTCCCTCCCAGAAGTAATGTTTTTTTCTATCCCTGCATCGTAATTAAGACTCACAGCGTTCACACCCCATCGTCAACCTTTTCTCTTGTCCGGATTTGTTAGTGGACGGCATGTATCCACTGGGGCAGGGATTCGAGAGGGAGTAGCAATCCTAGCCTACAAGAGATGAGACACCAAACTTATCAAAGTCTTCCAAATTGTCGTATGTCTCTTGAATTTGCCGTGTTTTGATTCGTATGCTCGGAAAATATTATACTTCTACTGATCCACAATATAATGCTCTCGAGAGTAGTGCACGGTTGAAGCGGAGATCCCCGGGCCGATCCCGAGAACCGGAAAGCGGCCCGGGTGCGATCCGCTGGCGGCTACTAACCTTGAGCCGGCCTTCAAAAATATCTTTGTTCTTATCTTTGTTCTCATCATAATCGTGGAACCAACCTGTGCCGGTCCCGCACCGCCTGTCAGGAAACTGTCCGTGTCCGCCTTGATGGACGTGACTTGGAACACTCCGTTGGCTAGCGATCGTGACTCATTGATCATACAGGTACTTAGTAGCCGAGTAACCAACCTGCTCAGGCTGCTTGCCGATATATCGCTTCTCAGATGCGATACTTTTTATACTTGACACTGATCCTGTGTTGCATCCATCAATGATTTCTGTTCATCACGATTGGCAGGTTGGCGCAAGCGAATATAAAATCATGTTCACTCTACCGTGACGTGTTTCTCTAGCCTTGCTCACCTTCAAGGTTCAAGTACTGGGTACTGGATAGTGCGTGTACCGTTCCCTTCACTTTAATCCGCCAACCACTACCTTATCCAATTTTTTTAGCTCACTTTCGTTTGTTCTGGACTTAATTTTGACAACTAAAATATCGAGCGCTAGCAACACTGTCAACACACCCAACAAAAAAATGCGTCGATACCACATAGTCTCTGGAATCATCCTCATCCTTCCCATCATCGACTTCGCTGTCGCGGCGCCTGTGCTAGCACAAGAGAAACGTCAGGCATCCATCGATATGGAGCTCATACCTAAGGACACGACAGCCATGTTGGAGAAGCGAGGCGATGAATTGGATGATTTGAGTAAGCTGATGCTTGTGTACGACAACCATTTCTCAAAACCGGACCTTGTGCACGACGACTATTTCGCAAAACCGGAGGAGGAGTCAGCCGCACCTCCGTCGTCAAGCTCGCTCCCGTCGGGGCCCGACGATGAGTGGACGGGCGTCAAGAAACCGCTACCGCCTATCCCCGAAGAGCCGCCGATAGAGTCCGACCATGAATTGACGAGTGTGCATGCGCCACTGTCGAGCCCAGTGTTCCCAACATGGTTTAACCCAGACTCTGGATTGACGGACTGGGAGGCACATGCGCCGCAGCCGAATTCAGGACCGTCGAACCCAAGGCCATCGACAGAGCTCGACTCCGAAAATATGTTGGTGGCGGAGGAACCGCCATCGAGATCTACGTCGCCGACGGAGCTCGAAGCGGATCATGAGTACGAGATGGTGCATCCGCCGACACAGTCTGACCATGAGATGGTGGATGTGCCGCCATCAAGCTCAGCGTCGTCGACAAATCCCGTCGGTCGGTCGATGGGCACGGACTTTCGGTTGGAGAATCTTCAAGCTGTTAGCGATGCATTGAAAGGCGGGGAGTGAGTTTCTGTCTCACTCTACTAACAACCCTCAAACAAAAGAATTCTAACTCATGATCTTCCTTAGTTTAACTGTTGGGAATCTTGGCAATTTTTAATACTCCCGTGACCAGTGACAGCTACAACTGGTGGTGTCACCGGCCTGGTGCGGTCATATCCTTACATGTTCTCCGAGATTATCCCCAGAACCGGCGTCGCGTGGTCATGCTAATCTGAGGGTTGTGGGTTTCTGGTTGTTATTTGTCTTAACATGCGAAGTACTCGGGAGCCTCGATAAAACGAGGTACCTCCTGAGTGACGTTGAATGTTGTGGCACCAAGTTCGTCTTCGTAACTCTGTATAGTTTTTGTTAGTGGATCTCGACCCTTCGGTGCTAGACTCATCAATGGGGTTCGGACAAACATTATATTTTCTAACTTACTGTGCTCTGAGGACATCTCGGATTGATGTTAAGATGCTTGAATAGCAAAGAACCGAATGCGATCGGCTTCCGCGTGGGGCTTTATTTTTTCAAACTGCGTTGCAGTACACCTCCTACTCGTTCATAGGCGATACGGAAGCCCATAGAGTGTTTTGGTCCGGAATATGCTCACTGACTATCCTCAAGATTTGCAGAGCTTTGATCAACGTCAAAGCTAGGGCGTGATTCCAAAACCATCAACGATACTTCTATACTCACATATACTGAGACACTCGAACAACTACACTGTGAATCTCGAACTATAAAGGCGCCGGTATGAGATATCAAGATTTGATTAGAAGAAATATACATAAAAAATAACAATCAGTCATCGTCGTCATCGTCCGAGAGCTCGACATATGCTGGCTTTGCCGCAGCCACCCGTCGGGGTGCAACAGCTCGAGGCACAATCGGCGCTACAGATTCGGGCTCGCCCAAGATAAGTTCGTCCTCGTCGCTGCTCTCCGCTACTTTCTTTGCGGGCGCCTTCTTCGCTGGTGGCTGCGACTTCGTGCTTCCGGATGCTTTGCGCGCAGTGGTGGTCTTGGATGCTGGCTTTGCCGCCGCCTTGGATGAACCAACCGCAGGTGGCGGCTTCTTGTCGAAAAAGTCCGTCATTGACGGCTGGGTCGTCGGTTTTGACTTCTTGGCAAGTTTGATATATCCGTCGCTCTCTTCGTCACTGTCGCCGCTGCTGCAAGGTGAAAAGGAAAAAAGTCCAAATGAATACAAATTTCAAAGAGATGACAATAACATCTACATACGACTTGCGTTTAGTGGCTTTGGCTTGGGTAGCTTTACCTTTGCCCTTTTCCAGCGCCGCTCGTACGAGGTCATCTCCCGAGTCCGAGTCTGCGTCCTTCGCTGCTTTCTTCTGCTTCGGCGGCGGCTGTGGATCGTCTGCCATCTCGATATCTGAGCCAGAGTCAATCTTAGGCGGTCGTTTCTTCGCCGTCGGAGCGGCAGGGGCGACAGTGCGCTTCTTTGTCGGAGGCGGTCGTTCGTCATCGAGGCTCATGATATCCTCATCATCGTCAGATCCCTTCTTGGCCTTTGGCCTTGCGCGCGATGCGCCGCCAGCTGGAGCGATGGGCTTGCTGCGCGCTTTGGCAGCAGTGGCTGCCTTCTTCGTTGGCATAAAGTCGTCATCGCCATCTGAATCGGCGCCGCCAATGCGTTTGCCAGGGCCAGAACCACCGATTGATTTTCGGGTCTTGAGCGTCGCTTGTTTTCGTTTGACTTTTTTGCCGCTCGAATCGACGACGCCTTTCTCCTCCCACTCTTGGCACGCTTTCTGTCGTAAGCATCAGTATGTGTTACCGTGAGTTCGAGGGGCAGCCCAAGCAACGGGTCAAGTTAGAAGTAGACCAACCTCCCATTCCTCGACGAAGCTGTCGAGGTCCGTGTTCCATATCTGGTTTGGGGTGAGCTCGAGAAGGGCCAATAGCTCCTTTTCTTTGTCTGCCGCTTGTTGAAGGAGTTTCTCGATCTGCGTGTCATTAGTACGGAGTCATATACGAAACAATACATGGGCACGACGCACCTTCTCTTTCGTGAGACTCCAGATCGCCATGCCCAGAAGGTAATCGTAATCTGTCGAGGTGCCGCCCGTGGTCGCCTCCTCGGCCTCATCGTTTGCACCGTCTTCGGCGTCCTCGGTTTCTCCCGCGGCTTTCGCCTTTGCCACCTTAGGGAACGGCCGGAACTTCTTCTGCCGCAATTCTTCGATGATGTCCGCCTTTTTGCGGTTGGAGACTACCAGCTGCTTGTCGACGATCATCTTCACGAAACGCGCCTGATTCGACAGTTTCTCGAACTGTGATTGCAGCTCGTTCGCAAGGAAGTCCTGGAAGGAACGCATTCGTTAGTATAAACATCGCTGTATATTATCGTAGAATAAAATCGGAAAGTGCTTGCCTTTCGTTTCTGGTAGTATGCCAACCGCTTCGGATAGAACTCGTCGATGATCTCCTCTGGCGAGTTGTACTTCCTGATCTTGCCATCAAAGTCAAAGCAGATCATATTACTCGTGTTGATCTTGCTCGTCAATTTGAAGAACTCGGTCAGGCCTTGCTCTTCTGCCTTCTCGACATCCTTCGCCGCCATGTTAACGACGAAGTGCACGTTGACGTTATCGTGGTGTTCTTTATAGTCCTACCGGGAACTCAACACCACCGTCCCACAATAGCGGGTATTCAATCCAACATACCTTGACCATACCGTCGCCCTTCTCGCCAATCATGGCTTCCAGCTCGGCCTTGTAAGTTTGCGTCCACTTGTGAATGGGAAGTTCTGTGATCTCGATCGAGGTATCGTTGATCTTGCGTGCGATTCCAGTCACGTCGTATTTGTGCTCTCCAGTCTTCTTTATCGTGCCCTTGAAGCCGCGCCACCAGGGGAGCATCGGTTCTTGTTCCTCGCCTGCCATGAGTCTCCGAATGTTCGCTACTACATCCCTCGGATTGTAGCTCGGAACCGATGTGCTCCACCCTATTTTTTCCCCGAAGGTCAACAACTCATATAGGAGCGGGAGGAGAGGGAAGATGGACTCACCTGTGCCAATGCCTTCCGCGCCGTTGATGAGTACGAGAGGAATGACGGGGAGGTACCATTCCGGCTCAATCTGGTCGTTATCTTCCTTTAAGTAATTGTGTAGAGGGTCGTCCGCTGGGTGGAAAATCGTCCGTGTGATGGGAGCTGGCTCGGTGAAGATGTAACGGGCTGAAGCGTGGTCTTTGCCACCCTGGTCGCGGGTCCCGTACTGGCCGTTAGGTAGCAATAGGTTCAAGTTGTTGCTTCCGACGTAGTCCTGTGCAAGATTGACGATCGTCATCGTCAAACTTTGTTCGCCGTGGTGATATGCCGCATGTTCCGAGATATATCCGACGAGTTGAGCGACCTGTGTGATAGGGCATGATGAGATTAGAAGCGGAGGATACGGTACGGGCATGTGGGCCCCTATTTACCTTGATTTCTTTTTTCAGCTTTCGTTTGAAGCACGCCCAAATAACTTTTCTCTGACCAGGCTTGAGGCCGTCCGCCACTGAGGGGATGGAGCGGATGTTGTCGGCCATGGAAAACAGGATCAGTTCCCTGTTGATGAAATCGGAATATGAAATCTCGTCCGTGTCGTGATTGAGGTAGGTGCCGGGCTGCACACGCGATCAATAATTCGAAAGCGCATTGGATAACGAGGGTGGAAGGAAAAGAAGACGCACCCTAAATTGTCGCAACCAATCTTTACGGTCATCCGCCTTCTTCTTGCTAAACGCCAGATCAATGAGCTCCCGATCCCCATTCTGCGTCGAACTGAATGGGATCATATGTTTTGCCATGTGCGAGAAGTAGTCACGAGCGTCTGAATCCTTGCTCGTTCCGAGACCCTAAACAAGGTGAGCAATTTATCTAAGCTTGGAAGCAGGGTGAATATCGCTGACCTTGTAATACTTTGAGTCCCATTTGTGCGCATCGGGTGTTTCTTCGAGCCATTGCTCATACTCGGGAATGGTGAAGAAATCGATCCTTTGTTTTCCTTTTGTGACCTGCGCCAGCTAATTCCAACGCGCACTCAAGAGTGACGATAAAGGAACTTACGCGGACAATGGGTGTTACAAACTCCACCAAGAAGTTGGGAATTTTCAACAAGGACGGGAAGAAGTGGTCCAAGAAATTGATGAGAAGTCCCTTTATGTGTGAACCGTCGTGATCCTAGGGCACGAACGTTCAACCATATTGCTTCCTATAGTGGAGGATGCGTTCACCCACCTGATCAGTCATGATCATGAGCTGCCCATATCGCAGGCTCGCCACGTCAGAATAATCCTTGTTGTGTTGGAGACCCATAATCTTCTTGATATTCTGGATCTCCTCGTTCTTCATAATCTGATCGTGCTTCGCCTCGCGCACGTTGAGAAGCTTGCCGCGCAGCGGGAAGACGCCAAAGTTGTCACGCCCGACAACACCAAGTCCAGCCACGGCGAGCGCCTTGGCAGAGTCTCCTTCGGTCAGTATAAGCGTGCACTGAGATCCGTTGCGTGTTCCAGCGTTGTTTGCGTCCGCGAGCTTGGTGATACCAGTAAGACTGTCGAAAAATGAGGAAGACGAAGACGGAAAGACAGAAAAGCGGATTAAAGACGCTTACCGATTGCGCTTGCTACCATCCGTCTTCTTGATCTGCTGGTCGGCTCTGAACTTCGCCCAATTCAACACATTCTCAATAATAGACGACTTGGACACTAATGCCAACTTAATCATCACGTACTATCATAAACATAACAAACCTCACCTTTCTTCATAAACTCTTCTGAAAGCGTGGGCTTTGAGCCGAATTTAGAGGATAGCAATGTCATGGTCTCCTTGGTTTGGCTGTCAAACGTCGGGTTCTCGATGAGCGCATTAACAAAGATCCACATATGTTCTTTGATCTTGGGAAGCTTGATTGCCGCTGCCTTGTTCTTCTTCGTAATGATTGTGATGAGATTCTTCGCGATTTGATCTGCGATGTAGGTGACGTGCGAGCCACCCTTTATAGTAGATATCGAGTTGGCGAACGAGACGTGCTGGAAGGTACCGTCTGAGACGGCGAAGCCGACCTCCCATCGGTCACTGATGCGCTCATAGACGACGGATTGCTTGGCCTGCGCGGCGCCACCCGAGTTTTCCGCAGCTGCCTCGGCAGCGGAGTTGAGGTACAATTCGATGTACTGTTTAAAGCCCTTTATTTTGAGCCTCTCGTCGTTCAAGTACACCTTGACGTCCTTGGACGTGCCTGCCATGTCGTATACTCGTTTCTTGAGCAAGGAGACCGTGTCCGGATCGATGGTCGTCATGTTAAAGCGCTTCAGATCGGGAGTAAAGGTCACACGCGTGTACTCCTCGCCTCTGGAGTTCTTCGTGATCTTCGCCTTGCCGCATTTACCCATATTGTTGGTCCAGGTTTGTTTGTATTTCTGACTTGTGCCTTTATCTGCGGTGTCGATGGTGAATTCGGTCGAATAGATGTTGGCAAGCTTCGCGCCATAGCCGTTTCGACCACCAGTAAGCTTCTTTTCATCATCATCATAATTTGAAGAGGATAGTAGATGGCCGAAGATGAGTTCAGGAATATACATCTTCTCCTTCGAATGAATCTCGATGGGAATACCGCGACCATTGTTGTAGACAGAGATTGTCCCATTTTCTACGTTAATCTCAACTTTGAGCGTATCCATGTTGGGGTCATTGATCTAAGGAGGTGATAAGCAAGCTCATGCGGCGGCACTTCTTGGTAAATACCTTATTATCGGCGGCATTGACAAGAATCTCATCAACTATCTTAAAGAAGCCCGGAACGTACTTGACGTCCCGTTGGACCATGCGTTTCGTATCAGAGTCGTACGTCCAGATGTGCTGTGTCACAGACTCTACGCTGCCGATGTAGGAGTCTGGGCGTTTGAGAATGTGTTCGAGTTGGGAGAGCTGTTGCATATAGTCAACTGCTGCAATACTGTATAGCGTCAATTAAGAAACCTTTGTGTAAGTCTCCGATGCGCTCTTCTTGTTCTTCGGCGCGGGTGCAGGTCGGGGAGCGGATGGTCCAGAGTCATTGCCTTCGTCCAGTAGAAAGCTTTCATCAGCATTCTCATCCACGTCAGCTAGAACTTTCTTTGGTGCTGCTTTCGTCTTTGCAGGAGCTTTCGCCTTTGGTTTGGCAGGAGCTTTGGGTGCGGCCTTGGACTAGTGTTCACAGGCGCTAAGTTACGGGTAACTTACCAGGAGGTGATGTGATGTACTCACCGTCTTCTTGGATATGGGAGAATAACCCTCTGACTCATCGCCAGAGACGTTGTCGAGGTCATAGTTCTCTTCAGCTTCAGAGGAGCTCATGATGAGATGAGCGTAGAGAAACAAGAATGATGGTTCTGTTGTCACAGCACGCGCCTCCGCTACGCGTCGCGTCGCACGTGACTCATCCACATGCCCTAGAACTCGGGTTAGGTGTTATGCATGTTATGGCCTGCGCTGATGACATACACTCTCTCTATTGATTATGACACAGACAATGGAACTCCAGCTGATGTTGGCGGCGGATTCGCTCCGGCTACCGTACGATTCCTGATTCCTGATTTCAAGTCTCGAAGGATGACCTACTGGCGTGGTTGTATGCGCGTGATACTGTATTATACAAAACACAAGCTCTACGAATCCGACAGTACTCAAAAGCTGATGTAATCGCGGGGGTAATCCTCTCTTGATCTCCACGATAGGTATGCCCGTTTCATCTCCGCAGTATAACAATATCTCACATATTACAAGCTAATGTACTTACAGCAGAAGGGCCCACGTGTACACGAAATCATGCCATCCCCCACTCTAAAGGCCGCACTCGTCTCAGGCGGCTTGTTTCACTCTGCTCATTCACCTGTTAGTCGAACGAGCGATATCCATTAGTCATTCCATCGTTTATGGATCAGTGCGTCAGCGGAGGACATCAATCCTGTCATAGCTTAGGCTCGACTCACGCATGGAAAGAAGCATGGCATGGTGAGGTATGTGCGATGGACGTGCACGGGCAACGGCATGTAGGGTATCTACTTGTTCATCAATGAACTTTGCATGCATGTGCATCTGAGGCTCGTGTTAGCTGCGTGTCAGAGCTGAACGTGTTGGAAACGGAAACGGAGAGGTACTGTATCCAAGGGGAGTCACGTCATGTAGCGGTAATTTGCGGAATGGACCAACGAGGCTGAATCATTGATTGAAACGTGTGCCACAGCATGAGAGAGCCAAAACACCGGAGGACCGATACCGGGACCGGTGATCGATGGCGGTACACAAGTTACCGGGGGTCATCGGGCGGGCGTCATCGCTTTTTGGAATCGACACACGTGACCTAGACACTTTTCTCTCTGCCTTGGACATCCCCTGCGCTCACTTTTCCTTGTTCTCCTTCCGTCCTCTCCATCATGCAGGTCGCTTCCCCGCTCCCCCCACACATCCCCTTTCAATTCTTCCCAAAGTCCTCCTCTTCCTCCTCTCATCTCCCCACCGTTGTCGTCAAGACACGCCCTGTCCCTCTGCCACACCAAACTGTGCGCGCCACTCCCACTGCAATTAGCAATCTGCATGACCGAGGTCCATCCCAGGCAACTACATCTGCCAACCTCTTCATAACGCGCCCTTCCACCAAGAGAAGATCTTCTCACGCGCACTCTCAACGCAGTGCGAAGCGTGCTCGCTCCTCTGACTCAAGTGACGCGACCCCGCCACCGTCCTCTTCGCGTACACGCGCGTCGTCGGTCGCTTCATCTATCTCTTCACGTTCATCGACGCGCAACCGATCATCCCCGCCTACATCTCTTCCACCCTCCACTCGATGTGCATCACGTTCCTCATCTGTCCTCCCTATCTCAGACGACCCCATCCCCCGCGAATGTCACATCGATGTGGACGCCGTGCTCGATAATACCTTCCTTAGTAGCGAAAAGGTTGTCCTCGGGCTCATGAAGTCTTATGTCCAATGTTAGTCGTCACCCCTGTTTCCCTTTGATTGTGGTCATGTTCATCATTGCAACATTCCTACAGATTTCAATAACCCGAATAATCCTCATGACAGGTCATTTGATCCGCATCCAACAGATTACCCTGTCGGAGAACTCGAATTTCCAAATTCTGGCGCCACAGAACGGTATGTGTTTTACCTTTTTTTTTTCTCCCGTACGTCCATGGCGTCTGGCAATGCGCTCTCTCCTCTCACCCTTTACGTGGTGATGCTCCACCCCTTCCTTGAAACACCAGTGTCGTGCCTTCTGCGGCCCTGGAATGTGATCAGACTCCACCCGCAGCAATTGATGACTCGTGTTCACCGTTACCACCTCGTGTTTGCCGTGGTTCCGCAGTGAGGCATTTGGCCACATCACCAATGCAATGCCCCACGTTGAGACAGCACACTTGCATTCTCTCCTCTCCGGTCATCACAACTATCCCTCGTGCGCTGCTTCAGCTCAGCACAGCTCCTGTCCGGCCCGCGCTTCCGTACACAGCAGACACCTATGTTCCTGCTCACCCAAACTTTGCACGCGTCGAAAATGTGTCCATTTAGTATTTGCCTCTGGCAGCTACCCGTCTGCACCTGTTCATTCTCTCCGATTCCATGCGTTGCCTCTGGGTACCGGTCGCGTGACGAGTCGTCATAGGCGCCCGTATAATACCTTTTCTGGTCATCGACTTCCTATTGTCTTATTTCCCGATGCAGTACTCTTCGAGGTGGAGCCTCATCAGTTCTTTCTTCGGTACTTCCATCGGAATCCCTTAGTTTCGTGTACACTATATCTATATTTTTTATTCTCCCGCGCGCCGGACGCCATTGACGTACTCACCCATTTTCATGACACTATGCTAACTGCACATCCAGCTACATCCTTCTGGCTCCCAGGGATGAAGATCACTACAGTCCTATTCTAGATTTAGAGAGGACACTGTATACCATCATAGAATGTGAGCGGCTCAGGATTTTTCTTCTATTCTCGCTTACGCTTTGGTAGACTACCTTACGCCCGAACAACGGTCCCTCTTTGGTACACTTCCGCAAGATATCAGCCCCACTGAGATGGAGGCAACGCCACCAACGGACCATTTACGAATGTTACGTCGCGCTGTCGCCCTTTGTGATGGTCCCCTCTTTGTGCAGACTCTGGACACCATCAACTCGCTCTTGCGAACCCTCAAGTATCCACCCCTCCCATCGGATACTTTTGCGCCGCCGCAACCCAATGCGCTCCGTGCTGCAGTAGCTGATTGGAGCGCAACTGGACTGCCCCGTGCGATCGCTCTGCGAATCGTCGAGGAAACGTATCAGCGGACGGTAGGCCCGCGCACACACGAGCTCAGTCAATATCAAGCATTTTCTGATACTGTTTATGGGGAACTTATGCCCTCGCTTGTCTCCCGCCTGCTATCCCTTACCGGTGCGGGTCCGGGCACGCTCCTGCTCGACCTCGGCAGTGGCGTCGGCAACGTCGTACTGCACGCTGCCTTGCAGAGTGGCTGCTCCGCGTTCGGCGTCGAAGTGATGGAAAAGCCTTCGGAGATGGCGCGTGAGCAGCGCGCGCAGATGATGATGCGTGCGGGTATGTGGGGCGTTCGTATGGGTGACGTCGAGCTCGAGCATGCGAATATGCTTGAGAGTGCGCGCGTAAACGAGCTTATGGCCCGTGCAGACATTGTTCTCGTGAACAATAAAGTCTTTGGCGAGAAATGTACGTCTCTCTTTTGTTTCTCGCATTTCTTCATGTTCTTACTGATCTGGTCATGCGCTCTGTCTCGGACCGGGATTAATAGTGAACGAAGCAATCCGACCGAAATTCCTCGACTTGAAGGAGGGCGCGCTTGTCATTTCACTCGAGCCGTTTGTCCTTGGTGCGGCGGGGGGTGGCCGCGCGGTAAACGAACGTAATTTGGACGATATCAGTGCAATTTTGGACGTGGACGTGTACGACTACCTCCCATTGGATGTCTCGTGGGGATCCGGTGCAGGCAAGTTTTACATGCACCGAGTCGATCGCGCTAGCTACGCCGATGTACGTGCGCGATTCGAAGCGTCAAGGACTACACGTTCGTTACGCAGATGATACTTTTTTTTATCCCTTCGCTTCTCCGCTCGACTCCCATCTGATCATATCGTCAATTGTTGTTCTCCTTGGCTGCGCGCTGAGGGGAAGGTGCATTTTTTATATTTTTATGACTCGCATTTTTCCTCCCGCATTTCCTTTTCCCTTTTTTCTTTCTTGACCTTTCCTCCCTCTTGATCGTTGATGAAGGTGGATGCCGTGACGTGCATTATAAATATTAATACTCCTCTCTTTCTTGGCCGTCGTAAATGGTATCATCACCATTACTTCGTTCTCTCTTTACGCTTTTGTAACCAAGATAGATAATCGATCCATCTGGCTCCTTTGAGACTCTTTACTATACAGTTCTTGTAGTACGTTACAGTACAGATATCTCTTGCTAAATCGACGCATCCCAACCAAACACTTTTTTGCGGTTCCGAGACATTGTCCAAGCTAATCTGAGCGCTGAGCAGCTGGGTCAGTGCTTAGTAGGCATACACGCACTGCCTATTTGGCTAAGGTCCGAAACTAGTTTTTTTTTTTTTATTCGGGAGGCTGTGCAACCCTGAGGCTGATCGATCACTGGTACTGTAAGTATCCGGTTATCGCGGGACTACATGTTTTACCTGGACGCCCATGCGGTTCCAATTGTATAGATATACCCTAACCGAAAATGGAGTAGAGTATCTGTAGAGAGGGTACAGTCGTGCCAGAGCCTGAGCATGCGCTAGGAATTGGTCACGTTATGAGGTCAAGCGCCGACGCCGAGGTCAAGGCGTGGGAACAACCGTGACAGAAGCCCGAATGTCAGTTTAGTGCAGTCACGTTCCCCACCATCCATCATACAGTAAAGCATCGCCTCGCTATCATTTCAGTCGTCCTGCTCCACTGATTCCGTTAGTTGGTCGGTTTGAAGCTATGTTAACAACAAATAATTCTACATGCTGCCGGACTCCTTGCACCGCTAAGCGAGATCGATGTAGTACGTGTACGTCTACCTGCGTCATGCGACTGTCGTTGATTGGCGCGATATACTGTACTGCAGTAGGCCAGGTTACAGTCGATGTGCTCCCCGATGGTGTCCTCCTATATATTTTTGACTGCTATGTGAGTCGAGCTCTATGCGATCTCAGTCGAATCGAGTGGATATACGCGTGGCATACGTTGGTCCACGTATGCCGAAGATGGCGCGACGTTGTTTTTGGATCACCACGTCGCTTGAACATGCAACTTTACTGTACGGCAAGGACTCCAGTGAGGGAGACCCTGGATGTCTGGCCTGCTTTACCTATCGTTATATTCGGTGATGGCCTCTCGACATCGACATCGGGCGCGGATAATATCATTGCTGCACTGCAACGGAACGATCGCGTATGTGAGCTTGGCCTTTGGGACGTTACGAGTTCGCAACTGGAAAAAATTGCGGCGGTGATGCAGGAGCCATTCCCCGTGTTGACAAGTCTGGGACTTCAATGGCATTCGCCGATCGTAGATACCGTGACCTCGTCGCCACCAGTGGTCCCCGATTCGTTCATGGGTGGATCGGCGCCGCTTCTACGATCGCTTCACTTGAATCGCATTCCGTTTCCAGGATTGCCGAAACTGGTTTCGTCTGCCACTGGTCTCGTCCATCTCTTGCTCTCGAATATTCCCCATTCCGGTTACGTTTCACCAGATGCACTGGTCGCTTGCCTCTCCGCGCTGACCAGCCTCAAGGACCTCACATTCGAATTTCAATCCCCTCGATCTCGCCCTGACCGGGTACGCCGACGGCCACCACCGCCAATGCGTAGATCCCTCCCGGCGCTTACTCGGTTTTCGTTCAAAGGCGTAAGCGAATACCTAGAGGACTTCGTAGCCCGAATCGATACACCTCAACTCGACCGATTGTCTATAACCTTCTTCAACCAACTCATATTCGATACTCCACATCTTTCGCAGTTCATCAGTCGCATACCGAAGTTCCAGTCACCAGATGAAGCACGGATCGTGTTCCGCGATAGCGTCGTTGAAGTCACGCTTCCCTCCCCAACGCGGAGATTCGGATACGAAGCGCTTACATTGGGAATTTCAAGCAGAGAGCCCGATTGGCAGCTTTCGTCTCTCACTCAGCTCTGTAGGACGTCCCTCCTGCTCTTGGCACGGTGGAAGATCTCTACATACACGGGGGTGGATATATGTCACCGCGTTGGCAAAATGACATCGAGAATTCCCAATGGCTGGAAATTTTCCATCTATTCACCGCGGCGAAGAACCTCTACCTCTCCAAAGAGTTTTCACCACGTATCGCGCCCGCTCTTCAAGAGCTCGTCGCCGGAAGGACGACGGAAGTGCTACCCACCTTGCAGAGTCTTTCCTTGGAGGTTCAGCCATCCGGACCTGTCCAAGAAGCCATTGGAGAGTTCTTCGCCGCACGACAGCTCTCGGGACACCCTATAGCTGTTACTTCTTGGGAAAGATCATAATAGGACAGGTGGTGGGTGTGGGTGGCTACTTATTGATAAGTTCTCTCAGTGTCCTATCGTATTAACGTTCGGTGTCACCTAACTTACTTATTCTATTCTCCCCTCTTCCTTGCCCTATTCTTTTATAGTTCGTTGCTTGGCTTTCGAAATATCAGTTACATTATTTTACTTGACATTTATTGGGATTTTCGGTACTACGATAACTGGGATTACAGACAGTATGTAACGAGTGAAGAGTTGGAATTGGACTGTAGTAACTCGTGGGCAAGACGGAGCGTGTGCGCTTAGTCTCGGGATCAGCACATGCACGTGCTATTAATTTGCCGTGCCTGAAAGCAGTCCCACGATCCGATCACGATGTGTTCGACATGAAAAAGACGGGATTCTTTTGTATTTTTGCAACTTTGGTGGGGAACCTCAAAGCTATCATTTCATTCACACCGGTCCACATCGATGAGCTCTTGCCAGTATGTCCAGGGAAACCGATTTGCAGCGCATTGATAGACTAATTACATCTCACAAATAGCCCCACTCGAAACGATGTCCGTGATCAAGTCTCCCAACCCTCACCATCATTAGAACCAACGATCCAGATTGATGATACCCCAGAGGACTCTACGCTGGCGAAAAGTTATGCGCATGGACGGACACACAAGAATTTAATCGATCGATGTACGTCGCTCAGACACCATGATAGCCATAGAACAATTGCCGATTGGTGCGATGTAGTTCAAGTGACAATTCACATTCTCACCGATGATATCCTCCTGTGCATATTTAATGTACATGTGAATTATACCCACAAGAGGGAAGAGTGGCGTACGCTGGTGCACGTTTGCCGAAGATGGCGAACCCTCGTTTTTGGATCACCCCACCACCTCAACCTGCGACTTTTCTGCTCGATCGGGACGCCAGTGCCGGCGAAGCTGGATATATGGCCATCCCTTCCTATTGTTGTATGCCAAGATCTTTTCCAAGGAATAAAAGTGGATGATCTCGTTGCGGCAATCAAGCACAACGACCGCGTATGCGAGATCGACTTTTGCTCATTCTTTGACAAGGGGCAACTGGACGAAATCGTGTCGGTGATGCAGGTGCCATTCCCGGCGTTAACAAATCTGAAGCTTACCTTGGATGAATGGGTTAGAACTGTGCCAGTTCTTCCCGATTTGTTCTTGGGTAGATCTGCCCCACGCCTGCGACATCTCGAATTGGAAGGCCTCTCGTTTCCAGGATTACCTAGTCTACTTTTGTCTACCACCGGCCTTGTTTCTCTTGAGCTCCGGCGTATTCCCCATTCCTGGTACATTTCACCCGATGTGATGGTCACCCACCTCTCCTCCTTGACCTGCCTCAAATTGCTTACCCTTGAATTTCAATTCCATCAATCTCGCCCAGACCGGGATAGCCATAATTCTCCTCCACGAACTCTCATCCCCGCT
The DNA here is from genome assembly GCA_022496225.1 of Russula aff. rugulosa BPL654. Taxonomy (NCBI): domain Eukaryota; kingdom Fungi; phylum Basidiomycota; class Agaricomycetes; order Russulales; family Russulaceae; genus Russula; species Russula aff. rugulosa BPL654. The sequence continues at coordinate 29,943 of WTXE01000166.1, forward strand.
CTCACTCTGTTGAAGTTCGAAGGGGTCAACGAATATGCGGAGGACCTCGTGACCCGGATTGATACCCCTCAACTTGAATACTTGGACATAACCCTTTTCCCAGAAACCGTATTCGACATTTCACATCTCTCCCAGTTCATCAGTCGCCACGTACCAGAGTTCCAGGCACCTCCTGCCGAAGCACGTGTCTCCTTTTCCGATGACCACATTTCGACCACACTTTCCTTCCCAGCACCTGGATACGGAAAGCTTGTGTTGGGAATTTTGTGTGATGAATCTGCTGGGCAGCTTTCGTCTCTTATTCAGCTTTGTAGGCCGCTCTTGCCTACCTTTGCCATGGTGGAACGCCTCTACCTCTACCAGTACGGATATTGTTGGCGGCAGCGTTGGAAACATGGCATTCAGCACTCCCATTGGCTAGAACTCCTACATTTTTTTCCTGGCGCGAAGGATCTCTACGTATCCAGCGAGATTACAACATATATCGTGCCCGTCCTGAAAAAGCTCGTCGGAGAAAAGACGACAGAAGTATTGCCCGCTCTGCAGAATCTTTTCTTTCATAAGTACGTGGAATTATTGGGACCTACGGCCATCGAAGACTTCATTGCTGCGCGAGAGCTCTCTGGACACCCTATTGCTGTTTCTCGTTGGTTTGCACATTAGGACGTTTGGGAGGCCGTTCCTCATTCTAGGTACATCTTACTCGACACGTTGGTGACCTCCCTCTTCGCTCAGACCGGCTTCCAAAGACCTCGTATTCGAATTTCAATCTCTTCGATCTCGACCTGGCCGGGTACGCCATCACCGCCAACGTGCGCGACCCTCTCGGCTCTTACACGGTTTTCATTCAAGAATGTAAGCGAGTACCTAGATGACCTCGAAACCCGGATCTATGCACCTCAACTAGACCGCTTATTATAACCTTCTTCAACCAACTCTTCAACGCTCCACATCTTTCACAGTTCATCAGTCGCATACCGAAGTTCCAGTCACCAGATAAAGCACGGGCCGTGTTCCACGGTAACCCTCTCCATCCCGGATGATGTTCGGATACGAAGCGCTTTACACTGGGGATTTCAAGCGGAGAATCCGATTGGCAGCTTTCGTCTCTCGCCCAGCTCTGTAGGACATCCCTGTCTGCTCTCGCAACGGTGGAACACCTCTACATCCACGAGGGCGGATACATATCACCGCGTTGGCAAAATGACATCGAGAATTCCCAATGGCTAGAATGTTTCCACCTATTCACTGCAGCGAAGAACCTCTACCTCTCCAAGGAGTTTTCACCACCTATCGCGCCGGCCCTGCAAGAGCTCTTCGGGGAAAGGACGGCAGAAGTGTTACGCACCTTGCAGAGTCTTTCCTTGGAGGTTCAGCCATCTGGATCTGTCCAAGAAACCATTGGAGAGTCCTTCGCCACACGACAGCTCACCGGATACTGTTCCTTCTTGGGGAAGATCATAGTAAAACATGTCGTGGGTGTAGGTGGTTACTTATTTTTCTCAGCGTTCGATCGTATTAACGTTCGGTGTCATCTACTTATTCCCCCAACCCCACTCTTCTTTTATCCCTTGACCCTTGACCAGCTTGACTTCTGAAACATCATTCTTTTACTTGTCATTATTGGGGTCTGATCTTCTGTACAACGATGACTGGGCTGAGAGTGTGTAACGAGTGTAGAATTGGAATATGGCAGTGTTGACCATGTGCGCAAGAAACTCACGGCCAAAGACGGAGCGGGATATCTCGGATCAATTGATCATGAACACATGCACTTGCGATTAGTAACTTACACGTAAAAAGACAGTCTGAAAGCTTTCCCACGACCACGATGCGTTGGGCAAACTGAAAAAAACGGGATTGTGCTTTGAATTTTTGCAACTTTGGTTGGGAACCTCAAAGCTATCATTTCGTTCACCCCAGGTCCACATCGATGAGCTCTCACATGTATGTCCAGGGAAATTGATTCGCAGCGCATTGATAAACTAACTACAGCTCATAATAGCCTCGCTCGAAAAGATGCCCGTAATCAAGTCTCTCAGCCCTCACCATTATTAGAGCAATCGATCTCGATTGATGGTACAGCAGAGGACTCTATGCTGCCAGAAAATTGTGCACGTGGACAGATGCAGAAGAATTTACTCGAGCGAGATCGATGTACGTCGTTCAGACACCATTTCACAGAACAATTACCGACTGGTGCGATGTAGGTCAAGTGACAATTGACATTCTCGCAGATGACATCCTCCTATGCATATTTAATGTATATGTGAATGGACGCTACAAGAGGGAAGAGTGGCGTACGCTGGTGCACGTTTGTCGAAGATGGCGAACCCTCGTATTTGGATCACCACATCACCTCAATATCCAACTTTTCTGCTCGATCAGGACGCCAGTACTGACGAAGCTGGATATCTGGCCAGCCCTTCCTATTGTTATAGAAGGTCATGTCCGAAAACATAAAATGGAGAATCTCATTGCGGCAATCAAACACAACGATCGCGTATGCAAGATGGACTTTCACTCACCCTTTGAATCGCAACTGGAAAAGATCTTGTCGCTGATGCTGGTGCCATTCCCGGCTTTAACAAATCTGAATCTTTCCTTCGAAAAATGGGATAGTACTGTGACTGCGCTAGTCCTTCCGAATTTATTCCTGGGCAGATCTGCCCCACGCATGCAACATCTCAAATTGAAAGGTTTCTCATTCCCGGGATTACCTGATCTACTTTTCTCTACCACCGGCCTTGTTTCTCTCGAACTCCAGTGTATTCCTCATTCCTGGTACATTTCACCCGATGCGATGGTCACCCACCTCTCCGCCTTGCCCCGCCTCAAATCGCTTATCCTTGGGTTTGAATCCCGTCAATCGCACCCAGACCGGGAAAGCCATCATTCTCCTCCTCCAACACGTACTCTCCTCCCCGCTCTCACCCGGTTGAAGTTCGAAGGAGTCAACGAATATGCGGAGGACCTCGTAACCCGGATTGATACCCCTCTACTGAATAACTTGGACATAACCTTCTTCAATGAAACCGTATTCGACATTTCACATCTTTCCCAGTTCATCAGTCGTCACGTACCAAAGTTCCAGGCACCTAATAAAGCATGTGTCGCCTTTGCCGATGACCACATTACGGCCACACTTTCCTTCCCGGCACCTAAATACGAAACGCTTGTGTTGGGAATTTTGGGTGATGAATCGGTTGGGCAGCTTTCGTCTCTTATTCAGCTTTGTAGGCCGTTCTTGTCTGCTTTTGCCACGGTAAAACGGCTCTACCTCTGCGACGAATATGTAGATAGAAAGCGGCAGCGTTGGGAACGTGGCATCAAGCGCTCCCATTGGCTACAACTTCTCCATTTTTTTACTGACGCGAAGGATCTCTACATATCCGACGAAATTGCAACACATGTTGTGCCCGTCCTGGAACGCCTCATCGGAGAAAGGGCGACAGAAGTATTCCCTGCCCTGCGGAATGTCTTCTTTCAAGAGTACAGGGAACTATCGGCGCTTACACTGGCAGGCATCGAAGACTTCATTGCTGAGCGAGAGTTCTCCGGACATCCTATTGCTGTTTCTGATTGGTTTTGACATCAGGATACGTAGTGGGAGGCCGTTTATGGTTGAGTACTCTCATCCCTTTATCTCTTGGACGTTTGGTGGCATCTATTTAATTTCCTCCTGTTCTTCGTTGCATTTATCGTGATTCCTGACACATTAGAGTTACACTCTTGTTCTTAACGTCACCGCAATTTGATTTCCTTGTAGTGTGATTGTGTGTCCCTTCGAATGAAAGCGACTTGACCATTGGTTTGGAATTACCAATGGAATTAAGTCGTCTTGACCGTGTTCACCCATGTCAGTCGGAACACTTGGCTAGCTGCGCGTACCAGGCTGTGCTGGGCCGGCTATATGGATTTAAGAACGAAGACACCTACACCTCGCCGCCCGTCGTTCCCAATTCGTTCATGGGTGGATCTACACCGTGTTTTCGATCGCTTCACTTGAGTCGTGTTCCGTACCATCAAAATTACTTTGTATGCCCGTGGCCTCGTCCATCATATGCTCTGGAATATTCCTCATTCTAGATACATCTTACTCGACGCGCTGGCGATCTCCCTCTCCGCTCTGACCGGCTTCAAAGAGGTTGTATCCGAATTCAACCCCCCCAATCTCGACCTGGCCGGGTACACCATCACCGGATCACCACCAACGTACACGGCCTTCTCGCCTTTCAAACGGTTTCATTCAAGAGTGTAAGCGAGTACTTTGATGACCTCGCAACTCGGATGATCCGGATCCATACATCTCAACTCGACCGCTTATTTATAACAATCTTCAACCAACTCAGTAGTAAACATGTGGTGGGTGTAGGTGTTTACTTATTGATAAGTTTTCTCGGCGTTCGATCGTATTAACGTTCGGTGTCATCTACTTATTCTACTTCCCCCCAACCCCACTCTTCTTTTATCGCTTGACTCCTGAAACGTCATTCTTTTACTTGACATTATTGGGGTCTGATTTTCTGTACAACGATGACTGGGATTACAGACAGTGTGTAACGAATGCATCAGTAGTCCTGCGTTTTAGTTTCCGGAGGTTGTTCAAGTTGAGCAACCACTGGAAATTTGCTAAAACCCGGAAACTTGGACATTTGGAAATTTACGGTCTATTTTTCCGGAAACCTGTCTCAGCCGTCTGAATGGCCCCAAATAAAACCCTAAGAGACCCGGTGAAACTTCATACTTGTAGCATGCGTTCGAAGTTGACACGGAACATCGCAGTCATGAAAACATGGTAATTAGTACATATACTGTACAGCAGAGTACAGAAAATTCCAGGTTTCAGGTTACGAATTGTCAGAAACGTGAAAACCTGCAGAAACCTGGAATCTAATTTCCTAATTTACTGATGTGTAGAATTGGAAATTTGGAATTAGGCAGTGTTGACCATGTGTCCAGGAAACTCGCGGCCAATGATGGAGCGGGATAGTCGGATCAATTGATCATGAACACATGCACTTGCGATTACTCACATGTACTCAAACGTAGAAACGTGGCCGTCAGTTTGAAAGCTTTCCCACGATCACGATGTGTTGGGCGAACTGAAAAAAAACGGATTGTCCTTTGAATTTTGCAACTTTGGTTGGGAAACTCAAAGCTATCATTTCATTCACACCAGGTCCACATCGATGACCTCTCGCATGTATGTCCAGGGAAAGTGATTCGCAGCGCATTGATAAACTAACTACAGCTCATAATAGCCTCGCTCGAAAAGATGCCCGTAATCAAGTCTCTCAGCCCTCACCATTATTAGAGCCATCGATCTCGATTGATGGTACAGCAGAGGACTCCGTGCTGCCAGAAGATTGTGCACGTGGACAGATGCAGAAGAATCTACTCGAGCGAGATCGATGTACGTCGTTCAGACACCATTTTCACAGAACAACTACCGACTGATGCGATGTAGGTCAAGTGACAATTGACATTCTCGCAGATGACATCCTCCTATGCATATTTAATGTATATGTGAATGGACGCTACAAGAGGGAAGAGTGGCGTACGCTGGTGCACGTTTGTCGAAGATGGCGAACCCTCGTATTTGGATCACCACATCACCTCAATATCCAACTTTTCTGCTCGATCAGGACGCCAGTACTGACGAAGCTGGATATCTGGCCAGCCCTTCCTATTGTTATAGAAGGTCAATATTTCCGAAAACAAAAATTGGAGAATCTCATTGCGGCAATCAAACACAACGATCGCGTATGCAAGATGGACTTTCACTCATTCTTTGATGAATCGCAACTGGAAAGGATCCTGTCGCTATGCTGGTGCCATTCCCGGCTTTAACAAATTTGAAGCTTTCTTTCGATAAATGGGATAGTACTGCGCCAGTCCTTCCCAATTTATTCCTGGGTAGATCTGCCCCACGCCTGCAACATCTTGAATTGAAAGGTTTCTCATTCCCGGGATTACCTGATCTACTTTTCTCTACCACCGGCCTTGTTTCTCTTGAACTCCGGCGTATTCCCCATTCCTGGCACATTTCACCCGATTTGATGGTCACCTACCTCTCCGCCTTGCCCCGCCTCAAATCGCTTATCCTTGGGTTTGAATCCCGTCAATCTCACCCAGACCGGGAAAGCCATCATTTTCCTCTTCCAACACGAACTCTCCTCCCCGCTCTCACTCGGTTCAAGTTCGAAGGAGTCAACGAATATGCGGAGGACCTCGTAACCCTGATTGATACACCTCGACTGAATAACTTGGACATAACCTTTTTCCCAGAAACCGTATTCGACATTTCACATCTTTCCCAGTTCATCAGTCGTCACGTACCAAAGTTCCAGGCACCTGATAAAGCAGGTGTCGCCTTTTCCGATGACCACATTACCGCCACACTTTTCTTCCCGGCACCTGGATACGAAAGGCTTGTGTTGGGAATCCTGTGTGATGAATCGGCTGGGCAGCTTTTGTCTCTTATTCAGCTTTGTAGGCCGTTCTTGCCTGCCTTTGCCATGGTGAAACGGCTCTACATCCGCCAGTATGGATATTGTTCACGGCAGCGTTGGAAACGTGGCATCAAGCACTCCCATTGGCTGCAACTTCTCCATTTTTTTACTGACGCGAAGGATCTCTACATATCCAACGAAATTACCACATGCGTCGCGCCCGTCCTGGAAAATCTCGTCGGAGAAAGGGCGACAGAAGTATTGCCGGCCCTGCGGAATCTCTTCTTTCAAGAGTGCGAGGAGCTATCGTTACCTACGCTGGAAGGCATGGAAGGCTTCATTGCTGAGCGAGAGCTCTCCGGACATCCTATTGCGTTTCTGATTGGTTTTGACATCAGGATATGTAGTGGGAGGCCGATTATGGTTGAGTACTCTCATCCTTCTATCTCTTTGACGTTTGGTGGCATCTATTTACTTTCCTCCTTTTCTTCGTTGCATTTATCGTGACTCCTGACACATTAGACATCAGTTACGCTCTTGTTCTTAACGTCACCGCTACCTCTCCAAGGAGTTTTTATCACGTATCGCGCCCGCCCTTCAACTGAAGGGCTCGTCGGGACTCGGGGGAAGGACGACAGAAGTGTTGTCCACATTGCAGAGTCTTTCCAAGTTCACCCATACGAACCTGTCCAAGAAGTCATTGGAGAGTTATTCGCCGCAGGACAGCTTTCCGGACACCAATGACTGTTTCTTCTTGGGAAAGATGGTGGGTGTAGGTGGCTACTTATTGATAAGTTTTCTCAGCGTTCGATCGTATTAACGTTCGGTGTCATCTACTTATTCTGCTCCCCCCAACCTCACTCTTTTATCGCTTGACTCTTGAAACATCATTCTTTACTTCACATTATTGGGATCTGATCTTCTGCATAACGATGACTGGGATTACAGACAGTGTGTAACGAGTAGAGAATTGGAATTAGGCAGCGTTGACCATGTGCCCAAGAAACTCGCGGCTAAGACGGAGCTCGTGGGATAGTCTCGGATCAACATATGCATATGCTGGCGATTAACTTACAGTAGTAACTTACACATAAACCTGACCGTCTGAAAGCTTTCCCACGATCACGATGTGTTCAACGAACTGAAAAAAAAAGCGGGATTTGTGCTTTGTATTTTTGCAAGTGGGGAACCTCAAAGCTATCCTTTCGTTCACATCAGATCCACATCGATGAGCTCTAGCCCGTATGTCCAGGGAAATCGATTCGCTGCGCATTGATAGACTAACTCACAAATAGCCCCGCTCGAAATGGTGTCCCTGATCAAGTCTCTCCACCCTCACCATTATTAGAGCCATCGATCCCGATTGATGATGGCCCAGTTGACTCTATTCTGGAAAAGAATTATGCACGTGGGCAGATGCAGAAGAATGAGCGAGATCGATGTACGTCGTCCAGATACCATCCTCACAGAACAACTGTAGATTGGTGCGATGTAGGTCAAGAAACAATTGGCTTTCTTCCCGATGACATCCTCCTATGCATTTTCAATGCATATTTGGATGTTTCTTACGAGAGCGGGTGGCATACGCTGGTGCACGTCTGCCGAAGGTGGCGAGCCCTTGTTTTCGGATCACCACATCACCTCAACCTGCGACTTTTTTGCTCGACCAGGACACCAGTGTCGAAGAGGCTGGATATCTGGCCATCCCTTCCTATTGTTGTATCCCAACATTATTTCGACGAAACATTATGGGATATTTTGAATAATCTTAGTGCGGCAATCAAACATAACGATCGCGTATGCAATATCAACATCACATTCTTTGATGAATGGCAACTGGGAAAAATCGTGTCGGTGATGCAGGTGCCATTCCCGGTGTTAGCAAATCTGAAGCTTACCTTGGATGAAGATAAATGGGATGGTGACGTGCCAGTCCTTCCCGATTTATTCCTGGGTAGATCTGCCCCACGCCTGCAACATTTCAAATTGAAAGGCTTCTCGTTTCCGGGATTACCTAATCTGCTTCTGTCTGCCACCGGTCTTGTTTCTCTTGAACTCCGGCGTATTCCTCATTCCTGGTACATTTCACCCGATGCGATGGTCACCCACCTCTCCGCCTTGACCCGCCTTGAATCCCTTATCCTTTTATTTGAATTTTGTCGATCTCACTTAGATCGGGATAACCATCATTCTCCTCCTTCAACACAAACTCTCATCCCCTCTCTCACTCGGTTCGAGTTCGAAGGGGCCAACGAATATGCGGAGGACCTCATTTCCCGGATCGATACCCCTCTACTGGATAACTTGGACATAACCTTCTTCAACGAAACCGTATTCGATATGTCACATCTCTCCCAGTTCATCAGTTGCCGCGTACCACAGTTCCAGGCACCTCCTGATGGATCACATGTCACCTTTTCCAATGACCACATTACGGCCAAACTCTCCTTCCCAGAACCTCGATACGGAAGGCTTGTGTTGGGAATTTTTTGTGATGAATCGGCTGGGCAGCTTTCGTCTCTTATTCAGCTTTGTAGGCCGCTCTTGCCTGCCTTTTCCACGGTGGAACGACTCTACATCTGCCAGTATGGATATAGTCTGTGGAAGCGTTGGAGACGTGGCATCCAGGACTCCCATTGGCTACAACTTCTACAATTATTTACTGACACGAAGGATCTCTACGTATCCCGCGGTATTGCAATATATCTCGTGCCCGTCCTGAATGGACTCGTCGGAGAAAGGACGACAGAAGTGTTACCCGCCCTGCAGAATCTTTTTTTTTATAAGTACCAAAGTCTATTGGGGCCTATGGCCATCGATGACTTCATTTCTGCGCGAGAACTCTCCGGACATCCTGTTGCTGTTTCTTATTCGGATGGATATTCTTTGAAATATTAGACATCAGTACATCAGTTACGCTCTTGTTCTTAATATCACTGCGTCTGGATTTTCTTGTATGAATACGTGTCGCGACTTGGCTATAAGTTTGGAAATACGTCGTCTTCACCATGTTTATTCCCCACGTTGGTGAGAGCACTTGACCATCTTCGTGTACCACTGGTATCTGCTAACCAGCCACGATACCATCTGATCTTACTCCGATTACGCTGACAATAGTTGTAGTGACGAATGGAGCATTAAATTAGGTCGTTGTGACCGTGCCTAATTGACGCAACACAATGCGCCATCGGTGCATGCCGAAATTTCCCAGGATCACGAGGTGTTTGAACGCCGTTTTCGGGAACTTGTTCAAAACAACATCGATGAGCTCTCACCCGTATGTCCAAGGAAATTTACTCGCCGGGAACCGATAGAATAACTACCCACATCTCAATTAGCCCCACTCGAAAAGGTCTAAGTGATCAAGTTTCTCCACCCCTATTATAAGTGCCATCGAATTCGATAGATGACTGTCCCATTCCGGAGAGCTCAATGCCGACAAAAAGTTATGCACATGGACAGACACAGAAGAATTTAGTCGAGCGAGATCGATGTACGTCTTTCACACATTACCTTACGGCACAACTGCCGACTAGTGCGATGTATTAGGTCAAGTGACAATTGACATTCTCCCCGATGATATACCCCTATACATGTTCAATGTATATTTGTGAATGAATCCCTCAAGGCGGAGGAGTGGTATACGCTTGTACACGTGTGCCGGAGATGGCGAACCCTCATTTTTGGATCACCACATTATCTCAACCTGCAACTTCTCTGCACGTCAATGACACTAGTAACGAAGAAACTGGATATCTGGCCAGCCCTTCCTATTGCTGTAGAGGGTTGTGGCCCCCCAACGTCAAGCATCATCGCGGCACTGGAGCACAATGATCGCGTACTTAAAATCGCCCTTCGCTGGTTGGAACCTAGCCCGGAGTTGGAAAATTTAGTGGCAGTGATGGAAGAACCATTCCCGGTGTTGACATTTCTGTCGTTTCTCTTCCGTGGTGAAACCGACAAAACGGATTTGATCATTCCCGATTCGTTCCTGGGTGGATCTGCACCGCGACTGAAACACCTACACCTCAACTTTTCCTGGATTACCTAATCTTATTTCATCTGCCACCGACCTTGTTTATCTTGAACTCGAGTGTATTCCCTATTCTGGGTACATTTCACCCGATGTAATGGTCACTTGCCTCTCCGCATTGACCTCCCTCAAAACTCTTATCGTTGAATTCGACTCTCCCAGATCCCCTTCTCCAGAATCGGAAAGCCGATATCCTCCTTCGCCAACACGCATTCTCCTCCCCGCAGTCACTTGTTTGAAGCTCACAGCGATCAACAAATATGTGGAGGATTTCATGACCCGGATTGATATCCCTCTACTCGACAGCTTGCATATAACCTTCTTCGATCAAGCCACATTCGACACTCCACATCTCTCCCAGTTCATCGTTCATCAGTCGCACACCCAACTTCCAGGAACTCGATGAAGCACGTGTCACTTTTTCCGATCACGAGATTGTGATTGCACTTTCCTCCCCAACACGAGAACTCCAAGATGAAGAAACAACTGTGTTGGGAATTTCACGGGATGATGAGTCGATTGGGCAGCTTTTGTCTCTCGTTCAGGTCTGTAGGTCGTCCTTTCCTACCCTCGCCAGGGTGGAATGCCTTTACGTATGCAGGGATCATGAATGTTTCTGGCGAATGTGTTGGGTGGATGACGTCCCGGAATTCCATCGGGTAGAACTTTTACGCCTGTTTACCGCAACGAAGAAACTATACTTATCCGGAGAAGTCCAATGTATTGCGCTCACCCTGCAAGGGCTCGTCGAGGAAAGGACAACAGAACTGTTACCTGCCCTGCAGAATCTTTTTTTACATGGTTACAGGATATGGGGTCCTATCGGAAAAGCCATTGGAGACTTCGGTGCCACGCGAGAGCTCTCCGGACATCCTGTATATGTTGATTTTTTTTGGTCAGAAGAGTAGGACATGTGGCGGAAGGCCGTTTATTGTTGAGTGTCTTCAGCTTCCTATGTCATTTACGTTTGCTGTCGTCTACTACTTATCCCTCTTCTGATCTTTACACTCGTCGTTTGAGTGCTGGAACCTCGGTTTGGTCTTTCTTAATATCACCGCGATCTGGTCTCCGATGATTTCATCTCGCATCAAAAGGGAGCAATTGATTGGACTCGGGGTCAGTGCAGGGACTGGACCTTTATCTCAAGAAACTTACCACGTGCATGCATGATGAGGATTACTCAGGTGTACGACTGTTTGAAGTTTGTCTTCACCGTGCACCGAGTTAGTGCCTCGTGCTTCAAAGCAATCATTCCAGTCGCCGAAGGAATCTCGGCTTATGTCAAGGGGAATTCACTCGCTGCATTGGTGGACGAACTCAACGTAGACCATGAATGCATGAAAACCCGCTGTCGATGTCTCAAAGATAGATTAACCTCTAGCTATCCGACTCTATGATTTATGGCAGAACAAATGGCACAGAAGAACATTTACTATTATGTGTGCTTTCAAGACTGATTTGCGTGTTGTATTGTATTGATGGTTGGTAAATGCTCGCTTCATCCTTCTCATGAAGGATTGGAGTCATTTACTTGGCATTTACCATTTTTATGCCCTCGTGTCGTTGTTTGACTCCTGAGGCGTCAATTAGAGTATTTTTGGTCAATATCCATGTTCTAGTCTCATTCTCATATACCGCATTAAATGGGTCAGCTTGTGTTGACCATCTGTACGAACATCTCTCAGTCTACCTGTTCTGTACTGTGTAATTGTGAATCACAAATGACTTACCAGTAGTCGTGGTTCTTAGCCGGACGGATCCGAGCGGTTGTTGAAACTCAGAGAACCTTAATTCTCATGGCTTGACTCACCAGTCCATTTCATTTTGTACATCGTTCACCATCTTCAAGAACACTCTATCGACTCCAATGGTAAGTATTTACTTGCTTATCGGCATTTGCGAGGGGTACTCGGTGCTTCCAGTGCTTGGTTTTTCATGAAACTAAGCTCTTTGGAGCTGGATGGTGAGCACGGTCTACGGATGTTGTTTTCGCAGAAAAAGGCTGGCTGATCATTCTTCGCCCACGTCATAGACTGCATCATGGATGCATTTTGCTGGGCTCGTGTGCACTTTGGTGCATCGAGCATTAGAGCGCCGGGGAGCCACCCATTGTCGACGGTCCGCACCGTGACTGATGATTGATGCCCCCGTCTCAATGACCAGCCTCCCGTCAAGAAAGGAACAGGAAAGAAACCCGCCGCTGCGCCTTTTGGCGCTAGCAAAACCACAAAGACCGCAAAGAACCCGTTGTTTGAAGCTCGTCCCAAGAACTTCTCCGTCGGTAAAAGCTTTCTTGCCCTCTCCATTTGTGCTACTGATGCACGGTTTCAGGCCAGGACATTCAACCCAAGCGAGATCTCACACGCTTTGTCAAATGGCCAGAATACATCCGCCTTCAACGACAGAAGGTTATCCTCTCTCAACGCTTGAAGGTGCCGCCAGCGATTGCACAATTCTCACACACCCTCGACAAGAACACAGCCACTCAATTGTTCAAGCTCCTTGACAAGTACAGGCCCGAATCGAAACAGGAGAAGAAGGCCCGTCTTACGGCGACTGCTAGTGCCGTCGCAGGGGGTAAAGATGCCCAAAAGGCAGGTCTTTTTCGTATAGTGCTCTCTTTGGACCGGATCTGACGACTTCTTGCAGGATACCAAAAAGCCTGTTTACGCGAAATACGGTCTCAATCACGTCGTTGCGCTGGTCGAAGCAAAGAAAGCAGCCCTCGTGGTTATTGGGCATGATGTTGACCCGATTGAGCTCGTGATCTTCCTTCCTGCCCTCTGTCGCAAGATGGGTGTCCCATACGTCATCGTCAAGGGCAAGGCTCGCCTCGGCACCGTCGTCCACAAGAAGACGGCGGCCGTTGTGGCGATTCAAGAAGTTCGCAGCGAAGATGACCGCGAACTTGCTACTCTCATTTCTGCTGCTAAGGCTAACTTGTGAGCATCCACTACGATATAATATCTTTCCTTACTGACCTGAGGTTGTTTAGCTCTGACAAATACGAAGAGCAGCGTCGTGTATGGGGTGGGGGTGTTCGGGGTAACAAGTCTGCTGACATGCTTCGGAAGCGGGCGAAGGCTGCTGGTCAGACGTTGTCAGCAGCGGCGGCGAAGAAGCTTTGAGTAGAGATTAGCATTAGGCATATGCACTTTTGTCGTTGTTGGCTTGACACATTTCAATTTACCTGTTTTGTCGGCCGGATCCACTTGAATCGCCTTTACTCTCACTATGACTGTCCACAAAGGTCCTCTCAACGCAAATGGTGTCCCACTCTCTCCAACTGAGGCTCAGGTCCTCAAGAACGGCTTGCCGTCCACTCTCCCTGACATTGATGTGTGCCCAGTCTCACTCTGACTGGACAACACTGACTCTCACTAGCCTTCCCTTCTCACAATCACCCATGCCGCGGTGCTCAAAAAATTGCCTGATCCTGACACCCTCGTGTTCGGGGAGGTGCGAGAATGTCTAGCATTTTCCTTCTCTACATCCACTTAAATTGGACAGGTCCCGACAGACCATATGCTCTACATGGACTTTTCTCCAGACCGCGGATGGTCTCCGCCTCAGATTAAACCATATGGACCGCTCAACCTCGACCCAGCGAGCTCGTGCTTTCACTACTGCCCCAACGTCTTTGAAGGTTTGAAGGTCCGTCGTTTCCTGCTTGCGCATCCACAGAGCGTATGTTAATACTCAGGCAGGCATACTTGGGACCCGATATGGCCCCACGTTTATTCCGCCCCCAGCTAAACATGGAACGGATGGCGCGCTCTGCGGAACGTGTCGCCCTCCCCGTGAGCATCCCGGGGCATCTTTTCCTCCATACACTTACACATATTTGACCATTACTAGCCATTCAACACAAATGCCGTTCTTACCCTCATTAAGCGCCTCGTCGCGCTCGAGGCGCGCTGGATTCCTCGCGCGCGAGGTTGTAGCCTCTACATCCGGCCGACGCTCATCGGCACGCGACCCTCGCTCGGCGTCTCGGCGTCTCGACACGCAGCGCTCTATGTAATTCTCTCGCCTACAGGTCCGTATATTCGCGATCAGGAGGGCAAGGGCATCTCTTTGCTCGCTATGAGTGATCAGGTGCGAGCCTGGCCCGGTGGCACGGGTGGCCACAAGCTTGGCTTGAACTATGCGCCTGGCTTCGTTGCGCAACGCACTGCTGCTGCTCTTGGGTATCAGCAGTTGTTGTGGTTGCTTGGAGAGACGGTCGCTGAGGCGGGTGCGATGAATGTATTTGCCGTGTTTGAGCGTACAGATGGTGGTGAGTTTTTATCCTCTCCAGTTGGCTCGCACTCAGCCCTTCACCACCTCTCTACGTATCCTGCAGCTCTCGATGTAGTCACGCCCCCGCTAGACGGCACGATATTACCAGGCGTGACGCGCGCTTCGGTGCTCTCTCTTCTCTCACATACCCCACACACCGCCGCTCTCCCTCAACTCCCAGCCAACGTCCGTCTACACACCGCCGAACGCCCACTGACGATGTCAGAGCTTTTTGCGGCGGCGGAGGCCGGCACACTGCGCGAGGTCTTCTGTGTGGGCACTGCGGCAGTCGTCATCCCCGCTGCGCGCATTGGGTGGCAGCGCCGCATTGATGGCGATGGCGCAGATGCGGACGCGGAGATGCATATACGGGATATCGTGTTGCCTGTTGTGGGAGAGGAGGGAAGTCTTGCACAGGCGCTCTGGGAGCGGCTTGTGGATATTCAGGAAGGACGTGTTCAGTGGGAGGGTGGGGCGTCCCGTGCGATGATCGGACGCGGTTGTTTGATCTTTCCTTACCCGCCTTGCAAAAGCGACTAGTGAGTGCTACAAATATCGTCGTTATACTGACTGTAAGAAATGTATATTCATATAAGGAGCAAAGTCTTGGTGCTGCTAATTACACTAGACGTGGTACGGCCTTTGAGTACTTGAGTCGTCGTCAGGAGAATGCACTCTAACGGAGATGGCACAGCGTCCGGTTTTGATTATGATAGTCGATAGCCCCGTTCACTATTATCGCGATCTTTCTAATTTTATTGGTCCATATATTTGGACGAGATCCGAATCATCCGATGTAGGCACAGTTGGAAGTCATGGTCAGATAGACTTCCTCGCTTCCACCCAAGTATGTATATTTTTATTTTCAATCAAAGTAATAAGATTGATGAATAGTAGGGGGTACTCAAAACTGTTTATAAAATATTTTGTAGCAGTCGAACAACAAAATTAAAAATCGGCGAGATGTCAAAGTGATCGAATTCATCGGAGAACCCCCCGGGCCGGCCCGGGATTATTTATAATGCCAACCAAGGCCACGACTCGTATGATCCCACCGCAACCACTTCCACAACCACCACCGCCATCTCTCCTTTTCTTGGTGACTTGATTTCCATGGATCTATGTCTTCACTCAGGCTGAAACCCCCTCCGGGTCCCATTCCCAACATCTCTGGCGGTCACGGTTCCGGGAATTTCCCGACGGCCGAGTAGTATTCCATCGGCGCTTTGCCTTTCGCTCCATAGATGGCAGCTAGAAAATCGTCCATGCTCAACGACTGATCGTCTGAGTGAAATTCGGAATCTGTCAACTCTGGGCTCGGTGGCGGGCCTAGAATCTCCTCCTCATCTTCGAACTCTCCTTCCGACAGCCATGAATCTGGTGTCATCGGTGATGGTGCATTCACCACCCCGTAACCAAGCCCAGTCCGCAGCGTTGGGTCGGAAGGCCCTCCGTTTGACGTTCCCTGGTTCAACGGTCCTGGGTTCGGCCACTGCACATGCACCACCTGGCCGAACTCTCTCGACGACGATGGATCCGGCTGCTTCGGCGGTGGTAGTAGATCAGGCAAACCAAACCAATTGGACGAGTCTGGGTTCGGCTGCTGCGCATGCACCACCTGGCCGTCGTGGGCCTGGCCGAACTCTTTGGACGACGCTAGTTTCGGCCGCTTCGGTTGTGGTTCATCCTCCAAATTCGTCCAATAGTCCCAGTCGAAGTCCGGGTCTTTCGAGGGCTTGGGTTCGGAGCCGGCGCTTGCACGTCGTTCATCGAACCATGGTCGGGTCGCGGCGGTGCTGAGCTCGACGGCGCATGGGTGTCTGTCGACTCAACCGGTGTTGGCCGACCCATGGTGTACTCCTTCAACAGCTTCATCATCCTTTGCAACTCTTCGTCGTCCCACCGCTTCCCCAGCACAGTTATCTCGTCTTTGGGTATCTGCATCACATCGACGCGTGGACGACGTTTCCTTGTGCCAGTACAGGAGCCGCGAGAGCGAAGTCGATGATAGAAAGGATGAGAAGGATTACAAAGACTATGTCGTACCGTCGCATTTTCGTTGGATATAAGTATTCAGTTTGTTCCGTTGTCAAAACGAAAGTGCAGTCGCAAAGTCCAGAATGAACGAGAGTGGGCTAAAGAGTTGGAGAGGTAATGAATCGGTGAATTAAAAGTGAAGGGAAAGGTACACGCACTATCCAGTACCCAATGATGTTAAGGTGAGCAAAGAGCAGATGACATCGGGAGTTGACATGATTTTATATTCGCATGCATCAATACATGAACAGAAGCACAGGATCAATGTGTCCGATCACTGGCCGGGCATGTCAGATATGAAAAGTATCGCCTCTGAAAAACGAAAGGATAGCGAGCACAATTGCCAAGTACCTGCAAGTGCGTTGATACCGTCGTTCTGCTTCATCATGATCTCATCAAGATCCACGATTGAACACTTTTAGATAGTATTGGGTTCGACGATGGGCGCCCTCATTGCGATGTTTTGGCCTAGAACAGATTACTATCTCCATTTCGCTCTGGATCCCTCTGTTTCATCTGTGACTGTCATCCCTCCCTACCAAAACCCCCCTTCATTTTGCACTTCGAGGCGCTTACCTAGCGACTTGATTACCATCGGATTTATATCGGCACGGTGACACGGCCTTTTCACAGTGAAACTGATGGATGGATCATAGTTTAAAAAGACAAGCGTGGCGTCTTATCTCTTGCTGACCTTATCTCTTGCTGACGAAGGTTGCGATGGAGTAACCGTCAATTGTAATAGAGCATATGCATGCCGCATATAAATGGTTGGTCGGGTGCCTAAGACCTATCGCTATTGCCAGCCTTGATCCTCATGCTCGAACTTGTCTATCTATCTAGCCTTCGTAGCTATGCCAAGCAATACAAAGATCGTGAACGCAGTCTAGGAATGCTATGGGATGCAGGGTAAAACTGATGCGGCTAAACTTGAGCCGCGAGAAAGACCACAGTCGTCGTCAAAAGTCGAAGAGAGGAACCAGAAGGAAGAATAGAATAAAGGGAATGGGAATGGCTGTGAAGATAATATGGGTGCTGCGAGTGTGGAAGAGTCGTCCAAACAGGGGAAGAGAAAGAGGGAGGGGAAAACGAGAGGTAAAAGAGATCCTCTGCCAAGATCGTGTGGACAGCGGTTCCACCGGACGATCGCCGAGAACTTAAAGGAACACTAACGAGAAAAGGAAAGGAAAGAAAGTCAAAAAGACAGGATTAGATGGATAGATCGATGGGTGCATCGATGGGTGCATGCCCTCCTCGATAAGTAGGAGAGCCGTCTTATATACATGAGCGTGTGTCTAGTGTCGGCGACCACGGAGGTGGCTACATGAACGAAAGTCTAAAATGGGATGAAAAGGGAGCGTACAGCTGCCGCGTGGTGGCGACGTTGTGTCTTGCGTCACGGCTTGAAGGGTGTCTTGTGTCGAGCGCGAGGCGATAAGAAAAACTTGAAGGAGAAAAAGAAAAGAAAAAGAAATCGACAACAACACGTGACGGTGGGCGCTCCGACGCGGAAGTCCGTTCCGTTCCAAGCCCACTCCTTACAGTGGGGCAAGCCGTGGGGAGTGATGGTTTTTTTTCTCGAGTCTTGCGCATGTGGTCGAGAGGGAGGCAATGGACGTGAGTATTTGAAAGAGAGTGAAAGAGTCGAACGCGTGGCGGGCGCTCACTATAGTAGCGCTCACTGGCAGACGCTTCGTTCCGCTCCGCTCCAAGGCATGCCTTACTACCAGCTTACCAGGCTTACTGTACTGTAAATCCGACAGGGAACTGCATCCGACTCAGTTGGAAGTATGGTCAGGTGAGAGGATTTTCTCCAAGACTTTCTCTTGCTATAATTCACCACCAATTGAAGTAAGTACATTTTCATTTTCAATCAAGTAAGATTGTTACCGTAATGGTAGGTTACTCGAAACTGTCATGGATATTTTGTAGTAGTATGTCAAAGTGCCAGTGATAGAATGTCAGTTTGATTTGAGTTTAATGCGTCTGTTTAGCGAGAACGGACCACTACTCGTATTAGCGATCCCACCCAACCACTTCCACAACCGTCACCGTCACCTCCGAGTCCCCTGATAGAAAAACTCTCGCCTTTTCTTGGTGACTTGCTTGCTATGGCCTATGGGTCTATGTCTTCACCCTGGCTGCAGCTCCCTCTAGGCCCCATTCCCAACATGTCTGGCGGTGCCGAGAATACGACGCGATACCTTCGCTTTGCCTTTCGCTGCATAGATGGCATTTAGAAATTCGTCCTTGCCCAGCGCTTGGCTCAACGGCTGATGGTCTGAGTGAAGTTCGGGATCTGTCAACTCTGGGCTTGCCAGGCTTGGTGGCGGGCCTTGAACCACCTGCTCATGCTCGGGCTCTTCTGGCGACCACGGCTCAACCAGCAGCCTTGAGCCAGAAGGCGAAGGCCCTGGGTTCGACGACAATAGCTCCGGCTCGGGCTGCTTCAGTGGCAGTTGATCATCCGAACCAATCAATTCGGTCAAGAAATCGTTCAAGTCGAAGTCTGTCGAGGATCCTGGGTTCGGCTGCTGCGCATGCTCTGCCTCATTCTCATGGGCTTGGCCAGACTCTTTCGACGATTCTACTTTCGGCCGCTTCGGTTGTGGTTGATTCTCCAAATTCGTCCAATAGTCCCAGTTGAATTCCGGGTCTGTCGACGGTCCTAGGTTCGGCTGCTGCGCATGCTCCACCTCATTCTCGTAGGCTTGGCCAGGCTCTTTCGATGACTCTGGTTTCGGCCGCTTCCGTTGTGCTTGAAACTCCAAATTCGCCCACTTGTCCCAGTCGAATTTCGGGATCGACGGTCCTTCGTTCGGCTGCTGCGCATGCTCCACCTGGTCGTCATAGGCCTGGCCGAACTCTTTCGACGACTCTAGTTTCGGACGCTTCGGTTGTGGTTCATCCTCCAAATTCGTCCAATAGTCCCAGTCGAATTCCGGGTCGTTCGAGGGCCTTGGGTTCGGAGCCGGCGCCTGCACGTCGTTCATCGAACCATGGTCGGGTCGCGGCGGTGCTGAGCCTGACGGGGCATGTATGTCTGGCGACTCAGGCGGCGTGACATACTCCTCATATTGCTTCAGTAACTTTTGTAAATCTTTGCCCCCCCGCTTCCCCAACACAGTTACCACGTCTTTGGGTGTCTGTATCACATCGACATATTCATGACGTTTCTTTTGTACCAGCAGAGGAGCCGCGAGATCGAAGTCGATGATGGAAAGGACAAGAAGGATTCCAAAAATTATGTCGGACCGTCGCATTTTCGTTGGATATGAGTTTCAGTTTGTTCCGTTGTCAAAACGAAAAGTGTAGTCGCAGAATAAACGAAAGTGGGCTAAAAAAATTGGGAAATGCATAAATTGACGCATTGAAAGTGAATGGAAAGGTGCACGCACTATCCAGCACCCAGTGAAGTTAAGGTGAGAAAGGAGAGAGGGGCTAGAGATGACAACGTGATTTAATATTCGCACGGCTAACTTGCCATGAACCGAAGCATAGTATTAATATGTCAGATCAATGATAGTTGGCACATGTGTGTTGCTTCATCATCAAGATCATGACTAATTAACATGGACGCAGGTAAATCCTGCGGGGGCTCGCTAATCAGGTGGACACGTGGATGCATGGCTTCCTTTAGGTTTTTTTAGGGGGGACGTGCTGTTGATGGAAGGGATAATATGGACACGGGAAGTGTTTTATTTAAGAGTTTCAAAGTAGGGATAAGTATGGATGGACAAATGTGAGAGGTGAGCGCTGTGAGCGTTAAAGATAGCGAACAATGAGGTCGTGAACATTCATTCGATCGGCGAGGAATTGCGAGGTCGAAAGCACGCTCATGGTAAGTATCACACTGCTGCATGTTGACATTCGCGAGCGTCCGTCGCATGTCATCGAGCAAACTTTTCTCTCGCGTCGAAACAGCGGAGTCCACTGTAAGGTCAACGTCCATCCATGCAGTATCGTTGTCGAAATCGTCGTCAACAATTGGTTCGGTCGCAACGCCCTCTCTGTCGTCGATAGCGGCTTGTTCAGCCATGTGGTCTATTAGGGGAGCAGAGGCGTGAGGTACAGCGTCAACATGTCATTCGGTCGCAACGGCCTGTCTGTCGTCGATAGCGGCTTGTTGGGCGATGTGGTGTATTGCGGGAGGAGGCGCGCGAGGTACATACGCTGCATGTACCCTCTCCCGGCATGGTAAGCAGCTGGTGTGCAGTCTGCAGACGTACACGCGGCGACTGTGACATTGTGTGAACCATATATGCACCATCTGAGCCCGAGTTATTATTGTCACGACAGGTTTGGCAAGTAAAGGGGCGGTCGTGGTCTATCAGGTGCTATGTGTGTGGGGATTTTGAGGGGCTCTTTGTGTCAGTGGCTGGACAGGGCCCGATTTAGATGGAGTTGCCTGTTTGAGAATTGCAAACACGCGCAAACACACCGTCTAGAGCCATATTCTGACCGTAAACGACGTCAGAATTCCAATTTTTGCGAGATAGGTATATGTATTCTTGCACAAGCAAGGCACGTGTGAAGTTAAGGACGGTTACAGCTACTCGTCCACGAGTTTTGGGCGATTTACGGGGTTTTTGAGGGGCCTTTTTTTTCAGTGACGTCAGCGGACCATAAGGTTTGGGGAGGTCAGCCCTCTGGCAGTCACGTGTGGCCGATTAATTGCTTCGCTCCGCTCGCAATAATTACGTCTGCCTTGAAGCCGTTGCCGGCAGTCCCCGCCCTGCCAGGGGTGCGGGCCAATGGTTTACGGTCAACGATTGAACACTTTTAGATGCTATGTACAGTACTAGTATCGATGAGCGCCATCACTGCTATGTCTTGGCTCAGAATATATTACGGTTTCCATTGACTTGATTGCTATCGGATTTATATCGACACGGTGGCGCATCCTCTGTCGTGAAACTGATGGATCGTAGATAGTTGAAAAAGACAAGCATGGTGTCTTAGGCGGGCGGCCTATCTCTTGGTGGCTATCCTTACTATTCACTATCCACTATATTCACAGTCACTATTTAGTAACTAACAGACTATTACCCTAGATACTGAGTGAAATTACACCCCTGGTATTGGGGTAGTGTAGGACTCAGATCGTGGCCCTCGGTATAGTAGGGGTCTTGTGCTCTCCTACCCACTAAAAACCTTAAACCTCACGTCGTTGCAACCAATCCAATTATGGTGCGGAATTCCTTGTTTTTGAGTGCGTTTTCCCATGTGGTGTTGATTAGTCTGGTGATGGCTTTCACACTTGAAGAAATTTCGAAACTTTATGGACTTTATAAATAAGCTTTTACACGGCAACTTTCTCATTGTGGGACTCGAGTAAACTACTTTTACTTATCAGCCTTTTGGCTCAAGAGTGACTTTATAAAGTCATTGTGAAGTTTCCTGATGCGCCACCTGGTCGTTATGGGCCCGGCCGAACTCTTTCGACGGCTCTAGTTTCGGCCGCTTCAGTGGTGGTTGATTCTCCAACTTTGCCCGATAGTACCAGTCGAATCCCGGGTCTGTCGACGGCCCTAGGTTCGGCTGCTGCGCATGCACCACCTGGTCGTCATGGGCCTGGCCGAACTCTTCCGACTGCTCTAATTTTGGCCGCTTCAGTGGTGGTTGACCCTCCAACTTCGTCCGATAGTACCAGTCGAATCCCGGGTCTGTCGACGGTCCTAGGTTCAGCTGCTGCGCATGCTCCACCTGATTTTTATAGGCTTGGCCAGACTCTTTAAACGGCAACGCCAGCCCCGGTCGTGGTGGGGACAGCAAATTCGTCCAATAGTACCAGTCGAAGTTCGGGACATTCGAGGGCCTTGGGTTCTGAGCCGGCGCCTGCATGTTGTTCATCGAACCATGGTCGGTTCGCAGCGGAGCTGAGCCCGACGGCGCATGTGAGTCTGACGACTCAGGCCACTCCGCGACGTAATCGTCCAGTTGCTTCAGTAAATTTTGTAACTCTTCGTCCTCCGGGCCCCGCTTCCCCACCACAGTTACCACGTCCTCGGGTATCTGCACCACATCGACATATGCATGACGTTTCTTTTGTGCCAGCAGAGGAGCCGCGAGAGCGAAGTCGATGATGGAAAGGACAAGAAGGATTCCAAAGATTATGTCGGACCGTCGCATTTTCGTTGGATATAAGTGTTCAGTTTGTTCCGTTGTCAAAACGAAAAGTGTACTAGTCACGGAATAAACGAAAGTGGGGCTAAAAAAAGATTGGGGAAGGCATAAATTGACGCATTGAAAGTGAAGGGAAAGATAAACGCACTATCCAGTACCCAGTGAAGTTAAGGTGAGAAGGAGAGCGAGGAGCTAGACATTTAATACTCGCAAGACCGAGGCCATGAACAGAAGCACAGGATTAATATGTCAGATCATGTCAAAATTATCGCATCTGAGAAACGAAATGATAGTTGGCACATTAATATTGCCAATTACATGTGTTGCGTGGATTGAACAAACTTTTAGATACTATGTACAGTATCGATGGGCGCATTCACTGCGATGTCTTGGCCCAGAATAGATTACGGTTTCCATTGACTTAATTGCTATCGGATTTATATCGGCACGGTGACGCATCCGCTTTACAGTGAAACTGATGGATCATAGTCAAAAAAAGACAAGCGTGGCGTCTTATCTCTTGCTGGCAGAGGTTGCTATTCACCCTCGAACTCTCGCTACAGCAGATGCATGTCACATACAAATGGTTAGCCGGGTGCCTAAGACCTATCGTTATTGCCAGCCTTGATCGTCATACCTAAACTTGTCCATCTAGCCTCCGTAGCCATGCCACGTAATGATATAAAGACCGTACACGCAATCTAGGAGTGCCATGAGATGCGGGGCAGCACTGATATGGCTAAACTTGGACCGCGAGGGTGGGTGTCACGGTGTCGTCTAGAGCAGGGGTAAAGACCACAATAGAGGGAGGTGCTGACTGAGAATACACAAAAAGAGGGCGACAGCGAGGTGGCAGCGTCGAGGATGAAACGGCTAGCAGTCCCGTGGGGTCTAACGGCAAGGAGATAGGGAGCGAGAGCACACAGAAACAACAGAAGAAAGAAGGAAACATACAATGTTCGACACGATGCTCTCCTTGACTGACCGGGAGGAGGCCGGCCTTAAAATACAAGTAGGTGCCACTACTCATGTCCAAGTTAAGGAGGCGGCGACGGTGTCAGAAACGTGGGCGTGTCGACACTGCGCCGGTCGTACAGGAAAAGTAAAAAATTGTTAGTACCTAAGAATAGTAAGAAAGAATGACCACAACCGAATACGAGGGGCGTACTGTTGCCACATGGTTGCAGCTAGAATAAATATTCGTTGTCTAAAGGTTGAAGAAGGAGAGAGGGGCCAGGAAGGAGGAATGGGAGAAAGGGAATTGTCCTGCGCATGTGGCCGAGAGGGACTCGGACATGGGAGTGAAAAGTGACAGATTAGGCCAATTACTACGTCACCTCGTTGGCTCGTATGTAAGAGGAAAATAAAAAAGAGGATGGGAGATGTCCGTCAAAAATAAGAGTAGGGCAGGGTAGAGGGATATGATAGGTGTCATAAGCGTAGGGATACGGTATTAAGTGGGGAGAAGTTGAAAGGAAAAATTTGAGCCGCTCAACAACCGAATCTTTGCTGGCAGATCGTCGGGAACCGGGCTTCCCAATCGTGAAGAGGTAATTTCGAACGACAAGTCCCCAAATGCGCGCTGCCAAGCGGATTGCGGAGGTATGACAGGACGGGGTTAGACGACTGAGGAGTCGCTAAGTAGTCGAAAACTAAAAGCAAGTGAGAAAGTCAGTCGAACACGTGACTAACGGGCGTCCCGGGCCGGGGCCGGGGCCACACCGCCATCCGCAAAAGCTCACCGTCAGTGACTCGTATCATGGACTCGGACACATTGAGACACACCCCGCCTAAACCTGAATGCTGCCGCCTCCGGGGCTCGTGCGAAGAACAATCGAACATCTGCCGCGGGGCATGACTTGCATTTGAGATGGCAAGGGAGTTCAAGTTTAGGCTCATTTGCATTTTGCACGGGCGTCAATAGCGCTCAGGCCAGACTCCAAGTACTGCTCTATTACGACGTTCAAATTCGCAGTCGTACTGACGCCACTGGCAATGAATGCCACCGAGGAATTTGGAGTTAGTAGTAACACCTCACGAGATGGGATTGTAATCATTGTATCTCCGTATCAACCTGTCCTCTCACAGCCCCTTGCACACCCCCCTCAGCCTCTTCAAAAAGTACATGGGCGATGTGATCCGAGGAACGGTGTTATCCTAGTCGCACTGCGCCCCTCCTCTCCACATGACATTAGATCTATAGAGTTTCTATGTTACATTCAAGGTTACATGATGATGATTACATTACAATGCGACACTGTCTACTGGATCAAAAGGCTGGCACACTGTGACGTGATGACTCAAATACTCTATTAGTATAAGGCATGCTTAGGAACTACGGCGGTCGTCATCCCCGCTGCGCCTGCGCGCATCAGGGTGGCAATGGCGCGGATGCCAGTGGCCGCTGCGTACGTGCGCGGAGATGCATATACAGCACATCGTGTTTCCCGACGATGATGTCATTGCTTTTCTAATACATCTTTCTAGCTTGATGACCTACTTTTCAACTTTTCAACTTTATAGCGACTTTCAAAGTCAGGAAAGTCATATACAAATTTGCTTCTGGCCAGATGGGACTTTCTCGCTTTTATCATCAAGTACAGTAAATACATTTTCAATTTTAATTGATAATGGGAGGGCACCCGAATTTATTTATGGATATTTTGTAGCAATCGAATGATTCGAACAAGCATTATATTAGCGAGATGTCAAAGTAATCGAATGTCAGTTTGATTTGATTTTGATGGGCGTCTGTGAGACGAGAACGAATTTAATAAAATACTATGACCAGTACGCGCGATCCCATCCCACAACCGTCACCGTCACCTCTCCTAATGGAAGACCTCTCTCTCTCTTTCTTGGTGACTCTATTTCCATTAGATCTATGTCCTCAACCAGGCTGCAACTCCCTCTGGGCTGTATTTCCAACATCTCTGGTGGTGCCGAGAATACCACGCAATTCCTTCGATTTGCCTTTCGCTGCATATACAGCAGCTAGAAGATCCATCGGATGAGAGCCTGTGGTCAACGGCTGATTGTCCGATTGAAGTTCGGGATCTGTCAACTCTGGGCTTCGTGGCGGGCCTTCAAGTTGAGCGGCTTAAGCCGCCTCATATTCGACCACCTCCGCGGACCCTGGGTTCGGCGATGGCTCGGGTGCAATCACCACCCCGTACCTGGACCCAGTCGGCGGCCTGGGGTCGTAAAGTCCTGGGTTCCACAGTCCTGGGTTCTACTGTTGCACCTGGTCCTCATGGGCCTGGCAGAACTCTTTCGACGCCCTAGTTTCGGCCGCTTCGCAGGTGGTTGATCGTCCAAACTCGTCTCGTCGAAGTTCGGGTTTGGGCCTGTCGACGGCTCTGGGTTCGTGTTTGGTCGGGGCGGCTCACCGCCGCTGTCATACAACCATCTTGACAACCATTCGTAGTCCGGCTCCGACAGCGCATCCTCATGCAATACTGGAATCGGGTGCGCTATAGACGACGGGCTCAACGGTCCCATCAACGGGTCCGGATTGGCTGGTGGCGACGCTGGGTTTGGTACTGGCGCATTCACGTCGTTCATGGGCCCATGGTCGGGCAGCGGCGGTGCTGAGGTTGACGACTCAACCTCTTTGTGCCACTTCCCGAAAAGCTTCTCCATCAGCTTCTCTGTCTCAGACTGGCTAAACTGTTCCATCGACGGATCCAGATTGCTTGGTGACGACGCTGGGTTCGGTGCTGGCGCCTTCCCGCTGTTCATCGACCCATGGTCGAGCACCGGCGGTGCTGAGCTTGACGACGCGTGTGCGTCTGATGACTCAACCGGTTTGTCCCACGCCCCGAGGAGCTCATCCATCAGCGTATCTGTCCCATCCGACAGAGTCAATGGTTCCATCAACGGTTCCGGATTGGTTGGTGACGACGCTGGGTTTGGTACTGGTGCCTCCACGTCGTTCATCGACCCATGGTCGGGCACAGGCGGTGCTGAGCTTGACAACGCATGTGCGTCTGACGACTCAACCTGTTTGTCCCACGTCCCGAAGAGCTCCTCCACTAGCTTCTCCATCTCGTCCGACCCCCGCTTACTCAACACTGTCATCACGTCACGGGGTATGTGATCCACATTGACCCATGCTTGACCTTTCTCTTGTACCTGTACAGGAGCCGCGAGAGCGAAGTCGATGACGGAAAAGATGAGAAGGATTGCAAAGACTATGTCGGACCGCCGCATTTTGTTGGATGTGTTACGTGGATTAGACGATGCTTGTGGTTGGGTAGTCAATGTAAGTGTTCAGTATGTTCCGTTGTCAAAACGAAAAGTGTGGTCGCAAAGTCCAGAATAAATGAAAATGGGCTAAAAAATTGAAGAGGTAATGAGTCGACGAATTAGAAGTGAAGGGAAAAGTATACGCACTATCCTGTTCCCAGTGAAGTTAAGGTGAGCTAGATGACATCGGGAATCGACATGATTTTATATTCGGATGCACCAAGACCATGAACAGAAGCACAGGATGAGTATCTAAGATCATCATGTCAGATATGGAAAGTATCGCATCTGAGAAACGAAAAGCCAGCGATGAAATTGCCAAATACCTGCCAGTGCGTTGATGCCGTCGTTCTGCTTCATCATGATCTCATCAAGATTACACGTTTAGATAGCATTGGGTTTGACGACGGGTGCCCTCACTGCGATGTCTTGGCTTAAAACAGATTATTATTTCCATTTCACTCGGGATTCCTCTGCTTCATCCGTGACTGTCATCCCTCTACAGAAATCCCTTGGTTTTCCACCTCAAGGCCTTTACCTAGCGACCGGATTACTTTCGGATTTATATCGGCACGGTGGCGCGTCCTCTTCATAGTGGAACTGATGGTCCAGTGATGGATCATGGTTAATAAAGGCAATCGTGCCGTCTCATCTCTTTCTGGCAAACGTTGCTATTCACCCTCGAACGCTCGCTACAACAGATGCACGTCGCATACAAATGGTTAGCCGGGTGCCAAAAGACCTCCGCTATTGCCAGCCTTGATTGCCATACTCAAACCTGTCCTGTCCATATAGCCTCCGTAGCTATGCCACGCAATGATACAAAGCTCGTGAACGCCGTTTAGGAGTGCCATGAGATGTGGGGCAACACTGATATGACTAAACGTGAGCCGCGACTCCCGCGAGGGTGTGTGTGTCGTCCAGAGCAGAGGTAAAGATCACAATAGAAGGAGGTGCCGTCCGCGAGCTCAGGGAGCGCTGCGATAACGGACCTCTTCGCGCCATATGTACGGCGTCCGACGCAGAAAACGAAACACAAGTACAAAGAAAGAGAGCCTTGTATAAGGCGGCGAACATGAGATGAACTGATATTGAAGGCAAGGCTGGGAAAGAGGAAAGGGGTAGTGAGATGATGCTGAGCTCACGTGTGCAGGGGAATTTGACCGATGCAACGGTGAGTCACGCTCAGACTGGATCAACCAAGATTAGAGGGCAGCAATGCTGGAAGAGGAAAGAGGTAGTGAGCCCACATGTGCCAAGCTCATTGGTGACGGTGCAGACAGGGCGGCGGTTGAACTCTTCGAGACTTCGAGGCCGAGGACTGGTGTTGGTGTTGATAGGAGAGATATTCGCCCTCTTGGTGTCCTGTGTTGTTGTCAGCACAGGAGCACGTTGACCGAAAAGCGAGATCTGCAAGGGACTTCAATGAACGGGAGTAGAAGAGACTTGATGGCAGCCAAACAGGCCCGTACTTTGTTGCAATCGAACAAGAATCGGCGAGACCGTCAAAGTCGAATGTCAGTTTTATTTGATTTTGGATGGGCCTGTATCAGCTGTATGCGCGAACCCACCCCGACCGCTTCCACAACCGTCTCTCTCTTTCTTGGTGGCTTTATTGCTATTAGATCTATGTCCTCACCCCACCCAGGCTGCACCTCCCTCCGGGCTGTATTTCCAACATCTCGGGTGTTTGCCAGGAATACTATGCAATCTTTCGACGCTCTACTTTCGGCCGCTTCGGCGGTTGTTGACCCTCCAACACCGTCCAATAGTTCCTGTCGAAGTCTGGGTCCGCGCTTGTCAACCCCGGGTTCGTGTTCGGTTGGAGCACATGTTCCTCCGTCAGTTCATGGTCCGAGTCAAACTCTGTTGACGTTGGGGAGGGTATTGGTACAATCGGCTCGCCGTCGTTGCCAAACAGCCATTCGTAGTCCGACTCGGACTCCGACAGCGCTACTGGCTTTGAGTGCGCTATCGGCGATGGGCTCAACGGTTCCATTAACGGATCCGGATTGGTTGGTGACGGCGGTGAGTTCGGTGCTGGCGTCTTCACGTCGTTCATCGACTCATGGTCGAGCACAGGCAGTGCTGAGCTTGACGACGCGTGTGCGCCAGACGATTCAACCGGTTTGTCCCACGTCCCGAAGAGCACATACATCAGCTTCTCCATCCCCCCCAACTTGCTCAGCGGTTCCATCAACGGTTGCGAATTGGTCGGTGACGACGCTGGGTTTGGTGCTGGCGCCTTCCCGTCGTTCATAGACCCATGGTCGGGCATCGGCGGTGCTGCCAATGAGCTTGACGACGCATGTGCGTCTGACGACTCAACCGGTTTGTCGCCCCACGTCCCGAAGAGCTCCTCCACTAGCTTCTCCACCTCGTCCGCCCCCCGCTTCCCCAACACGGTTATCACATCACGGGGTATGTTCTCCACATCGACCCATGCTTGACGTTTCTCTTGTACCAGTACAGGAGACGCGTGAGCGAAGTCGATGATGGAAAGGATGAGAAGGATTGCAAAGACTATGTCGGACCGCCGCATTTTGTTGGATGTGTTACGTGGATTAGAGATTAGACGATGCTGGTGGCCGGGTAGTCAATGTAAGTGTTCAGTATGTTCCGTTGTCTTGTCAAAACGAAAAGCGTGGTTGCAAAGTTCAGAATAAACGAAAGTGGGCTAAAAAATGGAGAGGTAATGAATCGACGAATTAGAAGTGAAAGGAAAGGTACATACTATCCCGTACCCAGTGAAGTTAAGGTGAGCAAGGAGCTAGAGAGGATCAAGGGAGTAGACATGATTTTATATTCGGATGCACCAAGACCATGAACAGAAGCACAGGACCAATATCAGATATGAAAAGTATCGCATCTGAGAAACGAAAGGCTAGCGAGCACATTGACACATACCTGCGTGCGTTGATCGTTCTGCTTCATCATGATGACCGATTGAACACTTTTAGATATTATGTACAGTATTGGGTAACTTTTGGGTTTGACGACGGGCGCCCTCACTGCGATGCCTTGGCTTATAACACATTACTGTTTCCATTTCACCCGGCATTCCTCTGCTTCATCCGTGACTGTCATCCCTCTCCACAAAGATCCCTTGGTTTTCCACCCCAAGCCCCAAGGCCTTTACCTAGCGACCGGATTACTTTCGGATTTATATCGGCACGGTGACGCGTCCTCTTCACAGTGGAACTGATGGATCATAGTTAAAAAAGACAATTGTTCCGTCTCATCTCTTGCTGGAAAAGGTTGCTATTCACCCTCGAACGCTCGCTACAGCAGATGCATGCCGCAGACAAAAGGTCATACGGGTGCCTAAGACCTATCGCTATTGCCAGCCTTGATCGCCATACTCATACAAACTTGTCTATCTAGCCTCCGTAGCCATTCCACGCAATGAAATAAAGTGCACGCCGTCTAGGAATGCCATGAGATGTGGGGCAACACTGACATGACTGAACGTGAGCCGCGAGGGTGGGCGTGTCGTCCAGAGCAGAGTAAAGATCGCAATAGAAGGAGGTACTGACTGAGAATACACAAAAAGAAGACGACAGCGACGTGGCGGCGTCGAGGACAACACGGACAGCAGTCCCTTGAAGTCGAATGGCAAGGAGATAGGGAGCGAGAGTGCACGGAAACAAAAGAACAAAGTGGGGCACACACTGATATTCGACACGATACAGTACTCTCCTCGACTAGGAGGAGGCCCTAAATACCAGTAGGTCCTACTACCCAAATCCCAGTTAAGGAGGTAGCGAATGTGTCATAGATTTGCGCGGGTCAGCACTGTGCCAGTCGTACAGGAAAAGTAAAAATTGTTAGTACCTGAGAAAGAGTGACGACGACTGAATACGAGGGGTGTACTGTTGCCACATGGAAGGTCGAAGGAGGAGGAAAGGGAGAAAGGGAGTGGCGGTAAGGGCGGGAGGAGATGGAGTTTCAGTTGTCTTGCGCATGTGGTCGAGAGGGACGTGAAAAAAAGTCGAACATGACCGGCATGACCGACGGCGGGCGCTCCGAGCATGCACACAAATTATTATAAAAAAGACTTCGCTGCGCCGCGCAATGTACCTGCTTCCGCAGCCAGCCGCAAAAAGCTCTGATATCTGCCACGGCGCATGATTTGCATAATTAAATTGCATTCGAGAAGGTAGGGCAGTTTACTATTGGCGTGAAAACGAGCCTACTATGCCCAGAATCCCAAATAGCAGGACTTTCCGTCTCTCAGACGCTTTCTCGCTTTCACCATCAAGTAAGTGTGCGTTTTCATTTTCAATCAAGTAAGATTGATAATGGTAGGGTACTCGAAACAGACGAAACAGTTTATAAATGATTTCGATTGGCGTCTGCGGTGGCGAGAACAGTTTAGTAACATACCACGACCTGTCTGACCTGTCACCCGTACGGGCGGCCCATTATTTCTGGAACTTGGTGACTTGATTGCTATTGGATCTATGTCCTCACCCAGGCCGCAACTCCCTATCTCCGGTGGTGCCGGGAATACCGCGCAATTCCTTCGATTTCCCTTTCGCTGCATATAAGGCAGCTGGAAGATCCACCGGCTGATAGTCCGTGTTCGACGACTGATCATCTGAATGAAGTTCGGGATCTGTCAACTCTGCGCTTGGGGGGCCTTCATGTTGAGTTGCCTCATATTTGAGCTCTTCAGCCGACACTGGATTCGGCGATGGTGCAATCACTACCCCGTGCCTGGACCCAGTCGGCGGCCTTGGGTTGGAAGGTCCTGGGTTCCACGTTCCTGGGTCCGACGGTCTCGGGTTGGACGGTCCTGGATTCGGCTGCTGCACCTGTTCTTCATGAGCCTGGCCGAACTCTTTCGACGACTCTGGTTTCGGCCGCTTCGGCGGTGGTTGATCATCCAAATTTGTCCAATAGTCGAAACCTGAGTCGAAGTCCTGGTCCGACTCGGAGCTTGTCGACGGCTCTGGGTTTGTTTTCGGTTGGGGCACATGTTCCTCCGTCATGTCATGATTCGAGCCAAGCTCTCCTGGCGTTGGGGAGTCTATTGGCACAATCGGCTCACCGTGGCTGTCATACAACCATCCGTAGTCCGACTCCGAGTCGGACAGCGCATCACCCTTTACTACTGGCGAGTGCACTATCGTCGACGGGCTCAACGGATCCATCAATGGATTCAGATTGGCTGGTGACGACACTGGGTTCGGTGCTGGCGCCTTCCCGTCGTTCATGGGCCCATGGTCGGGCACTGGCGGTGCTGAGCTTGACGACGCATGTGCGTCTGACGACTCAACCGGTTTGTCCCACGTCGCTAAGAGCTCCTCCAGTAGGTTCTCCGTCCCCTCCGACAGCGGCGACAGGCTCAACGGTTCCATCAACGGTTCCGGATTGGTTGGTAACGACGCTGGGATCGGTACTGGTCCCTCCATGTCGTTCATCGACCCACTGTCGGGCGCCGGCGCTGCTGACTCGGAGCTTGAAGACGCGTGTGCCTGAGACGACTCAACCGGGTTTTTCCAAGTCCCGAAGAGATCCTTCATCAGCTTCTCGTCCGACCCCCGCTTCCCCAACACGGTTATCACGTTACGAGGTATGTGCTCCACATCGACCCATGCTTGACCTTTCTCTTGTACAGGCACAGGAGCCGTGAGAGCGAAGTCGATGATGGAAAGGATGAAAAGGATTCCAACGACCATGTCGCACTGGCGCATTTTGTGGGATGTGTTTCGTAGATTAGACAATGTTGCTGGTTGGGTAGTCAACGTAAGCGTTCAGTATATTCCGTTGTCCAGATGAAAAGTGTGGTCGCAAAGTCCAGAATAAACGAAAGTGGGCTGAAAAGTTGGAGAGGTAATGAATCGGCGAATTAAAAGTTAAGGGAAAGCTACACGCACTATCCAGTACCCAGTGAAGTTAAGGTGAGCAAATTTAAAGGGCTGGATAGCATCCGGAATTGACATGATTTTATATTCGTGTGCACCAAGGCCGTTATCAGAAGCACAGGATCAATATCATGTCGGATATAAAAAGTATCGCATCTGATCTGAGAACCGAAAGGCTAGCGATCACATTACAAGTACCTGCAAGTGCGTTGATCGTTCTGCTTCGTCATGACCGATTGAACACTTTCAGATATTGGGTTTGACGACGGGCGCCCTCACTACGATGTCTTGGCTTAGAACAGATTACTGTTTCCATTTCACTTGGCATTCCTCTGCTTCATCCGTGACTGTCATCCCTCTCTACAAAAATCCCTTGGTTTTCTACCTCAAGGCGTTTACCTAGCGACCGGATACTTTCGGATTTATATCGGCACGGTGACGCGTCCTCTTCACAGTTATATAAAAAGGGCAATCGTGCCGTCCTCATCTCTTCTGGCAAAGGCTGTTATTTACCCTCAACTCTCACTACAACAGATGCACGTCGCGTACAAATGGTTGGCTGGGTGCCAAAAGACCTATCGCTATTGCCAGTCTTGATCGTCATACTCAAATTGTCCATATAGCCTCCGTAGCTATGCCACGCAATGATACAAAGATCGTGAACGCCGTCTAGGAGTGCCATGAGATGTGGGCAACTCTGATATGGTTGAGCCGCAAGGGTGGGCGTGTCAGAGATAAATATCACAACAGAAGAAGGTACTGCCTGAGAATACAGAAGAGGCGACAGTGAGGTGGCGGCGTCGAGGACACGGCGTCCCGCGCCGCCCGTGAGGTAGAACGACAAGGAGATAGGAGCAAGAGCGCACAGAAACAAACAAAACAAAGAGGGAAACACACTGATGTTTGACACGATGCTCTCCTTGACTGAGCGAGAGGAGGTCGGCCTTAAATACAAGTAGGTCCCACTACTCGTGTCGAAATTGAGGAGGCGGAGAATGTGTCAGAGACGTGCGCGCGTCAAAGCTGCGCCGGTCGTACAGGAAAAGTAAGAATTTTTAGCACCTAAGGAGTGACCACAACTGAATACGAGGGGGCGTACTACTGTTGCCACATGGTTCAACTTGCAGCTAGAGTAGATCGTCGTTGTCCAAAGGTTGAAAGAAGAAGAGAGGGGCCAGGAAGGAGGAATAGGAGAAAAGGAATGGCTATAAGGGCGGGAAGTTGCTCGAGTTGTCTTGCGCGCATGTGGTCGAGACTCGAGAGGGACGTGGGGCTTTGAAAAAGCGAACACGTGACTGACGGGAGCATGCCAACTGTGGCACACCGCATTTGCAAAACGCTCTGACGTCCTCGATCGCTCAGTGGGGGATTATGGACTCACGCTCGGATACATTGAGACACACTAAGACAGTCTACACTTGAATGCTGCCGGGCCGTGCAAAGAACGATCGAACATCTGCCGCGGGGCATGACTTGCATTCGAGAATGAAGGCAGTTTAGGCTTATTTGCACGGGCGTCAATACAATTCGAGCCGCCCGAAACACTGCTTGTGTCTCCTCTAGGCCTAGTTCTTGTAAGTGACTGTAGTACATCTGTGTTAAACCACTCAGGCTGGCTCTGTCCTCGCCAACAAGCATGGAAATTCGTTCGCCGAACGGATTAAAATGCCACGACCCGTCACCAGTACAGTATATATACTACGCGATCCCACTTCCCATAACTGTCACCGCCACCTCTCCAGACTCTCCTGATAGAATCTCTCTCTCATTTTCTGAGACCTGGTGACTTGATTGCTATTAGATCTATGTCCTCACCCAGTTGCAACTCCCTCTGGGCCGCATCTCCAACATCTCTGGTGGTGTCGGGAATACCACGCAATTCCTTCGATTTCCCTTTCGCTGCATATAAGGCAGCTGAAAGATCCACCGACTGAGAGTCCGCGCTCGACGACTGATCGTCTGGAAAGTGAAGTTCGGGATCTGTCAACTCTGGGCTTGGCGGGCCTTCATGTTGAGCCGCCTCATATTCGAGCTCTTCCGCCGACCCTGGATTCGGCGATGGTGCAATCACCACCCCGTACCTGGACCCAGTCGGCGGCCTTGGGTCGGAAGGTCCTGGGTTCCACGTCCTGGGTCGGCGGTCTCGGGTTAGACGGTCCTGGGTTCGGCTGCTGCGCCTGGTCTTCATGAGCCTGGCCGAACTCTTTCGACGACTCTGGTTTCGGCCGCTTCGGCGGTGGTTGATCCCCAAATTTGTCCAATAGTCCCAGCCTGAGTCGAAGTCCTGGTCCTCGCTTGTCGACGGCACTGGGCTTGGTTCGGTTGGGGCACATGTTCCTCCATCAATTCATGGTCCGAGCCAAGCTCTGTCGACGTTGGGGAGGCCATTGGCATAATCGGCTCGCCGTGGCTGTCATACAACCATCCGTAGTCGACTCCGAATCGGACAGCGCATCACCCTTTACTACTGGCGAGTGCACTATCGTCGACGGGCTCAACGGATCCATCAATGGATTCGGATTGGCTGGTGACGGCGCTGGGTTCGGCGCTGGCGCATTCACCTCGTTCATCGACCCATGGTCGGGCACCGGCGGTGCTGAGCTTGACGACGCATGTGCGTCTGACGACTCAACCAGGCTTTTCCACGTCCCGATGAACTCCTTTATCAACCTCTCCATCTCTTCCGACCCCCGCTTCCCCAACACGGTTATCACGTCACGGGGTATGTGCTCCACATTGACGTATGTTTGACGTTTCTGTTCTCTGTACCAGTACAGGAACCGCGAGAGTGAAGTCGACGACGGAAGGATGAGAAGGATTGCAAAGACCATGTCGTACCGGCGCATTTTGTGGGATGTGTTACGTAGATTAGACAATTGGAGTTGTCAAAATAAGCGTTAGTATGTTCCGTTGTCAAAACGAAAAGCGTGTTTGCGAAGTTCAGAATAAAAGAAAGTGGGCTAAAAAAAATTGGAGACGTAATGAATCGACGAATTAATAAAGTGAAGGAAAAGGTACACTCACTACCCAGCACCCGGTGAAGTTAAGGTAAGCAAGGAGCTACAGATGGCATAGGGAGCGACATGATTTTATATTCGGATGCACCGAGGCCATGAACAGAAGCACAGGATGAATATCTGAGATCACGTCGGATATGAAAAGTATCGCATCTGAGAAACGAATGGCCAGCAGGACATTGCCGAGTGCGTTGATGCCGTCGTTCTGCTCATCACGATCTCATTAACAACATTATCAAGATCTACGATTGAACACTTTCAGACAGTATTGGGTT